>OY288278.1:91189537-91527802 GCA_958450335.1 Hibiscus tridactylites | reverse complement strand
ACAAGGAAAAGCTTATTTATTGCATGAGCTTCCAAAATAGTTTTTCATAACCTAAATAACAATTAGTACAAATCTAAATTAAAAATTTGAAAGACGAGTAAAAACACAAAGTAAAAGGTAATACCTCTTCAAAAGATAAAATAGCTTTATAAACTTATACGTACAGAGGTACAGGTGAACTTCTAAACCACTATGACATTTCTGCCTACATCAAAGCAAATATGAAAAACCAATGAAAGTTGGAAAGAAAAAAGAAAGAGACAATATGGGAGATTAACAACATCATATATTGTAAATGTAAAAAACAGAAAAATAAGAACAAATATGGCATGCTTTCCTGTTTCTAATAGTAGTAATATTACATAAACCTGATGTTTGGCTGCCCAAAATACTAGAGTGTGCAGCTCCAACCTTAATGATGATATCCCAGTTTGTTTCATTCATGGAGAACTACAGCATATGCCGTGTCGATGAACACGAACTATTGTGTCTCAAAGCCAAGATTCATGGTAGAAGTGAAACTGAGGGGGGGAACCCTCACCTTTAATGTGCTTCAGCTTGACTTTGCTCCTTCAACCGAGTTAATTCAGCGCTTTCACTTCCATAAACGAGCTTCGAAGACACAAATGTATTTTGTTATATTTTGGACATCGCAAGGATCCTCCGAGCATTCAATACCATCTGCTTATCAATTTCCCAAGTAGCTGAGCATCCACAATCTGCTTGGCTCATTCTTATATCTGAAAGATACCGAAAACATATTTCAGCTGAGGAAACGTAGAGATTGCAGGATAAACATATTCCAATAAGAACCATTGAATTTAAGTGTGTAAAGAATATATCAGTTTTCAGGATAAACAAAATTGATTACCTTAGAAACAAACACCTATGAATCGTTTAGGTAGAAAGACGGAGGAGCTTGGATGTGAAATGACAATCGAAAACATGATCATGTAGGTCCATCTGCATTTTCCATTCCCATCTGCTTCATCCATAATGACCACTTAACAGCCTCTAAGAACTTATCATTCTTTTTTAAAGCAGTGATCAGATTGTAGTAAGTTATCCTATCAGGTTCTATCTCATTTCCTCGCATTTCCTTGATCAAACCTACGGCATCTTCGACCATTCCAGCAATTCCATATGCCTTAATCAATGTGTTATAACTGCACAAATCAGGTCCTAGACCGCATTCTTTCAGTTCAGTCAGCACAGCAGCAACTTCATTAATCCATCTCCGTTCTCCATATATATTGATCATAATGTTGTATGTATAGTGGTCTGAAGCACACTTCGATTCTTTCATCCTCTGCAAGATACTTCGAAATTTCTCCATTTCGCCTTCTTTCCCATATGCATCCAACATACAATTATAGGCTTCAAGTGAAACTGAAAAACCATTGAATTGCATTTCTCGGACTGTTGATGACATATTCTTGAAATCCTTGCTTTGCCCATATGCAGCTATAATAGTATTGTAAGAGATTACATCTACCAAGCCTCGAGTTTTTGCCATCCAGAATAGTTCCTTGACCTTCTTGAAAAGTTTGGCTTTGCCATAAACATCAAGCATGACATTGAAGGTTATGGTATTAGGAGTAAAACCATGCTGAAGCATCCGATTAAAAATCTTGGAAAGCTCGTCAACGGGCAGAGCACGTGCACAGCAGTTAATGACACAGTTATACATTTCTTGATCCCAGGTAACTCCACTTTTCAAAATTCTATAGTAAAGACTCGATAATTTACCCCGCATATTGCATTTCTGATAAATTCGAAGCATGTCACGGAACAGGTAAATGTCTGGGACAATGTCTTTCTGCTTCTCCATCATTTGTAGAACACCACAAGCATCTTTTAAAGATCCAGCTTTAACATACATTCTTACAACAATGCTATAGCTAATCATGTCCAAGGCAACCCCTGAAGATTTCAACTTCAAATAGAGTGTTTCTGCTTCAGTGAAGCGACCCATGGCACTGTAAATGTCAATCATTGTACACGTGATATGCAAGTTCGGTTTGTTTTCAGAGTCGGGTATTTGAGAAAATATCTTAACAGCATTATCAAGATCGCCCGACTCCTTGCAAGAGCAAATTAATAAATGGTACAGGTTATCTTCAAAAGCTGAATCCTTCCACTTTTTTCTTCCCAGCACTTCAATTGCATCAGTTACTAATCCACTTTTCACATAAGCCATAACCAGAATAGAACAAGAAGTCGGGTCATCTAAAACATGTCGATAGAAAGACCCAGTTAGAACAAGAGGCACTTTATCAATCCTCCCAGCCTTCTCGTATGCTTGCAAAACAGTACCGAGGATTGAAGAATGTTGGCACCTCATCTTGAGCATATCATCAAGTGTTCTTATGGCACCTTCTTCATCCCCATGCTTTGCTTGCAAAGTTAGAAGCGTGTACAAGTTGGATGAGTTAGGCTTGAATCCGAGCTGTGTCAGCTCCTTGTAATACCATCCAGCCTGCTTATAATTGCCGGTTCGCCCCCAGCCCTCAATCATTGAACGGTAAGTTGTTTCATCAGGTTCTAATCCAAGTTTCTGGAAGCTCATGAATACGCGTTGAGCTGCATCCATATTTGATGATTTACCATACCCTGTGATCAGTGTATTGTATGCGACAATATTTGGACAAAAGCCTGCTTCTTGCATCAAAGCCAATACCCGCTCAGCCTCCTCTAACTTGCCACTTTGACTATAAGCATTAAGCATCACCAACCAATTCTCGAGATTCAATGTGACTTCATCTTTTCTCATGAAGACAATAATCTCTTCTGCCTTGTCATACAAACTCAACCGCGTGTAAATCGTGATCATCGCAGAGTATGCTGATTGGCATACAATGCCAGAATTCCTCATTTGGGAAAATGCAAACTCTGCTTCCCTAACATTCCAACTCTTCTGGTAAAGTCCCATAAGCATCCCATAAGTGGCAACATTTGGCTGAACCCCATACCCGAGCATCATCCTAAACCACTTTGCACCCATTTCGACAATCCCCCTTTTAGAACAGGCGTATATAATCGTATTGAAAACCTGAACGTTAAGTTCACATCTCGAATCACCATTTGCTTGCCTAACCATCGTTTCAGCCGCCTCCCAATCTTCCCTCCTACCCAACACTCGAAGAACCAATCTATAAGCAGTCACATTTCCCTCTAGTTTCCCATTCCTCCTCATCCACTCGAAAAATCTCAAAGCATTACCATCATTAGACTTCTCAAGCCTTTTCAATATAGAATTACAATGCTCCAATTTCAAGTCAGGCGTAATAGCAGAGTAATCAACATCCAGCCCACTATTTCTACACACAAAAAAATCGCTCCTTTCGACTCCATTACTATTCCTTCTGAAACCAAACTTGAAACCCACATTTCTTTTAATCCCTTTCTTGCGATTCTGAACAAATTCTGGGTTTTCATTCCCTAATTCGTTTTTTGAAGAAAAAAGGGTATCCCTATCGACATGGTTTGGTTCGGGAACATTGGAGGGTTCAGTTTCAAAGCGAGAAACTCTAATATGTTTTAGTCTAGTCAAAGAACTGAGAATGGAAGCAGCTCGGGTGACATGGAAACAATTAGTGAATGAAAAAGCGGAACATTGATCAGCTAAAGAAGATGAGTTGACATGGAAATTGAGTTTATTTTGATCAATAGAATCCAAAGAAAGGGGCAATTTCAGAGAAGCCATAACGGTTATCGAATTCTGATTCAGAAGAAAGGGAGCTTTAGTGCCATACCTTGATGATAAAGGAGGTTGAAGCAGTGGAGCAAAATAACCGTTTCTGGATTTTTCATTCTTTATTTCCTTTGCAAATCTTATTCTATTTTTTTATACTTGATTCCATTGTTCAAAGGGTAAACCATAGAAATGGTCACTTTTGTTTCATAAGTGTTTGTTTTTGTTCACTGATTTTGAAAATTGTATATTTTGGTTATTTATGTCATTGATTTATTATATTTTTATCACTTAAATTGATCATTAAATCGTTAGTTTGATGAAGTTACACATTAGTAAAAAAATTAATTTTTAATTTAACCCTTGAACTTTAGATAGAATATTAGTTTGACCCTTTGACTTTAAATGAAATATTATTTTAACCACTAAATTTTAGATAAAATGTCAATTTAACCCTTAAATTGAACCAAAATATCCTGTCGTCAACAATCAATCACCATCGTTGTCGGTTATCAACGATCGAAACTGGCCACCTTTTTCGCCGACTGTTGGACTCAAAATTTTTAGTCCACTCATTTTTGGCCTCTTAAATATGGATGGCAACAGGGAGGGTTTTGGCTGACCCGAAATGATTCGAGTTTAATATATTTTTATTTTGACCCGATACAATAAAAGTATAACTGACTCTAATTCAACCCTAAAATTTTAATAAAAACACGATTAAACTCGACACGCCCCGAACAAAATTAATAAAAATATTAAATATAATATATAAAATATAATAAATATAAATATATGTTTATAAATAAATCAGGTCAGGACTGATCGGAAAATTTTCACCCTAAATTCGAACCTAACCCGACTCAAACTTCTTAAAAACTCGACCCGAATATTAAAAATTAAAAAAAAAAAGATCGACCCTACCAATTTAAGCTAGCTCAAAACACAATCATAAGGATCAAAACAGAAAGACAACGAAAAACAATGAGTCATCTTACAACAAACGGTACATATGAGAAAACTATATCACACTCTTATTACGTTCCATATTATCGCGTTTATATATATATATATGTTTACATTAGTAAATATACTTTTCCTCTAGAATTTTCTTAGGATGTTCACATTGTTCAAATCAATTCTGTTAGCAAAAGGGAAATAAATAAGCTTTGTTACAGCAATGGAGATTCTTGAGGCTCAAACCACATTCAGACTTTAATGTACATATCTGCTACCAACTCATTTTTGCCCCAACTGTAGAAGTATCTTTCCCCTCCATAAGAATCGAGCACATAATTGTTATATTTTATTAATCAATGCTTTAGAAAGTATAAGTTGTTTGCACCAAAAGTTTGAACTACAAAACAAAACAGTCTACATAATTTCAATTTTCCTTTTTGTTAACACCTTTGTCAGATTTATCTATATGCTTCCATTTTAAAAGTAAAAGGATTTAGAAACAATTAGTTATATTTTAATTGTTATATTTTAAAAGTAAAAGGATTTAGAAACAATTAGTTGGTTTAATAAAATAAAAATTACTCTAGATCATTTAAGCAGGTTAGAGATCTTAATCTTGAGGTTGTGAGTATAATAAATTAAACTAGTAGAATCGCCCCGTAAACTCTGCAATACTCGATCTGGGTTAAAAAATGGATTATGAAGGGAACAAATTAAGTTGGAAGGGACTTTTTAGAATGAACTATGTAATACTCGATCCAGATTAGAGCCAATAAATTAAATACAGACAGACTTGTGATTCTTTAGCTTTTCCAATGAAAGTCTCAGAATGCTCAGTGGGTGTGCCTGTTCAAACAACCCAGAATCTTTTCTTTTCATGGTAGAATAGAATACCTGAGCATCTCCAGACTGTGCAAAGGCTTGGGAGATGCTATTTTATGGTGCGGTTTGCCACTCCTACCTTTGCAGGTCCAAAAATCTCAAGTTGTCGGTCTCACCGGTCGGCCGTCTCCATCCTCGGTTGCAGGTTTTGTTAAATTCTTCACTTCCTTGGTGCTCTGCAGTTCCTTTCAACTCATCAGAAAGTACAAGCTTTACAGTGACAAATCCAAGTCTAGAGAATAAAAGGGTCATCATCTCTGGTATTCCCAAAGAACTAAATTCCAGTGGGCAGATGAGAGCTGCCTGCTTCCCCATCACAATCTTTTTTCAATTCTTTCCAACTCTTTATCCCAATCTCACATCATAATTTCCCCTTTTTTCTTTCCTAATCTCACCAATAATGATCAAAAGATGCTTCTTCAGTGTTGTCATTTTGCCCTTTCCACATGTAACATCCTAAAAAAGCAATAAAGCATGTCCACAGATCCTCTCAAAGCCAATCATACAAAAAAAAGGGTCTAAATCAAATGGAAAAAATAGAATGAGAACTTACAAATTTACTTGCAAATTAAAACAGAACCAGCAATCTGCTTATGATATTACATCAAATAATATATTTGCTACAACACCTAAAGACTTATGTTGGGATTTTTATATGGGATTCTTCATCAAAAGAATTCTCAGAATCCTGGAAAATCCCACCACTATTCAAGCATCCCTCCACATACACATTTGATATATTAGACAAACATCCCATTTCCAGCTAAAGAGAGGGTGATTGGGGAATTTGCTTGATATTTTATCATTTGTTTTTTTTTAAACAGTCTACAAACAAGAAAAGTATCTTATCTAGTTGGTCTCTCTCCATCTTCTTCTGAAATGTTGAATAAGAACTTCGGGAGAGATGCGATTCGGGGAAGATGAAGCAGCAAATCGCTAAATGAGTCTTTTCTTGACATACACGGGGCCTGCCTGCTAGTAGAGACTTCCTTTGTTTCCCCTTCAAAAGCCTTCGCATTGTCCTTGGCTGAAATATTGAACTCAAACCCATGCGTTCTGTTTAGCTGAACATCTTTCCCATCATCAGGTCCATTGTAAGTTTCTCCATTAGCCTGCAAGCTTGTGCCGGTTGTACCGTCCTTTTGCAGAAGACAACAGAGAGAATTGACCCTTGACATGAGTGATTTCTCATCAGAGGCTGTTGTAAATTGGGTGTCACTGAGAAGGTATTGTGCAATATCGTCCAGCATTTCCTGGCAGTCTGGTCTATTTTCTGAGGATGGATTTTCGGTCATATGTTCTGAGAGACGGTGTCCAATATGGTTCATAAGATCACTCATGGACATAGACGGGTGAAGTCCAGGCACTTTTATCTGGTCCCAATTTCTTGGCCCCTTTGAATCCACTGCTTCAAAGACTCCGCTTCCCTCTATGCCACGAGAGTCGATCACTAATGAGAAATGACATTTAATTAGAGAGGAAGAATACTAAGAAAGCATCTTTCTACTCAGCTAGAATTATAAGCCTAAGCCCAACAAAAGAAAAACGAACAATGCCAATGCGTATACTAAATCTGTCAAGGAACGAACAAATCAAAATGCATTGCATATGAAGACATACAGAATTTTAAAAAAGGAAAAAAGGGTAGTGAATAAAAGAGAATACTAAAGGACAACAACATAGAAACTTTATCTACAGGCACATCAAAAACAAAACTTGAGCCCCTGCTTGTACCTGAACTGGGGGATGGAGCTTCCCTGGACATATTTTCCGAGGTTATGGCAGCAGAATCCCCTTTCTCAATCTCAAAGGACGAAGAGTGAGCTGCAGCAGGCGATGCAATATTCTGGAATCCAGAGCTAGTTGATCCTTTTGGTTCACCAGGATCCTCAAAAACCGAACTCCGTGATTCAAAGTATGGTGAATCCAAAATTATCTCTGGCTGTCTGCTTAAACAGTTCAAGCGCATGTCACACTGGATCAGTTTTTCGAAATGTTTGTTTAACAATCCTTGAGGGCACTGCAGAAAATGTTGCCTGCAAAGTGGCAATAAAAAATTTATTAGCATATTAGCCACATAACCATATGCAAACAACCAAGATAGAACAGCAATATTCAGCTTGTATTTCCACAAAGAAGAATTAAAATACATATCACCATTACCTATGTATGCTAGCTTGACCATCAGTAAAATCTGAAGTTGTCTGCCATAAGGTGTGTTTTCTAGGCTGCGGATTAGTCTCCCTGAAGAAAAGGGGCTGTCTAGCCAGCTGCATCATCAAAGAAACAAGCAAAGTCATACAAAATTATTGCAGAAAAATAAAATAGAGATTGGAAAAGGAAAAGAATAATACGGAACAGAGGAAAGTTTACCACAACATTCAAAGTCCCGGGTCCATTATCGGGACAATTTGCCTTAATAGCCATAATATCCGACCACTGTATTTCAATCTTACTCTTAAGCCCGCCTTCCAACACCTCCCAAACAAGCTTGTGCTTTGCAAAATAACACTTGGCAACTAAATCCCCTTCATACCTCGACTTATACTGCAAATCACCAAGTAAACAATTCTTCAGCTATTTGACCCCCAAAATAAAAGGAATTTATAAAGTATATAATATAAAAAACAAAACTTAATGAAAAGTTACCTCCCAGTGGCCGATTCGAAGAATAGAAGCTGGAAAATTCGAAGCTTTAAGCTTATCGGTAGCTGCAGCAGCTTTACTCTCCTTTTTGACTCCAGAATTCGAGTTCTCAGCTTCGGCAGCTGAGCCACTGCTTTGGGATTGAGAGAGGCGCATTTGGATCAAATCCAAAAGTGAAGGACTCTTCCTTAGATTCAAACCGAGTGGGCTCGGCTCATCCAACGGATTGTATTGCGCTGGTGGGATCGGGAAAGCAGTGGCATCGGAGTTCCACTGAAAGAAAATACAAAAAATGAAAAAAGCCCAGAAATGAAATCTTTAAAATTCTAAAGCTCTAGCAAAAAGATCTTATTTCTTTCTAAATAGTTTAGATCTCTCTCAAAAATAAAGAAAATGTTTCATTTCATTGGGAAAAAAATCAAAAGAGAATACCTGTTGAAGATTTGGAGAAAGTTTGGATCGTTTATTAACAGGGCCATGTTCTTCCTCTAAATAATCCTCAACGATCTCCAATTTCACCGGCGCCTTCTCCCGGAACGATTCGGGTTCCGGCGTCGGATTTCCCGATCTCATCAACTGCACCATCCAATCTAAGCGAAATCCCAATATTCCCAATCCCAACCGGAAAACTCGCGGACAAATCTAGCTTTAAAGTTTTTTCTCTAATCGAAAATTAAGGAAGGAGAGCGAATTTCGGAGATTCTGAAACCCTAGAAAAATTACTTCGGGGAAATCTAATCAACGGTGTTAAAAGGAGAGAAGGGGCAAAGAAGCGATCCTCTTTGGCGGCGAGCACGTGCGAATCCCGCGTCGTTTGAGCCATCGCACGTGCGATGAGGTCACGGTATTACTCTAATGTCCTTGGTTGTGACAATTATTGGGGTTAGAGCTAAGGGTGTTTTGGGTAATCGGGAGGGATAGAGGAGTTCGCGCTGGCAGACACGTAAACACATAAATGGATAATACGTGGGGCCCAGAAAAGTTAGAAATTTTTAAAAAATTATTAAAAAACTCGGCTTACCACGTCATTTATGTCCCTAACCAATAATATTTATCGATCTAATTTTTTTCAATGTCAATTTTCACCTTACATGTCAATAAAAAGTTAACATTTGGAAGTTAAAATTAGATATATAAATATTATTGGTTACGACTACAGATGACGTGATGAGTCGGGTCTATCTAATAATTTTTATGTATTCTTTTAAATGACGGCGGTGGTTTGGTGTTGTCATACACGTGGCGGAAGATCCGAGGCTAGCCTCTAGCATATTGCTTTCGAAGTTGACACGTATACTGTTCATTGGATGCCTAGTACAAAATGGTTAATAACTTAATAACACGACGTTGATTTGTTTCTCTTTAAGGGCCGTCTAAACATTATATTTAATTCTTATTATTCATATTTTTATATTATTATTTTAACTTGTGATAATGCTAAAATCGCTTAAATTTTGATTCAATGTGTAATATAATATATGGATTTTGATTTGATAAATTATACACATGATTTTTTATTTTAATTCGACTATATGGATTTAAAAAACACTCATGTATTTTTATATTCGTCAATATAATTGTTTCTATTTACAATATAAAATTGTAAAAAACGATGTGTTGATAACTATTATAGTAATTTTGGAAAGTTGAATTAAATAAATTCATATGTATACAACTGTAAAAAATACATATATTACATTGTATATTTAAAAAAAATCATGTATTGTTTATCTCTTTTAATTGATATCATTAATTAGCAACTCACACTATTAACATTCATCTTTATTTAAATAGTCCATCAAAAAAGCAAAAATATATAAATGTAACTTTTCAATTATAAATTATTTGTTGATTTAGCAAGATAAATCGTTAGATCTATTATGTAAGATCAAGGATTTCAATATTGACAAGGGGAGGAGGGTCACATCCATCATGAGTCTTTACAATACTCGATTTGAATGAATCTTTAATGAATTAAATACTAACTTTACAATTAATAATAATTTGATTAAACTAATAATTATGGATAACGTAATAAATATGTACACAATAATGAATAAAAATACATGAAAAGGAATAGGAATAAAGTAGTTTTTTCTTTAAAATTGTCGATGATTTTAATATATCAGTAGTTTGATAAATAAAAGAGAAATAGATTGATTATATTTATTATGTATATTGCCCATACAGTAAAAAAAAACTAGCATACCTTGTTTATGGAGAGAAGAAAAGCAGATAATTTTCTTCCAGGTGTGAGATTTATTAGACATAAGTTTTAGTTATAGTATATTTTTTTCATTAATTATATGAAGTCAATAATATATTTTATGAAATAATCCTAACAACAATTAAGCTTGAGCGGTAATTTATGTATGCTTCAATGATGGGTTAGATAAATTTTTGTTGTTGTTGTCTTTCCGGTTTTTAGGGCTTTCTCTTAATTAATTAGGATCGACTCATGTTACACACCTAATTTTGGCCAATTAGATAAAAAAAATTAGAAATATATATATATATATGAGATTTTCTGAAATTTTAATAATTTTATATACTTTTAAAATATTTATGAAACACATATAGATTGTAATTAGATGAATTACCAGTTTACCACATGGACATCGGTTAAATTTTTAACTATCCAACTAGAATTTTTGTCTAAAACAACAATTTGACTAAATTTAAAAGATTTAGGGCCAAAATAATAAAAAAATCAAGGAGAAAGTGACAAAAATGTGTAAGCCTTAGGGGCTAAATTTAGTAGTATGTCTATTTTTTACTAAGAAAATGATGTGGTATTAAGTTAATCTATTAAATTTGTAGATTAAAAAGAAAAAAAGTTGTTGAAAATGTTAGGTCATTGTTGGAGCAAATTTGAAAACATTGAGCAATTAATTATCATTTTGAAATGTTAGATTGTTTATTTGAGCAAAAGTGAAAGATGTATTCAACCATTTTGAAAACTTAGGTAGCCCTTATTTAAGCATTTAGCTTAAATATTATAAAGAAAAGAGAACAGTTTATCGTTGGGTTCAATTCAATCAACTGAAAATTATAAGGAGGGTCTGTTGATTTTTAAAAGTAATTGGTGAAAGTAAACATAAATTAAAATTTTGCACAACAATTTATTGTGGTTCGACTTCTAAACTAAGTCTACATCTATCATTTTAGCTCACCACCACTAAGTATTTTTCTCAAATTTACTAAATTGAATTTGAATCTTTTAGGACAATGTTTAACCTTACAAATTCCCTTTAGATTTATACTCAAAATTCGAAGAAACTTCCCTTAAGATTTCTATCTAAATATTAAGTCTAAATCTCTCTTAAAAGAGAAAATTAAATAGAGAAAACAATTATAATCCTTATAATATTAGATGTTTGCAAATTGAAGCTCTCAAACACTATATACAAGAGAAAATAAAATTTGAAGAATGAAAACTATTTTCTCTTGATATTTTTGTTTAGATGTGTTATCTAATCTTCTTCAAATATTCTAAGCTTGTTTTTGTAATGTAGAATGAAATTATAATCGTTTATAGTCGTTGGAGTGTTTTAGAGCTGTTGGAAAGTCTTAAAGTCGAGCATTCATTACTCATCTGCATAAAAGTATTGAAACTTGCTAATAGTTTCGAGTCCATTAAGTGAATTTTCATAAAACTATTTGTTACAAAATTAAAAGTATAGAAACCTTTAAGTTGGTTTCGATTTTGACTCCAAAATCTTTCTGCCTAAAAAGTCTCAAAACCACCAAATTGGGGGTATTGAAACCTACTTTAAAAATATAAAAATTTAGCCATCTTTTGACTCTTAGAGGTATACAAAAGTTGTGGATAAGTCAAAACACCTAGAAAACCTTTTAAATATATTTTTCTAAGATTTGAAGACTTTTAAATTATTTCTAAAGTATTTAATTGAGTCTAAAAATATTTTACAAATCTTTGTTATATCAAAAAATACTCAACATTCTTCTCATTTTTTATATAACAAAACTTCTTAAAAAATATTTTGATATAATTTTTGGTATTTAATTCACCGGCGAATTAATTTAAATTGTGTACTGCAGAGGTCTATTATGAGACGACTCTTTCAACTCAATTTACTCTATTCGTAAAGTAGAGATTTGATTTTCTAACATTACTTAAAAGATTATATATTTCATTTATTACATCAACTGATTGTTGATAACATACGTAGATTTTTCAATTAATAAAAATAAGTTATAGCATACAGATAATATGCAAAACGTGGTGAACTGTTAATAATATTTCCCCCCAAGATTAATTAAAAATTGAGATGAATTAAGAAACTTTGATCCTAAGAAAAGACAAAAGACATGTTGTCAAATGGGAGTTGGGGGAATGAATGTAGACTTCCAAGTTGCCCGCCGCCTTCGTATTTGATCTGACATTTAGCATATTTAACACGCCCTATTTGCCGCGCAAAACAATCCTGCCATTTGAGGCCATACACGTGTTAATTAGAATAGAAATCTTCTACGATTTTGATGTTTCTCTTTGTAACCCTTTAAAAAAATTTAGGGTTTTAAGATAATATTTAAGGTTAGGAGTATAGTTTATCGTTTAAAAAATTAGAGGTATATTATATTTTTTAAGGTGTGACATTTATAGCTTAAAATTTATAATTTAACTTTTTAATATTAAAGCATGCAAAAGGAGAAGAGGCTTTTTGTTCATCAATTAGTGATGCTATCACACCCATAACATATCATTTAAAATAATATAAATTATTTACTTTTTTGGTGTCTTATTTATACCGCACATTAAAAAAATTAGGTTTATGATTTAAAATTGAGGTTTAGAGTTAAGGTTTAGGATTTAAGAAAATAGTGGTGAAATGTATTTTTAGGGTTTGAAAGTTAGAGTTAGAACTTAAATTTTTTTTTAGTGTTTAAAATCAAAATAGACACTAAAAAGAGGTAGAGAATTTTCATTCCATTTAAAATATTAGAACATGTTCAAAAGATTGATGATAGAATTCAATAAGCAATTTATGTGATAAAGAAAATACTACTTTTAGGAGATACGAATTTAAATAATTTTATTTATAGATATACATAAATTTTATTAAGAGTTGAATAAATAAACAAATATGATTTTGGGATTCTATTAAAATATTTAAATAATAATTGGCGAGGGGATGGAAATCATCTACCTCTTACGTTTTTTAGTTTTTTAGTGACATCCTTAGGAAAGGTGCACTTTTGTTTTCCGAATCATTTTTGTGACCATCAGTGATAGTGTTTTTAGTGATGGTTATAAAGTCATTTTTAATGTACGACTAGGGATGTAAACGAATCGAGTCGAGTTTGAGTATCGTTAAGCTCAACGTGAAACGAAATGATCAAGGTTAAGTTCGGCTCGGCTCAAAAGCTTGCGAGCTTAAAATTATCAAGCTCGAATTTAAGCTTGAGCTCCACTCAAAAGTTATCAAATTCGAAAATAAAAATTGGAGCTCAAGCTCGAACTAAACCCTAATTTCCTTACCCTTATCCAAAAAACCTATAAGCCATTGTTAACCTAATCTAACCCTAAATATCAAATCAGACTCTAAACCTTAAATTAACCTCAAAACCCAAAATAACTATTAATTAATCAATATAATATAATAAATTATATTTTCAAGTAACTCGCGAGCTTTTCAAGTCGGGTATCATATATTTTATCTCGGCTCGTTAAGAACTCGAGTCAAGGACGGAGCCAGGATTGAACTATGAGGGGGCAGTTAATTAACTTTGAAATAAATAAGGTTCTAAAACATAATTAAATCATAAAAAATAAGAAAATTAAGGTTTAATTTCACTAATTTTAAAACGTAATAGTCTTAGAAAATGATTATTTTTTGTTGAAAGATATTATAAAGTGAGTAAACCATAAAAATAAGGGTCAAAGCTTAATTTAATTAATGTTAATTTTCTTAAAAAATAAAAAAACCAAATTTTTTGAGAGGGACAAAGACTTAATTGAAAAGGTTTTAAAACTATCAATAGCTTAAAAATAATTAAACCATTTAAATTTTGGGGGTAATTGCACTCACCCTCCCTTTTGCTCCGTCCCTAACTCGAGTTAAATTTAACTAAATTTAAATCGAATCGAACTCAAGTAACTCACAATATGTCCCGTCTCATTTTTAGCACTATGTTCGACCACTTATTCTGTCCTTGCATTAGGTAGGTAAATCCTTTAGTCATTATTGTGAGATTCAATGTTGACAATAACAAGTTAGAGTTGCGGTGAAAATTACATCACAGAGTTCATAGTCTTGGGCTCAACCCTCTATTTTCTAACTTCACTTCTAGGAAAGAGTCTTTACACATTAACATTAATTTCTAATCATATATAACTTTATACATTAACAATAATGTTAATTTCTAATATTATAACATTAATACGGGAGGTTAGAGTTTAAATTTTAATCTATAAACCCTAAAATACTAACCATAATTTCTAAATTTTGACTACTATTGTTAAATTCTAACATCCTATACCTAAGCATATAAATTATACACCCTTGATTAAATTCATAAACCCTAAAACTAACACACTACGAAAACTTTTAATTTCTACCGTCAGTGTATGAAATAATTACCCTTAAACATATACTTTATTTGATGATTGAAACCTTATGAATAAAAAAACACAATTATTCTTAGTTTATATAATATATACAGGTTGATGCAAAATTGAGCATTTCTTGGGGAGATTACAAGAATGGTGAAGCTGAGATGGTTTTATTAAAAGTCGAACAAAACAGGACTACTTTTGGATAGGTTAGTTTATCGAAGAAAAATTATATGTTTTTTTTCTGCGCTTCAACACTAAAAAATCGAATCCTAAGCTCTCGCCCAAAATTATACACCCTAAAAAATAAATTATACACCCAATACTTTAGATACTAATTAAATTATAAACTTAAACCTTAATCCTAAATTCTAAACTTAATTTTATAATAATGGGGCATAATTAAGGGCACCAAAAAGACATATGATTTCAACTCTAGTTCATTTTTTAGCTTACCATCTTTGCAAGTGCATAGCTGAGCTGAGCCATCAAATATAATTTTAAAGGTCACCAGTGCAACTTTCTGAAGGAAAATGTTGTTGGAAGTGATACAATTTAAGTCAAAAACAGGGAGAGCTAAGAATTCTCCCTTGTCATCAAACCATTGTTTACCTAACGGTAGAGCACTAATTCGAACAGGTTGCGGATTCCCGGCGAAAGTCCATGATCACAAGGGTGGCGACACTATGAGCAAGTGCCGCGAGGACGACAAACACATGAAAGATCTGATGGCTGTGCCCTGCAATATCAAATGCGCCGGGCTTCCACCGCTCCGGTATTCTGCTGGTGTAAAACGCGGCACCTGCAGCGTATAGGAACGCCATCACGACCTCGTATCCAAGGGAGACAAATATATGCGGATGGCCCCAGTGCAAAGAAACTGCATGTGCTGCTGGGATCACCCCTGAAAATCCCATTGCAAGAAACAAGGAAGCTCGAAAGTTTCGGTAACGGGCCGTTGAGAGAGTTGGTGATAACAAAGTGATGATGGCAAGGACTCCGAGGACCGATATGGACGCGAGATAGAAAAAGCACGAATACGGATGACAGAAGAAGGTGTAGTAGATGGGTGCAAAGAAGGAGCAGACGATCATTAGAGAGATGCCGGCGTAATCAAGGCGCCAGAAGAAGAGGCTAAACCGTCTCGAGTGGCAAGCGAAGAGGTGCGAAACCGAGCTGCAAACCAAGCAGCCCATTGCACCTGACAAGAAAACAAACCAGGGCCATTTTGGAATGGCGTTGTAGCCATCTCCTTTCTTCAAATCAAAGAGAGGTGGCTGAGAAATGTGCCTCAAGTGTGAGTCCTGCAAAGGAAACATCAAATTCAAAATCAATTATAATAACCAAGGGCATTAAACAAAATGAAATGAACAACCAAGGGGTTTTTCATAATTATTCAAAGATCTAAAAATAAATTTAGAAACACTACAATGCACACACACCACAAGTAAATTCTCTTATGATTTGTACTTAGGTCATTCCTGAAGTGAACATTCACGACCAATAGACTAAAAATTGGAGTTTAGTATTCGTTAATATTTATACAATATAATATTAATTTATGAATAAAATATAAAAAATAATACTCCTACCAAAAGTAACATATTAAATATTATGAATTACCACTAATATATCCAGAAAAAAGCAACTAGTCTAAGCTATTATTTTAAAAGGGAATGATAGAGACTTAGAGAGCAAGTACATTTGACCGATTAGTCAAACTGTTCATCTTTGTTTAATTATATTTTCTTAGATCGTGGATTTTAGATCTATTAAGAGCACTCATTCCTTCTTTTAATGTCTCAATTTCTTTTTTTTTTATCTAAGTAGGACTAAAATTAGAATTAGAATGTGTAAAAATAAAATAAAAGATAAATCAAAAATTTAACTCGTATATGAAAAAAGAGATGGTGTTCTATTGTCATTATACTTCCAATTAATTTTTTAAAAGATAATTTTACAGATTATTTTAATTTTGACCCTTTATAATAAAAGAAAAAAAGTACAATATATACTTTTGTGGGTGAGTTTAAAGAACGGCGACCATCCCGGTAAGTTATCACGTGACGTGAGACACTGAATTTCTCGAAGAGGCAAATTTCAGGTGTTTTTCGAAAATTCATGTACTATCACTAACACCCACGCAAGATAATAATTTCATGTACATACAAATACACTCAAACCCATATGTTTCATTTCCTCGACCAATGGAATCAATCCCTTTAATTTTTGAAACACGATAAATTTATAAAAGTTAAAAGTTTAAATGAAAATTCAACCTTTAAATTATATTTTTTTGCTTTTACCCTTTAAATTTTTTTAAATTAAAAATAAATTTTGAAATTATTATTTTTTGTCACTTTAAGTCCTTAAACTATTTTTTGTCAAAAAAATACTTAAATTATGTCATTTTTTCCTTTTAGTCCTTGCACTATCTATTGGTCAAAAAAATTGTGATGTGTTAACATCTTTTTAGTTGAAATATTTTTTTGACTTAGATAACTACCATACTTAAAGTGATCAAAAAATGGGTTGTTGAATGAAATGATGTGGTTTTAGTGGATCAATGTTGTGTTGGTAATATTGATATTGAGAAATTATTTGGGGTTATATTCAACATTTGTGTCAAAGAATATTACACAAACCGTTTTTTAAAATATAAAATTTAATTTATAACCATAAAACCCCTGCTCTAAGCTCTTAGCTTAAATCATAAATTATAAACCTTACAACTTAAATTTTAAATTAACTCTTAAATCTTAAATTTAAGGAGCATAATTTTACGTAATTTAACCAGCTTAGTTTTACACGGACTGCGCATCCAGAATTTTCCCACTATTTGGTGGTCATTTAGTGTGCACTGTAAATAGAAGCTAATTGCATTAAGGGGGCGTTTGGTTCGCGGAAAAGATCATTATCAGGGGGAATAATCTTTTCCGGAATCACATACCCACGTTTGGTTCAAGAGCATTCCCTTCTAGGGGTAATGAAATATTCCCAACAATAGCTATTTTTGGGTCTTTTCCTGGGAATGTCATTCCCTCCCTTTTCTTAAGTATTTGACAATTTTCTCCCCTTTGGACAAGAATACCCCTAAAAAATATAGTTATTTTAAAACGATATTTCTTTTTTGTATATAATTACACAAGTATAAATCTATTTTATTTTTTTAGTGGTTTAGGGTTTTAATACTTATTATAAAATAATATGATGCATATAAAATAAAAATATTTTAGATTTTTATTTTATTTCGATTTTTTAATATACGTGTTTGATTCAAATTTTATTATTGGTATGTGTTTTATTACATTTATTATTTAGGATCAATTTTCATAAAAAGGTTTTCATATTATATTTTTTATATTTTCTATGAACTTTTATGTAAATATTTTGACTTTAATCTTAAAACTTCAGTTGGTTAAAAAAGAAAATATATTTCAAGGACAATTTGGTAAAACATGCATTTTTCTTATCTTATATTCCTTCAACCAAACAATGTAATCTTACATTCCTGCCAAACAAATCAAACAAGGTAATAGAACATTCTGGGTAATATGTTAAGCAATGTAACATTCCGGTAATCTCATTCCTAAAGGTAATCTTACATTCCGTGAACCAAACGACCCTTAAGGAATTGAGCAAATTGGCGGGGTGATAGATGGAGGGTGTGACGTATAGGTCAAATTTTGGGATATTAGTGTGCCAAATTTTTAAATATATGTTTTTGGATTAAATTCTTTAATTCGGTTGTTTGATGGAATTTTTGCAGGATATATGTGCTTTTGAAAGTCAATTATGGTGCCAAGTTTTTCAGGAAATATGTATTTAATTTTCAGTAAGGTGTAGTTTTTTTTTGACAAGTTCTTTATCGAATGAGACTGATTTTTGGACAAGAAAATTGAATAGTTGATTTGTGATTTGTCGTACATTAATTAATCAGCTTCAATAATCTAAGTTAATGAATATGTTTAGTTTTAAAAATTAGTTAATGAAAAAAATTAAATATTGATTAAAACTCAAACAAATTAAAAACGGAAATAAAACAAAACCAAAATACTAAGAAAAATGATATTTTAACAAATAAAATTGGCAGTAAAAACATTAAATTTTGATTAAAATTCAAATAAATAAAGTAAGATCTTATTAGATATATTGACATGAAATGATAGAAACAGATACAAAACCAAACTACTAAATATTACTAGTATCTATCAATTTTATCCAAAACTAATACGTTCAAGTTCCAATAATGTCGCTGATATTATAAAAAAATTATAATTATAACAATTAAATTGATTATAACTTCTAATCATAAAATTGCTCATCGTTTGTAATTTTAAAATTTTTAGTACAGTTGATATTGTTATTATAGTAACATTTAAAAAATTGTGTGTTCAATTGAGTTATTATTTTTTATTTAAAAATTGAGAAGTTATTAATGGTTTAAGTATTTTAATTTGTACCTTAAAAACTAATCATTAAACCATTGTATTCGATTTTATTAATCAAATAATTAGAATCAAATATTACTTTTAATTAATAATTAGTAAAATAATTATTACTCTTATTAAACAAAGGATTAATATCCTATACAAAGATGGTGAAAAAAGGTATATGGAGTTAGTTTAGAGTATAAAGTTTAGAGGTTTAAAATTTAAGGACAGTTATTTCAATTTAAGGTTTAAGGTTATAATTTAGGGTTTAGTTTTTAGGGTAATATGATGATGATTTAAGTTTTAACCTATAAACTCTAAATTATAATCTTAAACTTTAAATTGAAACAACTATCCCTAAATTCTAACCTCGTACACCTGAACTCCTAAACCTTATACCCTAAACTAACTTTATATACTTTAAAACTAAGACACTTGTAGAAACTTTCAGTTTTTACTGCATGTGTGTAGAATATTTATCTAAAACAAAAACACACATTGTTCAACGATGGGTGAATCATATGTTTGAAAAAATAAAGAGAATCACATGGTGTGACCCACAAGGCTTTCAATTCAGGATTATATTATCTCTGTGTAACCCACCAAACGCAACTCAACAAAACTTGCTGTCACGTCCCTCCCACTTTCCCTTTCCCTCCATTCTTTTCTATATTTTGTTCGAATTTTCATTTTAAGTATTTATTTATTTTTAATCCTTTTATAAACCACAATTTCCGAAATGGGAAAAAATGAATTTAATGTTAAATAAGAAGAATTAATGAAGAACTAACCTGGAAAATGCTGTGCTTATTATCAGAGGCGTTAACATCATTCACCATCATCGTCATCAACGGTCCCGGTACCTGAGCTCTGCAAAATTCCCACCCAAAAGTTCAGCTTCTCCGTTTTTATACCATCTGTATTTCACTCATTGATCGATTAATATGAATCAAATTTTGCATAAGTTCAATACGAGAACGATCATTTTAGTTCAATTTTTTTATTTAAAACGTCAGGATCTAAACATCTAATTTTATTTTAGCTCATTCCGCTAAATCAACTAGTTCATGGTAGCTTCTTTATTTTGATTTTATTCCATATTAAAACCCAGAAAACTCAGACAAAAATAAGAAAATGACAATCAGGTCCTTACCTGGAGAAACTCGTAATCACACCTCCAAAATCGTCCGTGGAACTCAACACCGCTAATCCAACGAATATTAAAAACCCTCCCAAATGCCTACAAACAAGTAGAAATTAGAAAAAAAAATGAAAAAAAAGAGATCGAATCCACCGAAAATTTTGAAATCGGAATGGAGTCGCTTACGTCCAGATATTTAGCGTTTCGTTGTGCCAGAAGAAAACGCTGAATAAAATGTCCTTCAATGGCCATTCGCATCGGTAATAATCCAAAATGAACTCGTTATCTTGCAAATAATCCGGTAACTCTTCGTATCTCAGCAATTTCCTCTTGAATCTCTGCTTCTTCATCTTGTCTTCTACACCCGAGCCAACTCGATCGAGTTTCTTGTGATCATTCTTCACCGTCGCAACTTTTCGATGACGGCGATTGTTTTTCATATTACTTGGAACCTACGTCCAAACTCCTCGCCTGAGAATCGCCTCCGGGAAATTTACCGGCGAAGGAATATGAACCCTTTTTCCCTCTTTTTTCTGGGAGATATTTTTAGACTTTTTCTGCTATAATTCTGTAAACGTGTATATATAAAGAGTAAACTCATCTTTTATTTATTTTTTTGCTTTATAAATGTTTTTGTTTGCTTGCGTGGCATTAGGCTATTTGAGAAAAATGGTTTTGAAAGAACTTTTTTCGATTAATAAGCATAGGCTGTAGGTGTAGTTTGACTGCATCTGATTACTGCCCTCGGTTTTTTATTTAGCATATAAAAAAAGCAATTTCGTTGAAACAGTTTTAAATTATTTTTTTATTTTAAAAAAGAATTTCGAATTTCGAAAATAGCTACTTTGCTTAGCTAGGAAATTTTGGCTACTCCTTGTATATGTTGACACGTGTTAGTTGTGGTCACTCTATCAAAATATAAGATTAATTATTTGATAAGAAGATGATATAAGGTTAAGTAATTTTATATATAAATCTTAAAATTATAAACGGTGAAATAACCCAAATATTATTGTTGATTCTTTTTTAATAATATGGGCTTCATCACCTTATTTATATGATATGGTGATTCACTGTAGAAACTAGAAGTAGGACTACTCTCTTTCTACTTTGAACAGTGTTTTGTTGAAAAATTAATAAACAAATGAAGTCAGATTACTCTCCATCCACCTTTGAATAATATTTCACACTGAAGTCGGACTCCTCTCCTAATATCGTTAATATTTTAACTTAAAAGAATACTCAAAAAGTAAATGAACAGTAAAATCGGATAATGCTCCATCTGATTTCTGATTTTGAACAGTGAATTACCATATTCTTAGTAACAAAGTGATGAGGACCATTTGTTGGGGGGGGGGGGGGGGGGGGGAATTCAACAAGAATATTTAGGTAAATTTTCATAATAAACTTTAAATTTGAATATGATAAACTCAACAAGTCGTCTTAGTGGAAAATCAGATGATGTTCATCCTAAAAGATCTGAGTTCAATCGTTTTATCTACAAGGTGTATGTATTATTAAAGGGTTAAAAATACTTATAAATAAATATTACATGTTAATCACATTTAGACTATTAATTTTTTTTTGAAAATAAACAAGATTTATACAATTTGTAATATTTTTTCATATTTATTATTATACTAGATAATCTTTTTACTCGGAATAAAATGGTAATAATGAGTAAGTGAATAAAAAATATTTTTTAAAAAATAAATAATGCTTAATTCAACAATAAGTAATGTATTTTTTTTTCAAACCACTCGATTTCCAATGTTTTAATCCATAGTTTAATTGAATTTAATTTTTTTTGTGTAATTTGTCAATCATTTAACCCTTAACATTTCAACCCTAGTATCTCAAATCTCAATTTTGTCTGAGAGATTTTTTCAATAATATGTATGTCCGTCTTGCGGTCTATGTTTAAAATTGAAGTTGTCATTTCTAATAATATCGTCTTTAAAGTTTAAATTTACTCTCTTTACTGTTAAAAAACAGAGTTGAGTTACTACACTTTTAGTCATAGGGTGAGTTTATTATGCATTTTGAGGTTTATGTGTTCAAAGTGGATGCTGGGTGAAGCCAAAATTCCAGGAGTTTACCTCGGCGGTGCATAATAAACGTTAAGGCTACTTTTTTGTGTTCGAAGTGGATCAATTTTTCGTTTTCAATTTTCACAAAATATTTTTGAGTTTTGTCGTTTTGATACCCTAATATTTCATCTAATTATTTTAGACTTGTCGGACTATTCAATATTGTTTTTTTTATTTGTAACCATCAATTTTAATTTTATGAAACAATCCAAACGCGAAATTAAGCAGAAGATGATAAATTATACAAAAATGTCAAATTATGAAAGGAAAAAAAAAAGCTAAACAAAAAAATAGAAGTAAGATGGGAGGGATTGAAGACAAAAATATGAGAATGTTATAATTTTAACTTTGCTTTGAAATTTGGTTAATTGTATGTTGGATCTTAAGAATCTTAATATCTATTTATTTTTATTTTTTTTGAAATTTAGGAACTTTTATTAAAATCAACACTACTCCGGACCTCGTTAAAAAACCTCCTTACACCTAGATTGGAGGAAAAAGAGTGTCCGAAAGTAATGGATTACAACCATAAGCTAAAATCAAAAAACTCACTGCCACAGTGCAGTCAATCTTACTGCATCAAAACAGAAAGCCACAATGCTACTAATCAAAACAGAATGCCACAGTGCAACAAAACAAACCTTTGGGGCATCGCAAGACCCCATTTGCACACCCACTGCGCACTCAAACTTACTGCAGCAGTACCGAAGTTCAAGTTTCTGAAAAATGATCATCGAAGACCGGCCTTCCTTTATTTATTCATCTCAACCGCAGAACCTGCACACCTTTGTTCCCAAAGCATTGACGACAGTCTGGAGATCCCCGCTTTGGCCAATCTATCAGCTGTAGCGTTCATCTCTCGGGGTATCCCATGAATGCTCCAGCCAAACTGTAGGCAAAAATCTGCACACTCATCAACCAAAGGCCTGAAAATTTCGGGAGCTAGAGCAGGCTTATTAATCCAATCCACAATACTACAACAATCAGATTCAATTATTAGCTTGGTTTTACCAAACCAAGGAGAGGAACGAAACAAACGACAGGCTTCTAAAACAACCATTAATTCTACAGTAGAAGCATCGATCAAACCTGCAGATTTCGAAAATTGAATTAAAATAGCATTCCTATGATTTAAACAAACACCTCCTATACCCGCCTTTCTCACACCGCCCGCCACTGCGCCATCGACCTGAAATTTAAGGGTACCATCCTCCGGAGCATGCCATTTTATAGGCCCAGTTTTATTTATGCAGACAACAACTTCTTTGAAAAGAAGAGGGTTCTGAATTAAGTCAGAAGGAGAAGGGGAATTCAATGGCCACTTTGCCTTGCACCATAAACTAAGGCGAACTAAGCAAATTTCCAACAGAGTGTTCACCGAGATAGCAGAACCATTAAAAACCACATCGTTTCGATAAAGCCATATAGACCATACCATGCATTGAAAAGCCAACATCCACACTTCATGGCTCTTGAATCGACTTTCCAACGCTAACCAACATGACAACAATTCCTTGAAATTACCTGGGCAAACAAAATTGATACCCCAAGGAACGCACCACCTTTGTCAAACCATCCAAGAGAAGTAGCATCTACAGAATAGGTGATTCAGGGAATCCTCCATTTTCTTACATAACGGGCATAGCAGATCACCCGAAATTTGAACGCCCCTTTTAACTAACAGGTCCTTAGTCGAAATTTTTCTGTGAATAACGCTCCAGATAAAAACTTCGACTTTTGGTGGAGCTAAGCTGACCCATACCTTTTTCCAGATTTCATCCTGAACAAATCGCCTCTCACTGATAGCTCGCAAAAGGATCTAGTCGAGTAAAGGCCATTAGTCGAAGCAAACCATCGAATGTTATCCCTATGTAATCTGCCAGGGCACACACTATTGATGTTCTGTAGAAATTCAGCCCAAACATCCTTCTCCCAGTCGAGCAATCTGTGACCAAGTGAAATATTCCAAAACCAGAAACCATTTTCTAAAGCACCGAAATCGGCTACGGGGCCAGACTGCTTAACTGCCAAGAAATAGATGCGCGAAAATGCCTGCTTCAGGGGACCACATCCGGACCAATTATCTAACCAGAATGAAACATTTTTCCCATCCCCAATAATCGTCTTAATATTACTTAGAAAAATGTTGCTGGGATCCGAGAGAGGAGCAGTGATCCCTCTCCAAATCCACGATTTGTTCGTAGGCCTAAAATTAGAAGGTAACAGAGATGAAGACCCCCTTTCATATTTAGCCGAAGTAACCCTTCGCCAATAGCTATTTACCTCCGTGCCGAAACGCCAAATCCATTTATTTAGGAGCGCTCTATTTTTTATGCTAAAGTTGAATAAACCAAACCCACCTAAGTGTTTTGGTAAGCACAACACCTCCCATCTAATCCAATGGATCTTCTTCTTCTCCTTTTGATTCCATAAGAAGTTGGAAGACATGGTAATTGATTTAGGCATAGGAAACAAAGAGATAAAATATATTGGAAGATTAGTCAAAGCAGCTTTAACCAATGTGATTCTACCAGCAAATGATAAAAATTTGGAAGATATGGTAGAAATTTTAGACCTCACTTTCGATACGATCGGCTCCCAAAGCTGAGCAGAATTCTTACCTGCTCCAGCGGAAGCCCAAGATAAGAGCACGAAAAATTGCCCCTACTGCACCTTAGATGCGCAGCCCAGTTATCCAAAGTTGCATTCTCTACATTGATACCGAACAGAGAAGACTTCTTCAAGTTAAGTTTCAGCCCCGAAGCAACTTCGAAACCCTTTAAAAGTCTCACCACATTTTTTATTTGGGACTCACTAGCTCCGCAAAATAAAATGAGGTCGTCAGCGAATTGTAAATGAGAGACCTCGATCGGTTCAAACCAATCTTCACCCCTTCAAAAAACCCAAGGAAGACTGCTTTGGATAAGAATGTGCTTAAGGCCTCAGCCACCAAATTAAACAACATAGGGGACAAGGGACACCCTTGTCTAAGGCCCCTACTGATAGAGAAAGGTTCCGACGGGGATCCATTAACAAGAACGGAGATGAAAGCCGACGAAATACACGATAAGATCCAATCACAAAACAGCTCACCGAAACCCATGGACTTCATAACAAAAATTAGAAAATTCCAATCTACTGAATCATACGCTTTCCGGAAATCCACCTTGAAAACCACACTTTGTAAACCTTGTCTTCTGGAGTAATCTATGACTCCGTTTGCTATTAGGGAGCAATCTAGAATTTGTCGACCAACACAAAAGGCGAATTGGCTATCACCAATGATGCTTGGTAGAACTGCTTTGAGCCTTATTGCGAGGGTCTTAGCCAACAGCTTATAAACAGAGCCCACAAGACTGATTGGTCTATAGTCATTGATCGAGGCAGGGGATTTTACCTTGGGGATGAGCTGAATGAACGATCGGTTAAATGAGAAGTCTGTAACTTTTCCACTGTGAAACTGCTAAAAAAAATGAAGAACTTCCCCTTTCAGAGACGGCCAAAATTGTTTAAAGAAATTCATATTAAAGCCATCGGGGCCAGGGGCGCGCGAGCCATCCATAGAAGATAAGGCATCCCGTTATTTAAAAGTTATTAAAAAAACTAATGATGTTTAATGGCGTGTATCGTTCGTTCTAGACTCGTTCTTCAAAATATAATTATTCAAATGTATTATTTATAATTTTTTTAGTTGCCCTCACAATTTTTCATAGTTTTGCCTTTAATTAATTTAGACTGACTTATGTTGTACATATAATTTTGATGGATTAATTTTTCTGTAAAATTATATATATATATATATATATATATATATATATAAAGCATCGAACTCATAACATTATTTCATTGTGTTATTTTTGTATTAAATATGATATCTGACAAAATACTGTAATAAAGTTTTGATGTAAATGGGTGAAGATAACATTACTTCAGCTCTGGTTTAGACAATTTCGAGGGCAGTGGTTGGGTGGATGGCCTAGGAGCTAGGACTATTTATTTATGAAGCAAAGAGCGGCGGATAGGGAACGGAAGAATATATAGCAATGCCGGCGTTACACGGCTTTCATCGTGGTGGATAAAGGTGGTTGATCAACCGCCCAACCAACAACAATTCCTCTTCATTCAATACTAATTAAAGTTTAGGTAAACTAGAGTTCTCTCAATTATAGGTAATTATTATTTAGGTTACTCAAATATAGGTGAAGTTACGATTGGTCTCTTAATTATTAAAAGTTATACTTGGGTAACTTAATTGTGGGTAAAGTTATATTTGAGTCACTCTTATTTAAAAAATATATAACATTTTGTTTATTAGATTAACTGATGATTCCAAATGAAGTATTTTACTGTTAATAAGGGTATACAAGTGATTTGGAAGAAAAAATGACTAAATTGATATATTTTTTAAATGTCAATGGTGATTCAAGTGTAACCTTACTCATAATTGAGTGACCTAAATGTAACTTTTAATAATTGGGTGACTCAATTGTAACTTTACCCATAATTTAGTGACCTCTGTTATTATTTACCCTTAAAGTTTTTGGTTTTTATAGTTTTATCCGTTTACCAAACTGTTATGTTGTTCAACTGTTATGCTATTTGTTTCATGTTTTATAGAAGACTTAACTACAAAATAAGTACCAAAATATTTTTTAATGTAATAGGTGTTTAAAATATTTTTTGCTAAAAATAAGTACTAAAAATAAGTGGCTAAAGTATTTTTAACTAAAAATAAGTACTTAAAATTTAATTTTTGGCTGAAAATAGGTGCTTAAATTTTTTATTTTTGGGTGAAATAGGTGCCTAAGGTTTCATTTTTTGCTTGTTTTAAAGTCAATTGAGGCACCTACGTAGGCACCTATTTCAACAAAAAAATGAAACCTTAGGCACCTATTTTAACAAAAAATAAAACTTTAAGCACATATTACAAAAAATAGACATAATTTAGGCATTTATTTTGTAGCTAAGCCTTTATAAAATGATGATTTAAATGTATAAATATTTTAAAATTTTTAAAAATCAAATCATAATTAATTTATTATATATTATTAAAATTTATAATTCGTGTAGTTGTATAGGTACAATTAGTTATCGAGAAGAATAATATCTAAAATGCTTTATTGTTATCCTGTTTTTATATATATATAATTATAAATATTTGACTTAAATATACATTTCGTATTTTAACTATACACCTTCTCTCATGTTGGTACTTATAAAATTTTTACTTCCAAGTTGGTACTTAAATTATGCAACCTCTCCTAAGTTGGTACTTAAAGGAATTTTTGCTCTCAAGTTGGTGCCTAAACTAGACACTTCCTCCTAAGTTGTTACCGAAACATATGCATTCTATCAATTTTGTTATAATTCGATCAAATTCAATAAATTTAACATTTTATGTTTAAAAATTTCATCAATATAGTCATTTTTGTGTACTGTCAAACCTAACGAATCCATCTTATCAAAGCAACAATCGAATAAATGTATTCTACCGTAAAACAACAAGTTAGTGTTAAATTATTATTATACCAGGAAAGTAATATAACATACTTGGGAGAAGAACCAAGAGTAAATTGGTAGAATTTTTAAATATAAATGATTAAATTTATTAAATTATTTCGAATTAGACCTAAATTGATAGGGTGTATAAGCTTTGGTACCAACTTAGAAGAGGGTGCCTAGTCCATGTACCAACTTAGGAAAAAAATTTCTTTAGGTACTAAATTGGGAGAATGTACTCAAATCAAGTACCAACTTGGGAGCAAAAATTCTTTACATACTAATTTAAGCAAAAATTCAAGTACTATATATATATATATATATATATTACTAGAAATTATTGTCGATAACTAATATTAAAATTAATATCATCTTTCACAAATAAAAGAATGATAATAGGAACCTTGCGGCGCTAGGAAGGAGAAAAAAAACTAAATTTAGGTAATAATAATAATGTATTTAAATATTAATTTTAAATTTCAAGTTCAATTTTTTTTTTGAATAATGCCGTTTTGAATATTTATTAAAGAAACCAAGGCCCAAAAGACGGGCCGACAACAAAACAATAACAAATATTGTCTGATCCAACTCAGACATAAAGCTAAAAAAAAGACAAAGAGAACCAAAACGACACAAACCCCTTCAGACAAAAGCAAGGGGAAATTGGGGAGGATCCTTCATTCGATCTCTGTTAAATTTAAACCCCAAGACGGCCATCAACGTCGCTTTCAACTGGGAATCACCGGCCAGTCCGCTTCAAGTACATGCATGGCCAGATCAGGTGCATCTCCGACCCAGAAACTTTCTATTCCCACCTTTCCGAGCGACGCCATCACGTGGGCCGCTTTTTTTCAGATCTCGGCGTGAAGACGAAGCGACTATGTGGTAAGCTTCTCACCAAGTTTTTAATGTCTGCGATTGTTGTTCGTATCTCAGAAGCATCATCGTTGTTTGCCATCAGCTTTTCGATTAAAAATCTAGAGTCGCTTTCTATGATTAGGTTTACAAAACCCAGATGCGAGGCGTACTTGATTCCTTCCTTCAAGGCGTTTGCTTCAGATAAGAGAACCGAAACAAATTCTCCCTGATTTTTAATTCCCGAACCCAAAACGTCCCCATGGGTGTTTCTTAGTACAAAGCCTGAGAAAGCTCTTTTTGTTGCAGGTAAACAACTTGCATCTGTATTCAGTTTTGTGTATCCCTCTGGAGGTGGTAACCATCGGACCTCGCTCTGGAGTTGACAGCTTCTCTGTGTTTGCGTGCAATTTTTGTATTTAGAAACGCAACCCCGAATGTAAGTAATGAGACTTTGAACACTTTGATTTTTGCCTTCGTGCATATGCTTGTTTCGTGCTGTCCAAATTGCCCAGAGTGTATATGTTATCAACTCCTTGCTGTGTAGTCTTTGATGTTTGAACAACCATGATAACCACTCAAAATAACTAACTGAGTCAATATTTGCTGGCCATGTGACACCTAACCGTTGCCAAACATTATGCGTGAACTGACAGTCTTTAAAAACATGCTCTATACTTTCTGTGTAGCCATTGCATCGCAAACAATTAGTGTTCATAGCAATTCTTTTATGGTGTAAATTCTGTAGAGTTGGTAGACAGTTCCATAGGGATTTTCATAGAAAAATTATGATCTTTTGTGGGTATTGAACGTTCCAAACGTTTTTGAAGACTTCTTTCTCGGCTTGGGAGATGGTGCTGTCATTCAGCAGCATTCTATACCCGCTCCTGAGAGTGTACAAACTTGTCTTCTCCCCCCTCCAAACCCTCTTGTCATGTAGTTGTGATTCAGGGAGCACAATTGATAGTATGTCAGCAGCATCTGTAGGAGTAAACAACTGATTAATGAGAATTTCAAGTTCAATTTATTTTCAAGATTCAATGTACAATGTTATATCACCAGACTTCTCCCTGCATATAAATAGAAGAATATTAAATGTTTAAATATTCTTAATCACATATTTTTTTATATTTGTATGACTAATAGTATCAATCGAGCTATATTAAATTGACATTTTATAAAATTTAAATTAGTAATATATTAAGGATTATTATCCTATATTAAATTAAAGTTTTTTAAATTTACACAATCCTTTTACAAAAATTAAAACCTAAATTTCAAACTTTACCACCCTTAAATCTTAAATTTTAAATTCTAAATAGAAATCTTAGATTCTACACCCTACACATTAAACTCTAAAACCCTAAGCCCTAACCTAAAACCTTAAATTTTAAAATTAAAAAGTATATATAAATTAAAGTTTACTTAAACTCGTGTATCAAAATATTTTATATAATAAAATATACTTCAATCAAATACATATTCATAGTAACTGCTTCAAGAATTACCTTGAAAATAATATAAAACTACTTCAGGAATACCCAACAACAATAAAAAAACTTAAAAAAATCCAAGTCAAGGCTGCCCAATGCCTTGCAATATGCAAAAGAATTGGCCTTTCCACAGAAAATAAAATGGGGTGTATTTAAGAGAATGGAAAAGCCCAACTGGGATTCGCTTTTCTAGATTAGAGTTTTGATACAAACGAACTTCCTAATATTTGGTTTCAGATCAATTAAGTCATTTTGTTTCATTTTAAAATAAAAATAAAGAAAATCAGTTTAGTTAAAAATTGAGTTTATTGAAGCACACGTTCCCAAACTATGACACTTATTCTAAATTGGTTCATAAACTTTTAAATATTTTAATTTCATTCTCAAATTATGAGCTTCAATCTAAATTAGTCCCCCAAATTTTTGAGCATGTTTCATCCTCAAACTATGACTCTCATTCTAAACCGGTCCTCAAACTTTTTGAACTTTTTAATTTTATCCCCAAATTATCAATATGTACTAATCATATCTTATGTTAATAAAATCGTTATAAAAAATGTTAAATACCATGAAACACTGATGTGTATTATGTAATAATATGACGTTGTATAAACGTTAATTTGAGGATGAGATTGGAATTAACTCAAAAAATTTAAAATGTCTGTACCAATAACTCGTTGGTCTGGTGGGATGAGGCACTAGATCCCTTAAGCAAGGTCAATGGTTCAAATCTTGGCATTGTGAATGGGGCAATTGGGTTGGGAGGGTCGACCCCATAGTAGACCTTTGCAATACTCAATCCCGATTAGTCAACTAATAGGTTAGAAACACGTGGTTAAACAAAAAAATGTTTTTTTTAAAATTTAAAATGTTTTGTAAAGATTCCAAGTATAGGGGGAAATTAGTGTTTCTAAAAAGTCCCAATTGTGGAACAATTGAGAATTATGACCCTTATGTAGTTATCATTTATGATTTTTACTACTTTTATATTGTTTTGGGCCAAAAAGAAGGATCAAGTTAAAAAAATTGAGTAAAAGTTTGGAGGTGAAACTATAATTTTGCAAAAGTCTAAATATGAATAGTTGGATTATGTTTTCATTATAACTAATTGTTAATGAGATCATTGGTTTTGGACTAGAAAAGATAAACATGGAAAAGGTGATAAGGAATTTAAATAAGATATTTTTTTATTAGAAGGTGAAAAGAAAATGGAAAAATTAGGATCATACAAGTGTACAATTCACTAATTGCATGAATACGACATTTCTTCATCCCTCTCCTTATGATATTCGTATGAAAGGAAGAAAAGAAATCTATTAGAGTTGTATTCATGTTTCTTTTATTTTTTAATAAGAATTTGAAGAAAAAAAATCTATTGTAGAAAAAAAAATCACAAAAGTTTTATAATCATAATTCTTTTTTTTTTATCATCTTGAAAGTAAAGGAAAAGTGGATATTTGTTGAAGTAAAGTTGTCGAGTAGAGCAAGGCAACAAGTTTTATGGATTAACATGTTTTATGTTTATTCTTGATAACTTTAGAGATCTTAGTAATTATAGTCGGTAGGGTTAGAATTTGATCGAGTCGAGTTAAAATATTTCATGTTGATAAGTCTTATTTTATAATTTAAACTATATTTTGATTTTTCGATCGAATTTATGAATTTCGAGTCGAGTTTTTCGAGTTTCTGTTCAAATTTAATTATAAAATATTTATAATATGATATACATATATTTCTTCATATATTTCATATGTGATATACATATATCATGCAGAGTTTGACTCAAACTTGAAAAAGATCATTAATTACTAAAAAATTATAGTTATTCGAGTTATTTTAGTCACGTTTTATAAATCAAACTTTATTTTAAAAAAATTATGTCAAGTTTTATAAAATTATTATTCGAGTCAAGTTTTTTGGATAAGTCAAAAAAAATTAATTATTATAAATTGAGTCCAATCTTACTCACCCAAAATAAATGAAAATCCCTTTATTAGGCAACGGACACTTATTAAGGTGCGTTTTTTTATTGCTGTTGTTATCTACAGCGCCCGTTAATAGGCCACATCAACCCCAAACGACCATTGAATTGATTCTCAACGAGCGTTTGCCCTTCTATTTTTGCGTCTAAACAAACGTTTGGTGGCAGTTAAATTTTTTAGTTGTTGGCGAACCGTCGTTTACCCCTTAACAGCTTCTCTTAAATGAAGGCATACAAGAGAAGAGTTAAGTCCATTTGTGGTTTAGAACCAAGGTTGTTCTAGTTCAACTAAGATTTCGAACTTTGAGACTTTGAAAATACAACATCGTTAAAATATTTAATAGAATGATTTCATCTCTTTTGTAGTCATATACGAATCGATAATTTTTTAATTATTTTTCTGTGTCTTTAAAATTTTGTTCTAATTAATCTGAATCGATTTGCGTCACACGTTTATTTTTGGTGAAAGAATATCCTAATAAAAAAATTCTACTTATGCATGAACAATTATTCATATTTTGAAGTTGAAAGATAAATAAAGTGTTGGCTAATAGCCATAGGGATGAGATAAATTGTGCAAGTGGTTTTCAAGAATCAGTGGTAGCACCAGGCCCTAGTAGAAATGTGATAAACAATGCGGTTCTGACAAGTGGACGGCCAATGGTAGACAGTAGACAGCAGTGGGGCGTTTTGTTAGGTGGGGCGGATTAAGGCCACACCGATTTGGCAAATGTTACGCATGCACGTGAGGTTGGTTTTTAATATTTTCTTTACCTAACCCTCCTTCCGCCCTTAATAAATAGTAATCTCTCCGTCCCATAAAAAATGTCTCTTTTTGACCTTTTTAAAAGTCAAAATTTTTAAACTTTGACTATTATTATATTGAATATTTTAAATAACTATTTTTTATAAAATATATATTTGAAAACTACTTGATTAGACGTTTTAAAAATATATTTTTTCATATTTTTATCAATGATACATTTTAAATAATTATGAGTCAAAGTTGAAAAAAATTGACCAAAAAAAGTCAATAAGGGACAAAAATTGTGGGACGGAGGGAGTAATAATCAAGCGTTTTCGGTTTTAGAAAAACGTTCACCATTAATTTCAAGATTTGTTTTTAATTTAATATATCACTTTTTCCGAATTTAAAATATATCAAAATGAAAAATTATTAAACTAAACAATTTAAATAATTTCAAAAGAGGTATTGATAGCATTAATGATTAAAATTATTTTAACTTTTTTTTACTGGCATGTTTGAGTGCAATGACAAGACACAATGAAAAAATTAGAGTTAAGACTCCGAAAATGACATTGTTGAAAGTAAGAGCCACAAATCTCGATCATAAATCATAAAATAGACATGTATTTTACTAAAAAAAACTGTCAATTTTACTTTTAGAGAGTTTTTTTATTGTTTAATTAAATTTTAAGTGTTTACTGTTGTTATCAAAAATTATTTTTAATTAAATAAAATATATATTTTAAATATTATTTGTGAACATATAAATTAATAAAATTATTGAAAAGCACTTTTCAAAATTCGTTAAAAAGACTTCTAACTTACTACTAAGGGTCTGTTTGTTTCACTGAAAACTGTTTCTGAAAAATGAATTCTGGAAAATGAACTACAGTTGTTGAAAAACTAATTGCATAAACCATTTTCCGGTGTTTGGATGATGTTGTACAATTCATTTTACACTGTTTGGTAGAGTTTCCTGAAAATTTCATGAACAATCCACAAGCAAGCATCGATAATGGTAAAAACAAGTTCCAATCAAAACATGATTTAATGTTTAGGTTAGGGTTTATGGTTTAAGATATCATTTATGGTTTATGGTTTAGACCAATATTTAGTGCCCATGGTAGCATTTAGGGATTAGTATTTAAGGTATAGGTTTAGGGTTTAGATTAGTGTTTATGGTTTAGGTTAGTGTTTAAGGTTTATGGTTTAGGTTGGTGGTTAAGGTCTAGGGTTTAGGATTTAAGGTTTTATGGTAACGTTTATGGTTTAGGGATTAGGGTTTATGGTATCATTTAGAATCCATGGTTAGTGTTTAGGGTTTAAGGTTATGTTAGTGTTTATAGTTTAGTGTTTAGCTTTCAATGTTTAGGGTTTAGGTTATCATTTAGAGTTTAAGGTTTATGTTAGTACTTAGTGTTTAAGGTTTAGTATTTATGTTATCATTTAGGGTTTATGGGTTAATGTTTATTGTTTAGGGTTTATGTTAGTGTTTAAGGTTTAACATTTAAAGTTTAAGGTTTATGTTAATGTTTAGTGTTTAGGTTAGTGTTTATGTTCTAGGGTTTATTGTTTATATTAGTATTTAGGGATTATGGTTTATGTTGGTGTTTATTGTTTATGGTTTACTGTTTATGTTAGTGTTTATTGTTTATGGTTTAGTGTTTATGTTAGCATTTATGTTTTATAGGTTAGTGTTTAGGGTAAGGGTTTATGTTAGTGTTTTGGGTTTAATATATATGGTTTAACATTTAGGGTTTAAGGTTTATGTTAGTGTTTATGTTAGCATTTAGTGTTTATGGTTTAACATTTAGGGTTTAAGATTTTGTTTTAGGGTTTGGTGTTTATGATATATCATTTAGGGTTTTGTGTTTATGGATCAGTGTTTATGGTTTAGGGTTATGTTAGTGTTTATGGTTTAACATTTAGGGTTTAAAGTTTTAATGTTTAGGGGTTAATATCTACTGGTTAATGTTTAGGGTTTAGGATTTAATGTTTATTGTTTAAGGTTTATGGTTAGGAGTTTTAATGTTTAAGGTTTAGGGTTTAATGTTTAAGGTTTAGGGTTAAGAGTTTAGTTTTATGTTATTATTTAGGGTTTAGTTTTATGTTAGTATTTAGGGTTTAGGTTTTAAGGTTTATGGTTTAGGTTAGTATTTGTAGAGAGAATGGGAGGAAGGAAAGCGACTTACCGAAAATCAATGGGTAAGTCATTTTACACTAGAACAAGGTTTGTTTTCCATTGACTGTAGTTGGTTTTTCGTTGACTTTTTCATTTTCATGAACCAAACAGCGGAAAGTTATGAAAACGTTTTCAGGAAAATCAATTACATGGAAATAAACAGACCCTAAATTACTTTGCTTGTCAAATAATGGAAGGATAAGAAAATTATGTAAGATAAGAGTTAGGCAAAAACCTACTACTAATATTATTATTATTATTATTATTATTATTATTATTATTATTATTATTATTATTATTATTATTATTATTACACAACCCAAGAAAGTCACTGTCTTGTCCTAATTTTGTGGCGATTGGTTTATGGGATGGGATGGGACGAGTGGTGACCTGCGGAATCCTGCAAAACCAGTGGGCCCCACAGTCCACTTACTAGCTTTTCTATCTGTAAATGTAATGGACAAAAATAAATATTCCAAAGTTTTTAATATATATATATATATTGAAATTTTTTAAATCTAATCTTATTTAAAGGGGGAATAAGAGAAGATTCTAAGAGAGAACTCAAAGTACTCCGGAGTTTTCTAGCATGCGGCCGCCTAATATAAGGCTAATGTACGACGTTACCGGAAACATCATAAAATATACCGGAAACACCATAAAATATATCGGAAACATGATAAAGTATACCGGATATGTTGATTTCGAAAGTATCGATACTTTTGGATATGTTGATTTCGAAAGTATCCATACTTTTTTGAAAGTATCCATGTTTCCGGTATATTTTATGATGTTTCCGGAATATTTTATGATGTTTTCGGTAACGCCGTATATTAGCCTTATATTAGGCGGCCGTACTGCAGAACTTATATATGTTTGCTCTGCGATGAATACATATTCTAATAGTTACAAATAAAATAAATTATTATGAAATATTAGTGGAAAGATTTTTTTTATTAGAATTAGTGGAAAGAATGTAATTTGAAATAATTTTGGAATAAATATACAGTATCTATATATGATTCACTGCCGGACTAGAATCAAATATAGGTGTTTTTAACAATTATGATAAAACTTTAATATTTTTATGAAACATTTAATATTAAAATTTCGGCTAAATCAAATTTCAAATTCAATGTTAATATGAGCAAAAAGAAAATATAATAAACAGAATCACAAAATATATTTTGGGGACTTCTAGGGGGAGAACATTAAAATAAGGTTAAAAAAGCCTGGTCACGTTATTTTAAATGTTGAAAATAGTATTTAAAATGTTATAAAATTACAGGAGGCATTACCTCTTTAAGCTAAACAATAAAGAAGATTTGAAAAAAAAAAACCCTAGCGCCGAAACCAATTTTATTTCCATAGAGAACCGAAGTTTTTTCTTTTTAAATTTTGTTTAGCCTGCGCGCAGCGTCGGTTTTTATATTGTCGCCGATTGCCAATTTTTTTATAAGAATAAATTTACTTTTGAGTCACGTTTTGATTTCTCTTTGTTATACGTTTATTCTTGTCTTTTTGACACATTTTTTGTTTTTTTATGTTATTTATTGTAATACTGGTAATCTTCTATGCTCTGAACTTTCGGATTAAATTTGGATACGTAATTTGCGTTTGTGGATAGTTTCTCACGACGTTTGATTTTGATTTGTGGTTCCCGTTGGCCTTTCAATAGCATAGTCCCATTGCAGCCAGATTTGTTTGTATCTATTTTTCGTTTCGAGTCTTTTGTTCTTATCTATAGAAAAATGTCCAAATTATATATTTAATTTACGATAATAGTTGTAAACCCTTATTGTAATTTTGTTTTTGTTTTTGTTTTTAATAAGACTAGCGGCTTCTATAAAAAATTGAGGTATTAGGTCTATCCCCGCTCTCTTTCTTTTCCTCTAGCATTGTTCTTTTTCTTTTTTTCATCATTCTTAACTGGTCGACGGTGATGTCAGACTTAGCATTGTTCGTTATCGTCGCTTGTTTTATATTTAGTTTTTTTTTTATTTTTCTTATGTTTAGGTTTTTTGTTAATTTTATCTACCTTTAGTAAATTTGCATCGTGAATAGTTTTCTCACGACGTTCGACTCTAATTTGCGGTTTCTGATGGTGTTTTAGTAGTTTAATTCCTTTTTTGTGGTTTGTTTGTTGATGTAGTCAGATTTTGTGAAACAATTTGTAAAATTGTTCGTTTAACTCATCACTCATTTTTCAATCTTTAAGCGTGTAGGTAGATAAAAACAATGAGTTTTGTTTCTTGTTTCTTTTCTCAAGTGTCTTATCTCATCTCTCTCGTTGTAACTCATTGGATGTGTGTTTTGAGAATCTAATATTTTAATTTTTAGTTTTTTTTTTCAATTTAGTTATACTTTGCTTTGTTATTTTCTACTACAGTTTCATTTTATTTTCTAACAAATTTTGTCGACATATTGATTAAAAAATATTATAAAATTGTTAGTTTCTCTTAAGATAGAAAATATTTTGTTTTTTTTAGTAATTCCTCTAAAATTACTAAAGTTATATATTTTGTTAAAAATATTATAATTTTTTGAAAAATTACGCGTCGTGTTGGAAAATTTTCAAATACTAACATTTGTATTCTATTCCCTTACAAACATGTACTATTTTGAGAAATTATTTGGAAAAGGTTTTGAAAATTACATATTTAATTAAGAATATTATAACCTTCTGAGTAATTAATCACGATGTTAAAAAATATCACAGATGTCTAAACTTTTTTTTGGTAACTTTGTGAGTAATCAAAGTTTATAGTAATATCTATACAAAATTCGTTGAAAATACTTTTAACTTTTCAAAATTCGTTGAAAATACTTTTAATTTTTCCAGTGTTTGCTGTCATGACTCACTCACGAGTCACGACTCAATTTGTTTAATTAATAATTTAATTACATTCAACGACAACAAAAACAACAAAACTGCTTAATTAATTAAATCTGAATCATGACACAATTGCAAAATAATTGGAAGAAGAAATAGTTAAATAATTGCACATGACAGGGCAGTTCGTAAATAAAATAATAGCTATATGATTTTATATGCTTCAAAATTAAATTATTTAAATGATCTTATATTCTTATGAATTATATACATTTTATTTTTATACTTTGATTTACATAATTTCTTATTTTAGTTTTGGTATACTTTTCTTAAAAAAATCTTTATGATAATTAGAAATGACACATTAATATGTCTAACGGATTGAAGTATTCCTTTAAACAATGTTCGAGATTTAAATCATGATATTTTGAATGAAGTAAACCACAATACCTGATTCGAAATAGTTAATCAATGAGTCGAATATAATTATATCAAAAAATAAAAAAAACACACCTTTAAAATATATCAATAATACATAAATTGAAATTATTGATTGCGATGAGATATTTCAATTTTAAAATAATAAAAAATACTAGATTTTAGCACAGTGAGAAAAAAATATTTTACAAAATTCTATCAATAATGATTATTGGTGGAGAGATGTAGGATATATATATAAAATCTTATTAAACAAGAGTTAAAATTTAAAAGTGTGATTTTTAGCGGTCAATTTAAAGATATATAAAAGTACACAAAGACAAAAATATCATTACAATAATATTAATTATAATTATAGGTAGAGACAATTTTGTAATTTCAACTGAACTAATGTCCAGTTAGCTCACCAAACTCGATTAGAATTTAATCATTAGAACAAATACATATAAACTTATATATCTTTAATCATATATTTTTATTTTAAGATGCAAGTGTTGACATTTCATTAACTGAATTGATATAGGGGTGAGATATTTTTTTGTTTCTAATGTATCCACCGGAGCGACTCCAGTGATTAATCTTTCGTGTTTTGTCGTCTTATATAAAAATAAACGCTTATTACAAGTTTTAAAATTGTTCTATGCTCAAGACGAGGGTGTAATCTTCAACTATTAATTAATGTAAGAGAGACTCTTACCGTAAATGGTGAGATAATTTAAATTAGTATAGGACACTAGAATTTACGGGTATCAAATAACACTACTAAAACTATATATTAAAATTTTTAAAGAAATAATTCTAAAAATTGAATAGTTGTTTTTAATGGAGTAAATTATCAATTGGTCAAATACCTAATCGTCTTATACTATTTTTTGTAATACAATTTCTTAACTCACGCCACAAAGTTTAAAAATAATTATTATATTGAGTATGCGAGGACGGTCTGAGCACACTCATTTGTTCCAATTTCTTTCCTTTAGGTCTCGAGTTTAAAATTTCTCAAGAGTATTAACTTTATTTAGATTTTCACTTCCCTTTTAGCCTCTAGGTAAAAGTAGAATAGATTGTAATAAAAAAATAATTATTATATTGACAAATACTATACATATAAAACACTATTAAAAAATAAATAATAATTGTTATTGGACTAAAAGAACGTGAACAATTAATAATTAGACACATTATAATTTAAAAATAACATAAATATATTTATAAATAAAATAAAAATAAAAATAAAAATAAAAATAAAAAATAAAAATAATATATATATATATATATATAGAAATAAATAAAAATAAAAGTATAGATGTTAATGTTAAAAGTACAGCGCAAGATTACGTGTAAAACGAAGCAAGACGGCGTTCTCGGTCTCCTCCTCCACCTCCTCCGACACTCTCTTTTTTCTCCATCTTCCGATTCCCTGTTTCTTGGGAAAGTCTCCGCCCCTGAAACTTTGGGTCGCTTCTCGTTCTCACCACCAAAACTCCAAACAAAATAAATTATCTATTTACCATATATATATATTTATATTTATAGATTGAATTCTCTGCTAAAATCTTCTTTCCTTATTGTTTTTCCTCTTGGGGATTTCATATTTCTATAGATCCTACAATCTAGCAGAGGCTATCCAGGTGAGTGGTTTTGTTCTGTTTTCTAATTTGACCTGCCAATTATACATAATCTGTTTCTGCTCATGATTTTGTTTTCTGAACTTGAAAATTGAAGCATTATGATCAAACGCGGTTTAGATTTCAATGTAAACGAAAGAAGCTTGACTGCTTATGCACATCCTTTTTAATTTTATTTTTCAGAATTATTCATTGATTAGATATATTTCCTGTTTAATCACGATATATTCTTATTCTTTCCTTTTTTAAAAAAAGTTTGGTGATAATGAAAGGTTTACGCTGGCTATGATTAGTGTTTTTTTTTAAATAAATAGTTTAATTCCTGAATTAATTCTGTTTCAAATATTTCCAGACCTTTAACCATTTTTTTAATTTTTTTTCTTCAGGAAACTGTATAGCTGAGGGGCTTGAAGCTCTTATTTACTTGGAGAATATATTTGTTACCGGAATTGTCTTTTTGATTGAAAATGAGAGCGATTGTTCGATCGATTCGCAACATAAGATCAGCTTGTCCACAGAGGATAAACAATTATTCGAGTGCTTTTGTAAGGAGACGAAGCCATTTGGTTCAAATCAATTCTACTTCTGTTTATAGGCTGCCTGATCATGCCGAAACCCGTAGATTTTTATTCCCTGCAATATTTACATCGAGACCTTTCTCTACCGGTGCTGCAAGTAAAGTTGATGCCGCAGGTTCTATTCCGTTTCTGTTTGGTTATGTAAATCATCTTAGGAAATAGACCTGATGTGAAGTTGTCATTTAAGAGTTATTGTTATTAAAATTATTATGCAGAAGTGAAAAGAGGAGGGCCTCTCGTGGAGTATGAGCGAAGAATTTCAGCCGGTGAGCTCTTTGATGGTGATGCCTGCCAGGTATGGATTTCTCATTAGGCTTAAATTTATTTTGTTGGAGAAGATACATTTCCGAATAAATCAAATTATAAGGGGATGCCATTCGACATGTTTGTGTGAGCCAATCATTCATCAGTTAAGAGAAATGCACTACATTGAATCCAGCTTCGCATTCAGGAAACTTCGTGCACCTGCGAAATGCTTAATTAGAATTTCATGTGATTGGTTTGTAATAATGCAAAACATGCATTCTGCTGCTATTTCTGGTGGCATTGTGAAATTATTCTAACAGAGAATTTTGCAGGTAGGCACTTTAAGAGAACTTCAAAGGCTTTATGATGAGATTGTTGAGTCAGCCGCTGCCTGTCGGTTGGATCGCTATGAAGTTCCCGAGAGAAATGTTAGGTAAATATTCTGTTTTATTGTTCCCATGACCCTTGTTTTCAGATTTTGTTTATTTATGAATAGACTGTATTCATGCTTTTCATATTAAATAAAATTTAGTTTTATCTCAATCTTCATGTTTTATTTTATTCATCAAAACTTGATCAACATTTAGTTATTCTTCAGGAATCGGTGGTTTTGGTCTCGTTTAATGCCACAGTCTCCACAGTCTTCATACTCCCCTGTCAAGGGATTATATCTTTTCGGAGGAGTAGGCACTGGGAAAACTATGTTGATGGACCTCTTCTTCGATCAATTGTAAGTTTCATTAGCATATTTAATTTTGTAATTTATTATATGTATATCATGTTGTTAGTTGGAATAATGGATAATCTTTTTGTTGGACTTTAAATATGGGTATATGTCCACATAATATATGGCATCTGATTTCTCACTCTTTATTGCCCACCATGCCTACTGCTCATACTTGCTGATTTCTATCCTATATTCTATTTCCACTGTGTTAGGCCCTGCAATTGGAGGAAGAAAAGGATCCATTTTCACGACTTTATGTTAGATGTCCACAGTCGCTTGCAGGTGAGAATACATATGATTACATTTCTCATAGTTGAAGAAGTCAGTGATGAAATAAGAAAGCATCTCACATTACAGACAGGACGTAAAATGATTTAGTAATTGAGCTGTTCCAATACTACTCGGTTTTGCTCGGTATTCTTATCTTTCATAATATGAACGAGAATCTGTATGATACTTCAACCTTGGAGTTATTGATTGTCAGTGGATTAACCTGGATGAGCATTTTTGTCCGGTCGCAACCTGTTTATGTATATTTATGCATTTATGTCTGATGTGCATGTTACATGTATCATGTAATTTATTAGACATTAGATTCTCTTATTTTCAAGATTTCACTAGTAGTTAGAATTTTTTGAAAAAAAATCTTATTCTAATCTTGCTATGCTTATGTGTTTTTATAACAATGATCAACTCTTGCAGAGGCACAAGGGTGTGGCAGATCCACTTGAAGTTGTGGCAGGGGAGATAGCTGATGATGCGATTTTACTGTGTCTAGATGAATTTATGGTACAACATTTGTATTACCTTTAATTTTCCTCAAAAAAAAAGGGGATAATAAATTACTGAAATATCATTTATTGTTTTGATTGACATTCGAATCAATTTCTTTATATCTCTGAAGCCAAATTTTATTTTCAACATTTGTGGTCTTTTGCAGGTGACTGATGTTGCTGATGCATTAATATTGAACCGTCTTTTCAGGCATTTATTCAGTAATGGCATTGTAAGTAAATGTATCACATTATAAGTGTAGTTAGTTTGTGTTGGAACACATTTTCTGTTGAAAATTAACATTAAACTTCTTTGCTTGGACTCTGATGGGAGGAAAGTGTAGATACTTGTTGCAACTTCAAATCGTGCTCCGGACAATCTCTATGAAGGTGGACTGCAGAGGGTTCTTTTTCTACCCTTCATTGCCACTTTGAAGGTTTGGATGGAGACATATTCTTATTGTAATTAATTTGGGTTTTGGGTCATTTGGTGGTTAAGTTCAGTGACCTATTCAGAAGTTATTATAATCTTGGAGCTTATGTTTCTGTAGGAAAGATGTGTTGTTCATGAAATTGGTTCTGCCGTAGATTACCGGAAACTCACCTCGGTACGATCAAATCATAGTGTGGATTCACTGAAATTTCATTTATGCAATTCTGGCCTGATTATCATTTTCTAATTCCAATGCTCAGGCAGAAGAAGGCTTCTACTTCATCGGCAAAGATTTGTCCACCCTCCTAAAACAGAACTTTCAGCAACTGATTGGTGAACATGTTGCTAGTCCACAAGTGGTTGAAGTAGTTATGGGTAGGACGTTGCAGGTATGTGCTCGAGTACTAATTCTATTGTTATGTAGGGTAACATATCTTGATTGATTTGATAAGGCTTTCGTATATTTCCTCGTGACCAGGTTCCCCTTGGTGCTAATGGATGTGCTTATTTCTCGTTTGAGGGACTTTGTGACAGACCTCTTGGAGCTGCAGACTACTTTGGATTGTTCAGTAAGTGATACTCGAGCAATGTCGATGTCTAAACTGCTTTTCTCGTTCTGAGTCTCAACTAATTGGGACAAGGATATCTTGAATGAGTTAGGTGGTACTTTGGAAATATAACTTATAGTTATTTCTACGGTATACAAGCATTCATTACAATAACTGGGCATGAAAATGTGTAATTTATTACTCTATCTGTGTTTCTCATACTATCTTCTTGCAGAGAATTTCCATACCCTAGCTCTTGAAGGTATTCCGAAATTTGGGCTCCACAACAGGACGGCAGCATATCGATTTGTCACTTTAGTTGATGTATGCTCCATTTCTTCTTATAGCTTTGACTGTTTTCAGAGCAGTATTTTGAGTTCGGGAATGGTTCTGTATATAGCGAATGAATTGCTATAGCAGTCATATTCGGATGAATGAAATATATCATAGATCCGTTGTCCTTAATCTTTATTATTAATTGCTATAAAGAAATTTTCTTTTCTGGGTGATGAGAAACTATATCTGTTTCCTTACATTTTTATTTTCTGTGTTGCAGGTAATGTATGAAAACAAGGCCAGACTGTTGTGTACAGCTGAGGGCAGCCCACTAGAACTCTTTGAAAATATCGTGACCGTTGCAGATGCCAAACATATGGCCCCTCGAACCTCCTCCCGGTCAAGGAGAAATGATGACTCGAACCTTTGCGTGGATAACGAGCTCGGATTTGCGAAGGATCGCACCATTAGTAGGTACAAATGCTAACCTTCATATCAACTCTTTCTTTGTACCAGTTTCATTAGTATTCATAATCAAACACCAGTTAATGCGCTTTCTTTCGGTTTGCATGTTAGTCTTACCTGTCTGTCTGTCTGTCCGTCTGTATAGTACTCAGTGTCTGTTAGTCAAATTCTTTATTATCGGATATAAGTACGTATCCGATATAGATATGGTTGACTTTGTTATATTTTTAGAAGATTATATCCGCATACCTATATCAACACATAATTAACCATATATTCAGGATGTCATTGATTTCTTTTCCGAAACACTAACTCCGAACAACTAAACGATGCACAGATTGACAGAAATGAACAGCAAAGAATACCTTGAGCAACACGCCGAGGAGAGGCAGCTTTCTCAACAATTTGCCAAGGCCGATGCCGCTCAAGTATAAAGCATGAAAGCATACATAGGAGACTAATAATAATGTTCGAAACCCAGTAGCAAAGCCATACTACATTCAACAAATGGTTCAGCTGACCCTTGGTGGGTTTGGTCAAAAATCTGACCAGAATACTTCTTTGCATACCATTTTGTATCATGTTTTAATAAGAAAAAGATATGTAATTTGTGAAGTTCCATGCTATTATACATGTTCATGGATTGGGTTTCGGTTGGATCCATGTATGGTAATATCATCTTTCATGTATAATTGTGTAAGTTAGGGTTAAAATATAACTTTGAATTTTTGCCTATATTTACCCAATGGTTTTGGAAAAATAATGTTATTTTATTCAATGTTTTTAAGTATATTTATTAGGTGTTCGAACTCCTAACACACTGGTTGTTGGTAATATTTTGTAGTATATTTTTCAACTATTGGCATGATATATTATGGGTAATTGTTCTATACACAAGCGCTTGTGGAAATTTTTTTACACAAGCGTCTTAATTTTAGGGGTTAGGGACTCCGTTTAAGGTTTAAAATTTAGGGGTATAAGTGTAGTAGTTTTGAATTTAGGGATTGTCGATAAAATTTTGGGTTTAGGCTTAAAATTTAGGGTTTATAGGTTAAAACCTAAATCTCTACCCATATTACCCTAAAACTAAACCCTAATTCTAAACATGAATCCTAAATTCTAAACCTTTACACTAAAACCCCTAAACTCTAAGCCCTAAGCCCTAACCCTAAACCCTATAATTGAGGCACTTGTGGAAACAAAAAAATTTCCACCGCCAGTGTATACGATACTAATCCATATATTATATGTATAACACAAATTACATATATAAATAAGAAAAATACTTTGATACTCAAAGTTTACATAAACTTTTCAATCTAAGGTTTTAGGGGTTTAGTGTGTGAGGTGTAGAATTTAAGGTTTTTGGTTAGAATTTAGAGTTTAGGGTTTGAAGTTTAAGTTTTTAGGGTGTTAGGGTTTGAGATTTATGTTTAAATTTTATAGAAGAGTTGTGTAATTTTTTTTACACAAGTTGTGTATCAAAATATAAACCTATAAATAAATGAAAATACTTTATTACGCAAGCTTGTGTAAACTAAAAGTTTATACAAGTTTTTTAATTTTAGGGTTTAGGTTATGATTTATGTTAAGAATTTAGAGTTTAGGGTTAAGAATTTAAGTTTTAGATTTAATAGTTTAAATATAAAAGATTGTGTAAATATTTTTTACACATCGTATCAAAATATAACCCATAAATAAATAAAGTATATTATACTGTATTTACTGTTGAAAAAAAAAGGATTCGGTAGAGATTAGCTTGGATTTTGAACGTTGAAGCAAAAGTTTGGTCAATTTTTTTGAACTCTTTCGTCCAAATTAATGTTTTGACTTGGTATATTTGTTCACATGTTCCCAAACATCTGATGGGTGGCTACTATCATTGAATATGTCAATCGCATCTTTTTAATTTTTTTAAAAGTAATTGTGTTTCACATTATATGGATATATAACAAATATGAATATAACCCAATAAAAATCATATATATTGACACTTTTTTGAAATATTTGGTCATGGTTGAACCAGAAACTGAAGCCCGATCAATTCAACTATCGATCGGGCAAAAAGGGGGAAAACGTAGTTCGGACAGTAGATTTATACTCGTCAAGACATGCAAGAGGAACATTTTAGACCAACCACTTAATGCAGCTCTGGCATTAAGTAAAAACACAATATTTATAAAGGTTGCCATCACCTATTTTTTCACTGCAATCGCCAACAAAGAAAATATAGTGAGTCTATACGATTATCAACGCTGAAATGATATCGAATACGAGCCAGTATTTGGATCTTTGACAGCTTTGAAGTTGTCGACACTCATCCCAAATCGACCCAGAACAGAGTTCCCCAATTCTTTCAGCTTTCCTGCGCAGGGAATGCATATTTACATATGGTTAGTTATGTATAAGTAAAGCATTTACTGATATGAAAAATACAGCAACATCGAATAAATTATCAAGAACATGTTTTAAAGAACATATCGAGTTCCCTTCAACAAGAAACAATGCTCAGAAAAGTTATCGGTGACTAGAATCAAATGCCGAACAGCTCGCGTTTTGCATTAGGTTTCAAAGCCTACAACGAAATGCAAAATCCGACTACTATTTCATGTCTGGTATTGATCATATAAAGATTGCAGATGGCTATAGTCAATCATTTAACACTTACAATTCGCATCCACCTATTCAACTAGAGACGGAAACAAATACCCGGTTCCTCATTAACAATTGCATTTAGCAGTAAAAGGTGAAATAATGTACATTCATTAACATGATAACTCGATGAATGAATCCAAATAAAACCATAAAGTTCATAATTTTAACACAACCTTGAACAATGTAAAGATAAGAGGGATTTAGTATAATACTAGTTTCCTTCCCTCCTCACTTCATAATATGTTTCTAGGATATCATAATCTAGAGCAGTAAAGCACCGATAAAAGAGTCTAGGCAAAATGAAGATTATGATCTCATAAGGTACATATCAAGAAAATTGATTTACCTTCTTCAAGAATGCAATTCATAGGATCCGATATTTTCGTTCAAAACCAAAAACACATAAATAAAGGGAGATAAAAGGCAAACAAAATGCCAATTTCAAGCTTACCGATCATCTCCTCTTTCATCTTTTCTCTTTTTTCGGTAGCCAGTGGTTCCAAGCGATAAATCGACTTCCTAGCCTGGTGGTTTGAAGGATCCAATTCCAGTATCTTCTTCATATCTGTAAATTAACAATAATTTCAGCAATATATGTTTCAAAACCTTTTTGGATTATATATAAATGAAATATAACTCACCAGAAATAGCCTCTTCAAAGTGTTCAAGCTTTTCATGTGCTTCTCCTCGTCTAACAAGAGCTTTTATATATGAAGGATTAAGTTCCAACGCTTTCGTACATTCCTTTATAGTTTCATCATATCTCCCCTAAAATTGTGCATTTTTTTAATACTGAAAACATGGCAACATTAAATAACTGCTATTCAAAACTAAAAGAAAGAATTTAAAAAGATGATTTACCAGCTTTAAATAACAAACAGCTCGATTCGAATGAGAAATAGAACGGATTTCAACGGCAGTAGGCATGTCAGCCGTAACTTGCAAAGCAATATCGTACTGAAGCAATGCTTCCTCGTATTGCCCGTTCCCAAACAACTTATTTCCTTCCATTTTCACATCATTCGCTTGTGCCAAAGCTTTCTGGAAACATAAAATTTTAAACTAATCTATTTTATTTCATTTTAATGATTGATTTAGAAAGAGCGATAAAAAAAGACCGGAGAGAAGAGAGAACCTCCTTCAATTCGTCGTCGTTTAAGGCATCCTGATAAGAATCGGGACCTTTCTGCTCGGAAGGTTGTTGATCGAGGGGGAGATCGTCTTCTTCGTTGTCGCTGATGCCACGTTCGCTAGCTGTCTCGAATCCATCGGAGGCGGCATCTCCGTTGTTCACATTAGACGATGATTCGGCGGCGGAGGCGGTAGAATCCGCCGGCGTCTCAGTTGACGATGTAGGCGGAGTCGCATTCTTAGCTTGCTGTTGCTCATCAGATGGGTGGGGTTCAATCAGCACCATTTTTGGGGGTTTAGAATCAACGAATCTAAAACAGCCTTGCTCTTTCAAGTAACAAAACTGATGATTTTATATTATAAAAGCTCCTCAACGACATCGTTTAGTGGTCGTGGGCCTCGCAAAGAAAATTGATTGGGCTGTTCTTGGACTGGGCTTTGTAACTAAATATTTTAGAGGATCAATGATATTGGGCTTGAGTTTAGATATTTAGTTGGCCGTCAAAACAGACTTAAGCCGGAAAATTCACTTGCGTCAATTCGAGCCCGTATGATCATTCAACTTTGTTCATATTTTTATTTTGGTCACTCAATTTTAAGAATCTTCTATTTCATCACTCATCTTTCAAAGAATAACATGTTGCAAGATCGTGAAAGTATCTCTTTAACAAATTTTATTTTTCATGGTTTTTGCATGTTACTCCGGTGGTTTCTCTGTTAAGAAGGAAAGTGACTTGGTTCATTGGCCTTTGTGACATTTTTTATGTTGTTTTCGTCATCCTAACTCTTTAAAACACACGTACCAAGATTTATTCTTACGTGGACAGTTTGCGGAAAAGCGACAAAAGATAAAAAATCTTTAAAAGAACTTTAACCATAAAGAGAACTTTTTTTTAAAAAAATAACCTTAATATGAAAATTTATTATAACCTTAATATGAATTTTTAAAAAAATTGTGGGAATTAAGGGGTAATGACCCTACAGACCCTACATACCTTACATACCTTACAGACCTTAACTATGTTCTGCCCCTGCAAACAACGTTGTAATTTTAACTTAATGATCGATTTCAATATAAAAGAAAATGTTATTTGCTATAGACGATTCAATTGGATAACTTTACTTGCAGGATGTGCGTGAATTTTATTAGTTATTAAAATTGAACTTATATTATCACGAGACTATAATAAAATATTAAAAAAAAAAGAGAGAACGTTGTGATTTGGTAAGGTGATTATGGAAACTCAATGGATGGAGTTTAGGTGTTGTTGACGCAGCATAAAACTTGTGGATTTATATTCAATACACAGTCGGTAGAATATAAAATGTTTTTACAAGCGTTTTGATTTTAGGGTTTAAAGATTAAGAGTTTAAATTGAGGGGTTTTGAACTTAGAGGTTGTGGTTAGAATTTAAGGTTTAAAGTTTAGTGTAATGTAGTTAGGGATTAAATGTTTTTACAAACGCCTTAAATTCTAATCACAACTCATCAATTCTAAACCACTAAATCTAAATCCCTACCTCTAAACCCTAAAATCTAATCATAAATCTTAAAACTAAAACGCTTTTGTTTTTACCTTTTGTGTATTGGAACTCGTTTATTTATTATGCTTGACTTTTTAAGCCTTGATAGTATCAATAAACAAACAAATAAATAAAGAAGATGTAATTGGTTTGAGGAATGGGGGATGTAACCATTCGCGCACTGTTGCATTCATGCAATCAAGCTGTATCTCAATTCTCAAATACATTCATGAATAATTGAGGTTGACTTTAGTGCTTATATCATCCATTCCAATAAAATCCCAATTTGTCGTACCAAATTTAACCTCATCTACTTTGAAAATTACTACTAAAAAAATATTCTTATAATAATAATAGTTATCTATGTTGGTTCGATTCAGAGGCGGATCCTCATTGAAGCCAATAGGGCCACAAGCCTCAAAATTTAAACATTTCATATTTAATTTTTTAAAAAATTAAATGATTTTGATTAAACCTACTCTTAAATTTTTTAAAAGTCTTGATAAGTCTCAATTTTTAAATTTTTTAATTAAACCCCTATATATTTATGAACATTTTAAATTAAACCTTTCAAAATTAAAAAAAAAACTTAATTTAAGCTTTAATTTTTTTAAAATTTTAAATAGGTCCCTCAAATTGACAATGTTAATTCTAGTTATAGTTCCCATATCTATATAAATTATGATTATCCTTGAATATATACTTCTAGTTGTAGATGTGGTGATTCTAATTGTTTTTTATTTTTTTTTGTAATTGTACAATATCCACTTCCAAATGAAAAAAAGTAAGATTTATATACTCTTATAAATATATTCATAACTATGTGATTGAAGTATATTAGCATCATATTATCATATGAAAAAATATTTAAAAAATAACGATAAACCTGAAAAGTATACCAAAACATTCCGATACCGAAATTGTATCGGTACCAAAGAAAAAACGGTACGTCTTCCGGTACCGTTCCGACTACATATGACTTTGGACTCCTCTCCAGAAAGATGGTTTATTTGCAGTTAAAATTTCCCTCACATTAACACCATGATATGATCAATATATGAAACCAAGAATGCAGACAGGAAAATCAGCACATCTTTCTCAGTATCAACATATATATATATATATATATATATATATATATATATAATCCTATAACGTTAAGAAACTACAATCCACAAGGATATAAGGAGACCCAGGGTGTTGCCATTATGCAGTTCCTTCAACCAGTTTACTCAATTTCTTGGTTCGCAACCTCTCGGCATAGGCCTCGCTCCCGTGGCTTTCATACCTGCATTCAACAGGCATCATAAACTCACCATTTTCTTTCGTCTGTTTATCGACAATAACGGATCATTTACATGTTCTTACTTGGGTTGTGAAGACAACAAAGGGCTCAGGCTTTCGGCAAGTTTAACAGCTTGTTCCTCGGTATTCACTATTTGATTGAAGCAAAAGTATCGGCCTGTTGTAGACGAATCTTCGAAAGCTCGGATATGGACGTCGGCTAAGAAGCTCACGTCAACGACAGCTAGAACTCCGTTTTCAAACATTTCAGCAGCTCCTGTTACAGATTGAAATAAAACATGGTCTTAGAGACTAATTGCAGACTAGCAGAGTACGGTATTGTTTCGGATGAATATGCGTATTTTTTATACCTTTGAGATAGGACATGGTTGGACAAGGATTTTGTTGAGCAACACCGGGGCCAAGAACTAGTCCGGCATTGACAGAAACCATGTTAAGCATTCGATCCATGGCGAGAGCCCAAGCAGCCTGCTCGGAGAGTGTTTTGGCAAGGCCATACCACAACTGCACATAAAGAACACATCAAAAGGGCTGATTACCAAATCATTCCCTTGGCTAAATTAGTACCAAATCATTCAGTTAACTTCTTGTTTCATAGCATGCATGATGTTCACATAGTCGATAATTCGGATTAGTAAGATCAATAGCCGGTGAATTAAAGAGCCTAGCTAGTCAGTTCACATGCAATCTATTCTACAGAGAGTATCTATAATTAGGATCGGCAAGATCGATAGCCGGTGAGGCTCCATCAGGGATTCAAATAGCAGTCCACTAGCACTGTCCGAAACCACTATAGTGCAAAATAGCGGTCACAATGACTGCAACAGCATCCGTTATGTCCGCAACCACTAGACAAATTCTATGATTAAACACAGAAAAGTAAATGAAAACCTTCATTTTGCGGCAGAAATCTTGGTCACTCCAAGACCTCTCATCAACATCTTTCTGTGAACAGATGTTTTCTCTCCAAATAGCAGCAGTTAAGGAAGAAGTGAACACAATTTTCTGCATGCCAACTGTTTGTGCACAGGCCTCAACCACATTGATTGCTCCCCTCACTTCCAAATCCACAATTAAATCCTGCCCCCATCCCCCCAAATCAACCATGGAAATTGTTAATAAAATCCCAAACCAAAGTTACCAAAAAAACATGGGAATTTAGAACAGATTTGGTCTGGACTTACATCATAACCATCTGGACAGTCTAAACAACAGAACAAAGCAGAGCAACCCTTCAAAGCAACAAGAATAGTATGGTAATCAAGTATATCCACACTAAAAACTGATAATCTCTCCTCCCCACTTTCCATTTCCTTGATTTTCTTCTCTATCTCCGTCTCTGGTCCTGTCAAAACCCAAATACAAGAAAAGCTAAAAGAAAGAAGAAGAGGAAAGGGAGGGAAAAGATTAAGAGTTACCCTTTATCTGAAGAGCTGCATGAACTGTGTAGCCTTTGCTCAACAGTCCTTTGAGAATCCAGAAACCCACATAGGTTGATGCATCAAGAACACAAACTGATGGTTTTTCCTGATCCATTTTCGTTGTTGTCAAAGTAGTTTCTTTCCCCTTTGTTTTTTTTATCTGATTTCTTCTGGTAATCAGCTTCCTTATATAGAAGTTAAAAGGAGAATTTGAAGGTGAGTTGGGTTCCTAAAGGAGGACGAGTTGGTGAACTGTTTTGCTACACGTTCCCATCTACTCTCCCCCTAAGTACTCTCTTTCTTTTGGTTAAAATTATGGCATCTACCAACACTCCAATTTATTTTATTTTTATATAAATCAACTAATTATATGGTATAAAATATAAATAATTAATCTTTACCGAGTAAATCTTCACTCATATTTACTATAAATTAAATTAAAAATAAATTTTTACTGAGTGAATTTACTCGGTAAAAAAATTACAAAAAATAAAATTAATAAAGTGAGTGATTTTTATCAATAGAGACGATTGATGAGGCGGTAAAGAAGACTCCTAATAATATTTCTCGCCCAGATATTACCAAAACTTGATCTTGATGGTTAGATTTAATACCACGGGCATTTGAACTCAAGAAATGGTTTCATCGAAATAAGAATGTTATTTCTCTCGGATGATTCGAGTTTGAGTGATTATATTCGTAAACTGAGTATATATTATTCAGGACTAATAAAAAAAAGTGAGATCATATTAGAATTGTTCCCAAAAAATTAACGGACGTTTTACCAACATATCATACAATTTTTACAGTTTCACCAACCATGTTATTTTTTTTAAATGTAAAAATGTCTTTTATTTATCTTTTTAAAAAAATTATTTAATATATTATTGATATAAATTTTAGTTTACATAAATAGTTTTATTTTAAAGAGTTTAGGTACTTTGTTTTACAGTTTATGATTTAAGTATTTAATTTTAGGGTTAAAATTAAGGGGTTAAGATCATAATTTAGAGTTTAGAGTTTGAGATTTGGAATTTTAGAGTTAACAATTACATTTTAGATTTTTTAGATTCGGTGGTACATTTTTAAGGGAAAACTACAACTATAGTCACTTACGTTTAGTTAGTGTACATTTTTGGTAATTGATTTTAAAATTTGAACATTTTGACCACTTACGCTTTCGTTGAGTAAATTTCTAGTCACTCGAACATTAGTTTTTGTTACCCTGACGACGCGCACATTAATAAAATGATTTATTTTTAATTTCAGCCCTAATTTTTTTAAAAGTTCATTTTCACCCCTAAATGGCCTCAAGATTGGTAATTGACCATTTACCAATTACCAGAGGAAGAATGGGTAAAGTTCAAATAAGAGGGAGAAGCAAATGATCTAAGACAAAGGTTTAAAATTTATATTAAGATTTTAGATAGATTTATCATTTTGTATAAAAAAAATTATGTTAAATGGCCAAAAGAACAATGCCCAAGATTGGTAATTGGCCATTTACCAATTACCAACTTAAATCTGGAACAAAAGTTTATTTAAAGTGGTCGCACGAAGGTGGAGAAGCCAGGTGTGGGTTCACCAGATGCTAGGTCAGACGAATGGTGGATGATCGAAGGCTGGTGGCTGGAAAGGGGTTAGGATTTTTTCCTTGGGAGTGAAAAAATAAACTCCTAAAAATTGATGGGTGAAATTACAAATAAATATTTTATATTAATGTACACGTCGTCGGGGTAACAGAAACAAACGTTTGAATGACCATAAATTTACACAACGAAATCGTAAGTGACCAAAGCGTTTAATTTTTAAAATCGGTGATAGAAAAATATAGATTGATTAAACGTAAATGACGATTGCAATAGTTATTTTTTTTAAAATGAAGACAAAATTTTCACTTTCTAAAAAAAATTCATTCGACAAAAAATATTGAATAAATATACAAATTCGCATATTAAATCTTTCCTTCCTAATCACATCTCTTCTTAATTTCCCCCCTTTTTTTCATTTTCTATTCGTTCGCTGGGTCTTATTCTATGTGGACGGGACAGTTATAAAATCATGAGACTTTAAAGACAAATTTGATTCTTGATTGTCCATAGTCCAAACTTTTATTCTTGTCCAAAGTGTAGAATATATATATATATATATATATATATATATATATATAATATGTGTAAATTTTAATTTACACAAACTTTTTAGTTTTAGTGTTTAAAATTAAGGAGTTTAAGATTTAAAATTTAAAATTATTGTTTAGAATTTAATGTATAAAATTTAAAGTTTATAGTTTAATTTTTATAATTTAAATATGCAGACTTATATAAAATTAATTTTACACCACCTGTATATTTGAACTTTACCCATATATATAAACTTAAAAAATAAATAAGATGGGTGTTGATAGAAATAGAAAATGAACCCTAATGTGGAAGAAGAAACCATATGGTGTTTGTTGATTGGTTGAATATATTTTTTAACTTCTATCAAAGGGTAAAAGCTATAACATAGATACTCTTTAAGAGATTAATTGGGCCAAAGAAAATATTAAGGAGTGAAGTGGAAAAGTGGTATACTTCGAGGACAAATTATGTATTAAATATTTTATAAACTAAAATTAGACCACATTTTTAGACTATATTATTTGGAATTTGGATTTATAATTATTTATTTATTAAATTTATCAATACTTTATCTTATCATTAAAACTCTTGGCTATTAATAAATGCATTTTTTTCCATTTAGATATTTAAAAAAGGGTTTTATTTTCTTGTTCTTGCTAATAATATGGACATCGTGTGAGAGAAAAAGCTAAAAGGCTGTGAGGTAGACGAATAAAGATAGATTCGAGGTGCCGGAGGGGACGGTCACTCCTTAAAATTTTAAAATTCGTCTATGATTTAAAAAAATTAAAAGAATTTCTTTATATATCTTCTATTTAAATTTTTTTTTTCGCTCACCCTAAAATTTTATAAGTTCATCTCTCCTAACATAAAATTTTGCGTTGGTCTTTAAGACGAATATACTATGAACATGACATCAATAATATGGATATATTAAGAATTTATTTATTAGTAACATAAATAATAGACTAGAAGAATTACGATTAAACCACTCAATAATGCACCAAGAGTGTGTTCAGCTGTGTTCAATGCATAAAGCCAAAAACAAAAAGCTTATTTTTATTCATTTATTTATATTTTGCCAATAAGATTGCAAAAACGTTTGGGAAATGAGGCAAATGTGAGCTTCTAGAGGCCGAGCACAAAGGCCTACTCCAAAATTGGTCCCACGCCTATTGCATCCACTCAAGTACGATGAATAAAATTCGTCTCGATTAAAAGAAAGTTAAAATTATTAATGACCCGTTAGTTTAATGGGATTAAATATTAAAAATTTTAAATATGATTATAAATTTAAATTATGGTATTGTAAATAGAATAAATTATGTTGAGAGGCCGCCCCGACTTTTACATTACCTAATTTAAATTAGTCAACTAATATGTTGGATACCAATGGTTAAACAAAAAAAGTCAAAATTTTTTACTCGATTTGATGTAAAAAAATCTCAACTTGATTCAAAATTTTATTAATTCGATTCGACTAGAAAAGTTTCAAATAAAGTTTGAGTTACGAAATGAGATTTGAATAACTCAAAATTTTTAGTAATTAGTGGATCAATTTCAAGTTCGAGTCTAGTTCATCAACTTCAAAATAAATTGTGAGAAAATAACTAAGAAAAAGGAAATGTGAAATTGAGATATGAAGAACAAAAACAATGTAAATACTATTTATAGGTGTATATGAAAATTTTATTCTCAATTTAAAATTAAAAAATATTATAATCTTAATTATGGACCTATAATACACTAATACCTAAACCAATTATATATTAACAACTCTGTACTTAATTATGACTGTTGGTCACCATATTTCTAATGTTTTCTTTTAAATTTATATAATAATAGAGAAAATAATTAAACTTAAAAAAATAATTAAATTTAATTATGACTGGTGGGCCGACTTAGTCTCCAATTTCTTAGGAAGTTATAATTATACTTTCTATAGCTTATAATTTTAAAACTTAATTAACAGTAAAAAAATATTAGCAGCTTTTGAAGTGTTACATTTTTTTCTTCTAATTTTTGTGATTACTTTTTAAAAAAAATTTCTAATCATATACAACAGTATAAGATTATATATGTGTTCGATTTTTAATCTAAATAAATACAAGTTCATGTGCATATTAAAATGCTCGAATACAAATTATCTAGGTGAATCAGTTCATCAGGATTCAGGAACATACATGAAGGTGAGGTTGACCAAATAAGTGGGTAATCCCAAAATTAAAGGATTAAGCCACCAAGACGTTATTGACCGCAGGAGCATTAATTGATAGATGATATAGTTGCAGTAGTCAGTAGAGCATAACAGAACTTGTGGTAGCAAACAAACGAAAACCACAAGGAACCATTTAATTAATATTGCATTAAAAGCAGCATTACAATAACCATTCCCGCCTTAACACCTGGCCTTTTCTTTGCTTTGCTTTGTGTTTTTGTTTTCCAGTTTTTGACTTAGTCACTAAATTCACCAGAAAACGATGGATTGCGTGGGGATTTTGCTCTCCAAGCACCTGTGATCTCAACTGTTTTAACTCTGTATTTAAGGTGAGACAACACCTTTCAAATAAATTTTTTAAATTTAACCATCAACCCGAATTTCACCCGAATCTAAATTATTCTTGTTAAAAAGATTTCAATAAACACGTCTTTATTCAGTCTGAATTCATTAGGAATCAACAAGGCTCACAATCTGGATGTTCGGATTCGGTTCAAATCGAATCCGCATAAAATTTTTGATTAAGGGCTAGTTTAGCATTGCTTTTGAAAAGTGATTTTTAAAAGTGCGGTTAGAAAGAGATTTTGAAAAGAAATTTTAAGAAGTTAGTTGTAAAATTTTAGTGTTCATCATTGCTGTCAAAAAGTGCTTTTAAGAAGATAAATGACTATTTTGGACATGATATTGTAAGTTATATATGTGTGTGTATATATATATATATATATGATATTCAAATTCTCTAATGTTAGAATATATGAAATATATCAACTTAAATTATTATAAAAATATAAAAAATATTTTTATTAATAAATATATTTTTAACAATTATACGTGTTCCATGAAAATATAACAAATTTGAAATATTTTATTTAAAAAACTTGACAAGAATAAATATAATTCATTTTAAAATTAAAAAATAATTATTAATTATATAATTATATCTTCGTAAAGAATTATAAATTTATAAATTATAAATAAACACAATAACAAATGAAGGTTAAAATTGTAATTTAGGTCTCAAAATCACTTTTACAACCGCAAAAGCTAAAATTTTTAGCTTTTGCGTTTGGGTTAAAAATCACTTTTCAAAAGCAGATTTTTCTTCAAAAGCTAGCTGTTTAGCACAGCTTTTGGCCTCAAACCAGCTTTTGAAACCAAAAGCTGGTTTAAAAAGCAATGCTAAACAAAGCCTAAATAAATTGGTTCAGATAATCAGATACAGATCAGAGTGGTCTGATCTAATTCTACATGTGTTCTCCTTTTTACAAAGTAATTTAATAGCAAAAAAATGAGTTAATTGCATCGTATGTCCCCAAACTATGACCTTTATTCTATATTGGTCCTCAAACTTTTAAAAATTCTAATTTCATCCTCAAACTATGCTTCTCATTTTAAATTGGTCCCTAAACTTTGATCATTCTAATTTTATTCTCAAACTATAACTATCATTCTAAATTGGTCCCATAACTTTTGAACATTCAAATCTCATTCTCCCAAATCCTCAAATTATTAATATATATTTATCATATCTCATGTTGATAAACTTATTATAAAAAATATTAACTATCATGTTATACGTGTCATAAATAATAATTTGAGAATAAAATTAAAATGTTTAAATGTTTGGGGATCAATTTAGAATGGGAGTTATAATTTGGGGATAAATTAAAACATTTAAAAGTTTAGAAATTAATTTAGAATGAGGGTCATATTTTGAGGATCTAATTAGAATGTTTAAAATTTTAGGTACCAACATAAAATGAGAATCATTGTTTGTGGATATACGATGCAATTAACTCACCAAAAACAGAAAATTAAGAAGCGCTGAAGGCATACTGAAAATTAACTCGACAAGTAGAAGAGTGGCAGTACATGTGGGAAAGAAGGCATACTGAGTGTAAAAAAATAAGTGAAAAAAAAATATTCTTAAAACAAATGTCTTCGGCAGCAAGTGCCCAGCGTGCAAAATATATCCGATACTCAGGTATCCAGAAATTTAGGATTTTGTAATTCAGGCCCGACCCGAAAAATAACAGGTAATTTATTTTATAAAACTAACCAATTTTTTTTAATCGAGTCAATAAACTGAATTATTCAGATCAAATATTCTTAAACACCCCTAATTTTACCGTTACAAAATATATTTAATAATCATTTGTCGCTTTAAATTTGATTTTATAGCATGTCAACTTACAAGAATTTATTAATAAAATAGATATAGCTTGAAATTTTAGTTTTTTTTATTGCCCTTTAAAAATAAATGTCAATATCACCACCTTATGGCATTGCAAATTCATCTACTACATGGTTGTATTGGAGGCCTAAGTCTTAATCAGATTCTGGTGTAAGTGCCAAATCTGCTTCTGGTGACATTGCAAATTCATCTCCTTTCATCTCGTAGTATTCGTAGTCAGTACTTAAGTCGTACTCAAATTCTGATAGAAGTATAGAATCCGCCACTGGTTGTACTGCGGATTCATCTACTTTGATCTCGTAGTACTCGTAGTCAGGGCTTAAGTTGTAATCAAATTCTAATGAAAGTATAGAATCCGCCACTGGTGACACTGCAAATTCATCTCCTTTGAGCTCGTAATACTCGTAGTCAGGGCCTAAGTCGTAATTAAATTCTGGTAAAAATATAGAATCCGCCACTGGTGGCATTGCAAATTCATCTCCATGATGCTTGTAGTCGAAGTCTATATTGTGGTTCGGTCCACCTAAATTCGCCATTGGTGTCTCTGCCGATCTCTCTCCGTGATGCTTATAGTCGAAGTCTATGGCGTGATTAGGTCCACCTAAATCTGCCACTGGTATCAATGTAGATACCTCTTCGTCATGCTTTATGATATTCTCTTCGTGATGCTTGTAGTCGGCGTCTATTCCGTGATCGGGTCGAGATGGAAGTGCAAAATCCTCTGTTGCCGGGGATATGTTTAGTTGACGTGCAGATGCAACAATAATGGTGGTGGTTAAGAGAAGCAACATGGAGAAACAAAACATGTTCAACTTTGCCATGAATAAGATTGTATGTTCTGCCCCCGGATAATTTTGAGGCTGAATTAGGATTTCCTTTTATAAGGAGCAATCATACCTTATTTTTGTAACGTTTTTTTTTCCTGTTGATATATAAACTTATAGCAATAAATAAACTTAATTGTACATTTTAATAGGTTTGATTTGAGAAACGCATGCACCTACATCCTAAACAATAGTTTTATTTGAAACTTGTGTAAAAAATTACCACTTAATTAATTGTTAGTGTTGTTTCATTATGATCAAACATAATTATTTATCTTTTAAAGAAAATTAAAACTCCGTTACGTTTAAAAACATATGTTACCCAAAAAAAATGTTTGATTAAAACTTTTAAAAACATGCTCATCCCCTTGTGTCTTGGTTCGAGTACCAGTAATGCATGTTACTAAAAAAATACGTTTAAAAATATGTGTTACTCAATTTTAATAATAAAAAACATATGTTACTAAAAAATACGTTTAAAAATATATTTGGGATTCGAGTTCGAGTACCAGTACATCCTAAACAATAGTTTTATTTGAAACTTGTGTAAAAATTTACCACTTAATTAATTGTTAGTGTTGTTTCATTATGATCAAACATAAGTATTTATCTTTTAAAGAAAATTAAAACTCCGTTACGTTTAAAAACATATGTTACCCAAAAAAAATGTTTGATTAAAACTTTTAAAACCATGCTCATCCCCTTGTGTCCTGGTTCGAGTACCAGTAATACATGTTACTAAAAAAATACGTTTAAAAATATGTGTTACTCAATTTTAATAATAAAAAAACATATGTTACTAAAAAATACGTTTAAAAATATATTTGGGATTCGAGTTCGAGTACCAATAATGCATGTTGTGTGTGCCGTTTTTGAAAAAAATTAAAAAGTTTAACAGATGTCATCACACCAACATATTAAAAAAAAATTAAAACCTTTTCTAAAAATAAAGATGAAAATATGTGAAATTTAAGAAACAATAAAAAGTTGTTTTTACTAAAAATACTTAAATTGAAAAAAAGGAAAACAAGAGTTTTTTTTAACTTAATTGATTGAATATTAATCCATGATACTACCCTAGTTGGAATCCATATAAACGTTAAAGAATTATTTTATTTATCATATCTCTATCATGAGAAAATATGGTTAAGCTTCGTGCACTATATTGTGTTAGCTTTATTTTTAATCCGGCATCATATTAAAATATATCTCTATAACTTTTGATTGAGTAATTATTTTGATCTTGTTCTTTTTCCTGAAGCAATTTAGCCCTTAAAGTTTCATTTAGGGTCAAAATGACCCATTTTCAGATGAAAACTGTTAGCCAATTAACGATAAATGACTTGAAAAGACATGACAAACCTACATGGTGGTGCATGTCGTGATAGCAGTGTCATATAGTCAAATATGTTGACTTTACATAATGACACATCAGTTAAAAAATAATTTTATTAAATTGTATATATATAATATTTTTTTCTTCTGACGAGTCATTCTGTTTAGTCATTTCAAGTTATTTATCGTCATTTGACTAACAATTTTCATCCGCAGAGGGGTCATTTTGACCCAAAATGAAACGTTGAGCGCTAAATTGCTTCAAAAAAGAATAGATACCAAAATGACTATTCAATCAAACATTAAGGGCGTATTTTTGCATTATGCCTTTTAATTTTGATATACCTAAATTTTTGAAGGACCAATTTTTAGAATTTTGAAAAATATTTGATATCTTTTAAATTTGTCAAAAATAAATTTTAATCATATAAAAGTGTATTTCGATAAATTTGACTTGAAACATATATTGATAATATCATTTAAAAGTCGTACTTAACAAGTGCCTAAGTGGAAAAACAATTGATGTTCATCCTAGGAGACACGAGTTCAAATTGTTTTATTTACAAGGTCTATGTGCATTATCAAAGAGTTTAAATATATATGAATAGATAGCATTTTCATAAACCTATCTTTATTTAGTGTGAATTCATATTTTAATCAACAGAGCTCACAATCTAGATGTTCGGATTGGGCTAATCAGTACATATAATGTAACTGTTTCATAGTCTTTTTTACGGCTACTAAATATATTTAATAGTCATTTTCGTTATAAATTTGATTTTGTAGCATGTCAACTTACAAGAATTTAGTTTTTATTCCCCTTTAAAATAAAATGTCAATATCCGTCATTTATGGCATTGCGAATTTATCTCCTACATGGTTGTAGTCGAGGCCTATATCGTAATCAGATTCAGGTGGAAGTACAAAATCAACTTCTGGCGGCATTGTAAATTCATCTTTTTCGGTCTCATAGTACTCGTAGTCAGGGCTTAAGCTGTAATTAAAATTTAATGGAAGTGTAAAATCTGTTACCGGCGGCGCTGCAAATTCATCTCCGTGATGCTTGTAGTCGAAGTCAATATCGTGGTTAGGTCCACCTAAATCCGCCACTGGTGTCATTGCAGATTCCTCTCCGTGATGTTTGTAATCAAAATCTATGGCGTGGGTAGGTGCACCTAAATCCGTCACTGGTGTCATTGTAAATTCATCTCCGTGATGTTTGTAATCAAAATCTATGGCGTGACTAGGTGCACCTAAATCCGCCACTGGTGTCATTGTAAATTCATCTCCGTGATGTTTGTAATCGAAGTCTATGGCGTGGCTAGGTGCACCTAAATCCGCCACTGGTGTCATTGTAAATTCATCTCCGTGATGCTTGTAATCGAAGTCTATGGCGTGGTTAGGTGCACCTAAATCCGCCACTGGTGTCTCTGCAGATCTCTCTCCGTGATGTTTGTAATCGAAGTCTATAGCGTGGTTAGGTCTACCTAAATTCGCCACTGGTATCATTGTAAATCTTTCTTCGTCATGCTTGTAGTCGGCGTCTATTCCGTGATCAGGTCGAGATGGAAGTACAAAATCCTCTATTGCTGGGGATATATTTAGTTGACGTGCAGATGCGACAACAATGGTGGTGGTTAAGAGAAGCAACATGGAGAAATAGAACATGTTCAATTTTGCCATGAAGAAGACCGTATGTTCTCCTGTCCTTATAATTTTGAGGTTGAATTATGGTTTCCTTTTATACGGGACAGTCACACCTAATTTTTGAAACGCTTTTTTTTTTTGTTATATAAACTTTTAGCAATAAATGAATTTAATTGTACATTTTAATAGGTTTGATTTGAGAAACGCATGCACCTACAGCCTATACAACTGTTTTATTTGAAACTTAGGATGAAAATTTACGACTTGATTTATTTTTACTATTGTTTCATTATGATCAAACTTTTTAATTTATCCTCTAAAGAAAATTAAAGCTCCGTTTCATTTAACAAAACATACGTTATTTTTTTTTGTTTTTTTAAGTAGAAAACACTGAAGAAAATATGTTTGATCAATAATAAGACATGTTGATAGACTATATAAGTTCAAGGACTAAAATTGTTTTGAATTAGGAAATAATAATTTAATAGCCCATGAACGAGAAATTATTAGATGGGTCCGACTCACCACGTCATTCATGATCACAACCAATAAGATTCATTCATTCATTTTTTTTAAAGTGAATCTTCACCTCTTTCCTACATGTTAATAAAAAAATGGGTAATTATTTAAAAGTTAGAATGAGATTGATGAATCTTATTGGTTGGGACTAAAAATGACGTGGTGAGTCTGGCCCATCTAATAATTTCTCCTTCATGGGTTATTAACTTATTATTTCCAAAAGAATCGATCGTTTCAAAGTATCATATGAAAATTTTTATATCGTTGGTAGAGATCCTCATATTGTTGTGCCTCACTGGACATCGATAAGGCTAAGATTAACCATAGAAAATACATGTTAACAATTTAATGAAAAAATTAACCAAATAATTCATTAAAGATTAATCACATGTGATTGTAATATATATGGTAGATTTTTACTATGAATTTAATTCTGTAGCATATTTTGTTTTTGACAAATCTTAATTCTAATCCTAATATTACTAAGAGAGGAATAGAATGAGAGATTCTAGAAAGAAGGAATGAGTGCTTTTAATGGGTCTAGAACACATAATCTAAGAAAATATTAGGAAACAAATATAAGCAGTTTAGTCAACCAGTCAAATATATTTTCTTATTTTATAGCATATTTTGAATGAAAATAATATAAACGTGACGTATATGTTTCATATTCATTTTACTGCTACTAAATATATTTAATAGTCATTTTCTTTGTAAATTTGATTTTGTAGCATGTCAACGTACAAGAATTTAGTAGTGAAAAGATATAGCTTGAGAATTTAGTTTTTATTTCCCTTTAGAATAAAATGTAAATATCCGCCACTTATGGCTTTGCGAATTCATTCCTTACATAGTTGTAGTTAAGGCCTAAGTCGTAATTAGAGCCTACGTAGAATCCGTCACCGATGGCACTACAAATTCATCTCCATGATGCTTGTAGTCGAAGTCTATACTGTGATCAGGTCTACCTAAATCCTCCACTGGTGTCACTGTAGATATCTTTCCGTGATGCTTGTAATCAAAATCTATAGCGTGATTAGGTCGACCTAAATCCGCCACTGGTGTAACTGTAAATTCATCTCCGTGATGTTTGTAGTCGAAGTCTATGGCGTGGTTAGGTGCACCTAAATCCGTCACTGGTGCCATTGTAGATCTCTCTCCGTGATGCTTGTAATCAAAATCTATAGCGTGATTAGGTCGACCTAAATCCGCCACTGGTGTAACTGTAAATTCATCTCCGTGATGTTTGTAGTCGAAGTCTATGGCGTGGTTAGGTGCACCTAAATTCGTCACTGGTGCCACTGTAGATCTCTCTCCGTGATGCTTGTAGTCGAAGTCTATGGCGTGATTTGGTCCACCTAAATCCGCCACCGGTATCATCGTAGATCTCTCTTCGTCATGCTTGTAGTTGGTGTCTTTATCAGAATTGGCCACAGGTGGCCTTGCAAAATTCTCTCCGTCATGCTTGTAGTCGGAGTCTATTCCGTGATCAGGGCGAGATGGAAGTGCAAAATCCTCTGTTGCTGGGGATATATTTAGTTGACGTGCAGATGCAACAATAATGGTGGTGGTTAATAGAAGCAACATGGAGAAATAAAACATGTTCAACTTTGCCATGAAGATCTTGACTGTTCTCTTGTCCTGATAATTTTTAGGCTAAATTAGGGTTCCTTTTATAAGGGGAGTTATACCTCATTTTTGAAACTTTTTTTTGTTTGATATATAAACTTTTAGTAATAAATGAACTTAATTGTACATTTTATTAGGTTTGATTTTTGAAACGCATGCACCTACATCATATACAACAGTTTTATTTAAAACTTGTTTGAGAAATTACTACTTAATTAATTGTTAGTGTTGCTTCATTATGTTCAAATTTTAATTTCTTATTTACCCTCTAAAGAAAACTAAACGGTTTTGATTTACAAAACATATGCTATTTTCGTTTTCTTAGAAAATAGAAAGAAAATGTGTTTATTAAGATTTTTAAAATGGTTTCTAGAAATAGAAATGAAAATATGTTTTTTTAACAATTCTTTTTTAGTAAAAAAAGATTTTTACTTCGAATGAGTATTGAACCCATAACTAAAGAGAGGGTGGATGATATCAGAGTTTTTAAACACGTGCTTTAAAAATGATTTTTCTCAAAATCTTTTATAAATACAAATCTATTATCCTAGTTCGAATCCATATAAAAGTAAAAAAAATCATTTATATATCTCTATTATGTGAAAGTAGGTAGCCAAATATGTTTATACCATTGAAAATAAAACTTATTTCTATTTTATAAATTATGTTTCCGCTTTTAACCATTAATTCTATACATGTCTCTCTAGCTGATAGCGGATTGCATTAGCTGATAGCGAATTGCATTAGTTGATTTGACTAGCAGATTATATTAGCTTATTGTATAAAAATGTTTGGTAAAATTAATTGATGGCTGATAGCTCTTAGATTATTTAAACAAGCAAAATGACATATAAGGACATGGTTATATTCAATACTTGTTTGAATAATTTATTAGTTATTAATATTTTGTGTCTAATTATTATTAATTAGATCTATAAAATTATTTTTAATATAACTTTTTTAAACATATTCAAATGATTTATACATTAATTTATTATTTATATAATTATTTTAATATAATTTAATTAATAAATAAATTTAAATACATATAAATATGTGATAATAAAAAGAAAAAATAAATAGGATTAGCTTATAAATAAGGTGAGAAAATATTTAATTTAGATTATTTAAAGATTTTTAGTAACTGGTAAGGGTAAAAGAGTCTTTACAACTCTAATATCAAACCTCTAATCTCAAAAGGCTCTTATTATGAGTTTTTTCAAAATTTGCGGTTTCACCCCAATCCGCTCTTTCAATCTGCTATTTATCAAGCAACAATATTAGCAGATTTGACTGGTCAAACCTCTAATTATACCTTAAACCTCTAATTTTTACCCAAACCTCTCTCTACACAATCCGCTTTTTCGATGTTCGGTGAACACAACACAACATATACTTAACTGACGGAATTGCTTTAAGCAATCATTTTTTCTCTACCAAATATATTAAATATTAGTTTTATTTTCTTTCAGTTTTGAATGAATAATAAATAATATTTTCTTCCATGAGAGGAAGTTTGATAGAAAATAATTGTTCAAGTCGTGAAAGGATTAAACATCACATATATAATAATATATATTGGCAGGTATGCTGGCACGTGAATATATAATAAAACATGTCAACTTACAAGAATTTAATAGTAAAAAAGATATAGCTTTAGAATGTAGTTTTTTTATTGCCCTTAAAAATTAAATGTCAATATCCACCAATTATGACATTGCAAATTCATCTCCTACGTAGGTATAGTCAAGGCCTAAGTCGTAATCCGATTTTGGTGGAAGTACAAAATCCACCTCTGGTGGTATTGCAAATTCGTCACCTTCGTGCTCGTAGTCCTCATAGTCAGGGTCTAAGTCGAAATCAGATTCTGGTGGAAGTGTAGAATCCGCCACCGGTGACACTACGAATCCATCTCCGTCATGTTTGTAGTCGAAGTCTATGGCGTGATTAGGTCCACCTAAATCTGCTACTGGTATCACTGTAATTCCACCTTCTTCATGCTTGTACTTGGTGTCTATATCAGAATCCGTCACAGGTGGACTTGCAAAATTCTCTCCGTGATGCTTGTAGTCGGCGTCTATTCCGTGATCAGGTCGAGATGGAAGTGCAAAATCTTCTGTTTCTGGGGATATATTTGGTTCAAGTGAAGATACAACAGCAATAGTGGTGGTTAAGAGAAGTAACATGGAGAAATAGAACATGTTCAACTTTGCCATGAGAAGACAGTATGTTCTGTCCTGGTAATTTCAAGACTGAATTAGGGTTTCTTTTTATACGGGGCAGCCTTACCTCATTTTTGAAACGTTTTTTTTTTGTTGATATATAAACTTATAGCAATAAATGAGCTTAATTGTAGATTTTAATAGGACTGATTTGAGAAACGCATTCACCTACATCATGTACAACAGTTTTATTTGAAATTTGTGTGCAAATTTACCACTTAATTAATTATTAGTGTTGTTTCATTATGATCAAACTTTCTTATTTACCCTCTAAAGAAAATTAAAACTCCGTTTCGTTTCACAAAACATATGTCATTTTGGTTCTTTTAGAAAATAAAAAACACAATAGAATTATTTGATTAAATTTTTTAAAATGATTTCTAAAAATGTAAATGAAAATATGTGAAATTTAGGAAACATTAAAAAGTCGTTTCCACTGCTCATCCCCTTGTGTCCTGGTGGCAAAGGTCGATGTTCATCATCCCTTGCGACCCGGGATCGAGCACCAGTATTACATGTTGTGTGTGCCTTCCTTGAAAAAAGGCTAAAAAGAAAGTTGAACAGATGCTATCCTTGCATCACATCAACATATTCTAAAAAAAAAGTCGTTTTCAACGAAAATAAAATTTATTTCTTTTATAATATTCTCTATTATGAACGAAAATAAAATTTATTTCTTTCAATATTATAAAAGAAATAAATTTTATTTCTTTCTATTAATTATGTTTCCGGTTTCAAGAAAATAAAAAATGTAAAATATATTTTTAAATAAGAATTGAAAATGTAAACATTTCCGGTTTCATAGAAAAAAATTGAATAATTTAGTGAAAAATGATTAATCACATGTGATTGTAATACACGGTTGATTTTTGCTACCAAATATATTTAATAGTGATTTTATTTGTTTTTAGTTTTGAATCAAGAATAAATAAGCTTTTCTTCCATGATAAAAAACATATATACATGCTTACTCTGGAAAAAATAAAATCGATAAATGCAGTAGAGGAAGTTTGATAGAAAAAAATGTTCCACTCGTGAAATGAATTAAGATAACATATATAGTATCATATATTGTTAGGTATGTTGGTACGTGAATATATAATAAAACATGTAGCTTAGAAGAATTTATTAGTAAAAAAATATAGGTTTAGAATTTATTTTTTTATTACCCTTAAAAATTAAATGTCAATATCAACAAATTATTGCATTGCAAATTCATCTCCTACATAAATGTAGTCAAGGCCTAAGTTGTAATCCGATTCTGGTGGAAGTGCGAAATCCACCTCTGGTGGCATTGCAATATCATCACCTTCGTGCTCGTAGTCCTCGTAGTCAGGGTCTAAGTCGAAATCAGATTCCGGTGAAAGTGTAGAATCCGCCGTTGGTGGCACTACGAGTCCATCTCCGTCATGCTTGTAGTCGAAGTCTATGGCGTGATTAGGTCCACCTAAATCTGCCACTGGTGTCATTGTACATCTCTCTTTGTCGTGCTTGTAGTTCGTGTCTATATCAGAATCTGTCACAGGTGGCCGTGCAAAATTCTCTCCGTGATGCTTGTAGTCGGCGTCTATTCCGTGATCGGGTCGAGATGGAAGTGCAAAATCATCTGTTGCTGGGGATATATTTGGTTCAAGTGCAGATACAACAACAATGGTGGTGGTTAAGAGAAGCAACATGGAGAAATAGAACATGTTCAACTTTGCCATGAAGAAGACCGTATGTTCTCCTGTCCTTGTAATTTTGAGGCTGAATTAGGGTTTCTTTTTATACGGGGCAATCATACCTCATTTTTGAAACGTTTATTTTTTGTTGATAAATAAACTTACAGCAATAAATGATCTTAATTGTACCATTAATTAATTAATTGCAAGTGTTGTTTCATTATGCTCAAACTTTCCGTTTTGCTCTCTAAAAGAATTAAGGTTACGTCAGGAACATGCCCAAAAAATAAGGCTCTAATCGTATTAAATTACAGGCATGTTATCAACAAAATTATAGCGATTAGATTATGGATTTAACAGCACATTGAGCCACTCATAAACAACTTAAACATGGAAAAATAATCATATAAAATTCATATAACAACGATAGACGGAGGACTCGTCAAACACTGGTGACTCGACGCATTACATGCGGTAAATAAATCCTATCTTCATCGACTGTGCAAACAACATGCAACTTTATTTATTTCTTTATTTAGGTAATAGCTAGGCATGCATGTGCAGCAAGACTTTAGTTTTCACCACCACCGCTGCCATGCCCCCCACCATGGCCTGAACCTGACCCCGAACCACCTTGGCGTCCACCTGACCCTGAACCGGAACCAGCCCCAGCTCCAGACCCTGAGCCACCAGCTCCGATACCCAGGCCCAGACCTGCTCCAATCCCCACTCCTATACCACCACCAAGATCGATACCCAAGTCCTTTCTTACAACCCTGCTCTCCGACACAATAGTCGACATGGCAAGGAGAAAGGCGACCAAAGCTAGGGACTTAAGTACACCCATTTAATTTTCTGTCACTCTGGATATAAACTTCTCTTGAGAAGATGTTACTCTCCGATCTCTTCTTTTCCGCGTTTATATAGTGGTTGATGGTAAGGTTTGGACAATTATAAAATGAAAAAAAGGAGACAAAAATAGAAACATAAACGTGTGCACTGTGTTGAGTGTAGTCGTGAAATTTGTCTTAAGAATTTGATGTATGAAGTATGAACATCCACTGTAGAATGCAGTTCATGTTTCTGGTACCTTGTTCAATTATGGGGCTGATGATGTATTACTTTTTTGTTTCCCTTTTAGGACCGAGGTAGCTTCACCATGTGGCTTTGTTTAGGTCAATGAGGTGAAGTGAAGATGGCAAAATAAAAAGGTAGAGCGTGTAGGTCTTAATATAGGTACACTGAAAAAGATTGATTGTGGAAGAAGATATATAAGAGCACGCGCATCCAACGTCATGATGGCAACCGTGGGAGATATCATATCAAGGATTCCACGCCGGACAGCAACCTCACGTAACCAATGGAAATCCTCTAATCATTTTCGGTGCTCTTATTCATACCACACGCTCAAAATTAGGTTTAAGGTCTAGAGTTTAGAAAATTTAGGTTAGAGTATATTTTTTGGGTATATGGTGTAAGATTTATGATTTAAAATTTAGGATTAGAACTTGGATTTTAATTTTGTAGTATTTTTTAGTGTTGAGCATAAGTAGAGGCACCGAAAAAGGGTAGAAGATTTTTATCACACATAACCAATATGATACGTTTAGTTATATGTTTAATAATGAACCTTCTTCTACAAAAATAACAATTCGGTTACTTAAGTATAGGTTTAGGAATAAACATCCTACTCGATTAAAATTTTATGACAAATAAGTCACGCTGTCATTAAAATTGAAACAAAGGCTTGATATAATAAAAACAATAGTCATGAAACTTATGCATTCTATTAATTTGCTCATAATTCGAAATAATTCAATAAATTTAATCTTTCATATTTGAAATTTTTATTAGTGAAGTGATTGTGCCTGCTAGCAGGCGATGATAAGGTCATAATGTGTCTATTCTATTAGTTTGTCAACTATCCAGTACTCCAGTAGCGAAGTGATTGTGACTGTCGAACTATCACATTTGTTGATTATCAGACTGATGAATAATAACATAAAGTGTGGTAAGTAGTCAAATGGTGTGCTAAGATGGTGCATTGTCGGTATTTTCAAATATAAATGTTAAGTTTATTGAATTATGACCAAATTAATAGAATGTATAAGTTTGGGGTACTAAAATTGTTATTATATTGTGTCCTTGTTTCAATTTTAATGACATAGTGACTTATTTGTCACAAAATTTTAATTGATTGACATGTTTGTTCCTAAACCTATATTAAGCGAATAAATTATTACTTTTAAAAGAAGAGTGACCTGTTTTTGAAGAAGAGCGACATATTTATTCCTAAACCTATAATTGAATGACTCAATTGTTATTTTTAGAAGAAAAATGACATGTTTGTTACCAAACCTACAACTAAGTGACCTACAATGTATTTTATTCTAAATAATGAGTTAAGTTTCTAGGAGTGCACAAAATTCTTTTAAGTACTTCTTAAGTCCCTCAAAATTTGTCTCTTGTAGACAATTCACGTAGTTCTAAGAAGAAAAAATTTGTGTATGAAATATGTTGTAAAATAATTAAAATAATAATTTCATCTTTGAAATTAAAATTTATTTTATTAAAAAATTATAAAAAATAGTAGAAAAAAATGTCTAGTAAAAATTGTTAATTTTTTTTTGAATATGCTGGTGCGATGCAAGGGTAGCATCTGTTCAATTTTCTTAGTCTTTTCAAAAATGACACACACAGCATAACATAACTGGTGCTCGAACCCAGGTCCCAAAAGATGATAAACATATACCTTTGCCACCAGGACACAAGAGGATGAGCAAAATTGTTAAATTTTTATTGCATCAGTAATAGCAAATACTGCTATTTTATTGATATAAATATATGAAGTAACATCGATAATTTTGCTTCTTTAAACTGCAAAAACATAATAACAACATAACATAGTAATCACTAATCAGTTCCATGTTTAATCATTTGATTCCCCGCATACAATTTTCTAGTTGCCCCCGCCAGCAGAGGAACCGGCTTCAGAACCTGCAGATGAACCAGCTTCAGAGCCTGCACCAGAGCCGTCTCGAGACCCAGCATAGGAACCAGCAGATGAACCAGCTCGAGAACCTGCACCACCAGACCCACCAGAAGAACTGGATGAAGAGGATGAACTTGATGAAGAGCTTGAACTTGAACCCCCGGAACCAGCCCCAGCCCCAGCCCCGGCTCCTGATCCAGAACCGCCACCACCTCCCAAGCCAACGCCTATCCCAGCTCCAACCCCAAGTCCTATGCCTCCAAGGTCCAGTCCAAGCTCTTTTCTGGCAACCCGGCTTTCAGATACAAGCGCTGACATGGTAACAAGTAGAGCAATCATAAGAGCTGTAAGTACAAACCTGAAACAAGACATCTTCAACAATGTACGACAAGGAACAAACAAGACACAAACTGATCGAAGAAGCTTTGCAGATTATGAGACAAAGTTAAGCTATTTATAGAAGTTGAGCACTAAAATACTAGTGTGGAAGCGCTGCCGCTGCATATAATTAAAGTAGGATTTTATTTGTTTAAAGAATTGGGAGTGGAAATCATGATGTGGTAATTTTGTTGGAAGCAACCTTGTGGCTAAGAAAGCTGCCAGATTCCATAGGATCTGAAGTTGTGCACGACAACTGTCTAAACGTTGCCGACCCATTACCCATAATGGATCCAGCATCCATCAGTGCGGTGTTTGTTTATTGGTTATATTGACCAAGGTATTTGAAGGTGAACATATCACCATGCATTCTTCTTTTGGATTCAATAGCTCAATAATCAACTTCTTCTTGTTTTATTCTTTATGGTAGTCCATTGTTACTAGTTATGCTAATTAATATATACAAATGGTTTAATAAAAATATTTTATCTCTTTTTATGCTTTTATATATGTCCCACATTAAAAAAAGTTGAATCTTAAGTTCTAGTCTAAATTGTAAACCTTGAAAATTTGGCATAAAGTCACAAAATGCCGCTAACATTGACTGGATAACCATTTTGGTCCCTATTCTTTTTTCGAACCAATTGAACCCTCACCGTTTTATTTTGGGTCAAAATGACCTCTCTACGAATAAAAGCTATTAGTTAACTAAGGGTAAATGACCAAGCCTGCATGACAATGCACGCTGACATGACAATGTCATATAAATAAAATTGTTGACTTGAAAGTATGTCACATTAGTTAAAAAATAATTTTATAAAATTATATAAAATATAAAATTATTTTTTCCGCTGACGTGTCATTCTGTCAAGTTATTTCAAGTTGTTTATCATTAGTTGACTAACAGTTTTTATCTGCGAAGGGGCAATTATAACCCAAAATGAAAAGTTAGGTTAAATTGATATTAAAAAAGCATAGAGACCAATAGTTGATTTTTAACATTATACCTAAAAACTAAGCACACATCCTAAATGCTAAGTATTATTTTAAACCCTAAAACTTATTATTTTAGGGTTAAAACATACACAAAAACATAAAAAGGACTAATGATTTAGGTTCCAAATTGTTGGAGTAAAACGAACTCATCAAAAAACTGGTATTCAAGGCTATTATTAAGATGGCCAACTTCTCCCCACAGTTAGATATCTACTTGAATTCTAATCCGTGTTACTTCCTAAATATTATTTGTTTAAGAATATTTAATTACTAAATAATCTTTGTTACTAAATATTTAGTTATTTGTTTAAGAATATTTAAATATTTAATAATTAAAGTCTAAATATCTCCTTGAAGTACTATATATACTTGAACCAACTAAGGCAGTGTGAATTTTCTTTCTGGGTAAAAATTATCTGTCCCTAATCATGCTCCCTCCTATGTCTCATACGAAAAATTACTTTAAATTTAAATTCTAAACACTAACTCTAATTTTCACATCCTAAACTCTAAATCTCACACTCTACCCTTAATTTCTTAAATCCTAACCATAACCCATATTTTAAACCCTAAACTCTAAACTTTAAACTCACTATTTTAAAGTGGGGCATAAAAAGAAGCATAATAAGGGGAAGATGATTTCTATCCGAATTTTTTACCCATTGCTCGAAGACAAATTATATTTATCCACATCCAGTATTCTTACCATCATTGGGATTACTCCAAGACATCTTTAAGATCCTTTTTCTTGTCTATGTTCATTTATGGACAAAAGATTTCATACGTTAAGTGCTTAACGATAAAGACTTGGTACAAAATGACCAATCATTTGAATATTTATACTCTCAAATAATATTTAGAACTTTTAAAACTTTTTAAAGATTTTTTCTCTGGCAAAACATGAATGTGCCTCATGGTACAAAATGAAATGGTAAAATATTAGGGTTAGCGAACAATGTTCACATGACTTAATTGATGCAATTTCATAAAGTAATTAAATTTATTGTGTATATATAAATGGTAAAAGTTCAAGGAAAACAGATTCTTCAACTTTTCCCTAATATCTCTCCAACTATATCCGTGCGATAAGTGGCTTAACGATAAAGACTTGGTAAAAACATGAGAGTATATATCCCCTACAAACTGTCACTGTATTACAAAACCATACCACTTTACTTGTCTTGTCTGTTTTGATGCTAATATATTGTTTCTTGACATGCAATAAAAAGTATTAGTGTCAATCATTTTATCAAATTTTTGTTATAGTGTTCTTGGTTCATACTATGGCAGATGATAAAGCCGAAGGAAATCAACCGGATGAAGCAGAAGTGCCGATAATTGAAGAGAGCTCGGCCGATGTGGTTACCAGGAACGAACCTACAACACCGGCTGAACTCCCCAAGAAAACTATTACTCCGGGGAAATTCTTTCAAGTGAAACGAATTTCGGGTTTATTATCGGTTGTTTCGTTTGTTTTCTCGCTTCCGGTCCTTTCGTCCGTCATCTGGCTGTTATACATGAAGAGTTACGATTGCGAATCGCTGTTCAAGTTGCCTAAGTTGCAGATTGGGATCAGCATTGGCTTGATCTGTGTTTTCTTCGTATGCAATGCCGCTCTCTTCTTGAGAGCTCGGTTACAAATGGTGGGGATCGTATTGGTAATGATACCGTTGACGGTGATGTTCACGGTCGGCCTCGCGTTCCTTGGGGTGAACAGCATGGAAAACAGAAGGATTCCCGCGACACCGTTGTGGTTCGAGATGAAAATTCATGACGACAATCTTTGGAGCAACATCAAAGGATGCATTTACGATGCCGGAATTTGCCGTGATTTAGCCATGACATCGACGAAGCTGAAATCCTATGATTTCAGTATGAAGAAATTGTCATCAGTAGAGGTATATATCATCATGTTACTTGACATATCTCTGTTCTGTTGACAAATTCTAACCCTGTTTATACTTGATTTGTTTCATTTTAGTCCGGATGTTGCAGACCGCCCGCAGAGTGCCCTTTGCAGTACGTGAACGCAACCTATTGGGAAAAGAGAGATCGAACGGAAGCCGAATCTGATTTATATAATCCCGATTGCGATGTATGGAAGAACGATAAGAGCGGCTTATGCTACGATTGCTTAGCCTGTCGAGAAGGTTATATGAAAGCTTTGCAGAGCAAATGGTTGAAACTTGGGGTGTTTCTGGTTTGCATGGCTTTGCTACTCATCAGTTCTCATTTGTCTCTATTTCTGGTAACAATGTGGGAGCTCCATATATCTTAGGATTTCATTTTTTTTATTACATTTGTCTCTCTTTCATGGTTAGGGTTTCATTTGGTCGAAATTTGTCTTGATTGCTAGCTGCCTACACTCCTAATAATGTTATGTTGTAGCCATCGTTTTCTTGTACAAAGCTTCCCCTTCTTACCATTTTTTCCTATGTAACAAAAAAATTAATCAAACACTTGGATCAACTCTCACATGATTGTTCCAACTCAACTAAGGTGAGCTTTGTAATTGTCATCCTTGTGCTCATACACGGCTCGATGAAATTAGTCTTTTCTCGTACCATTAAAACCGATAGACGAGAGAGGGATAGAGATTAAATGGTTTCAGAACATAAAACGAAATACCTGACCATCAAAAATTTAACGAACAAAAAAACTTTATAAAACAAATGTGTTTGTACAATTAAACTTTTATTCAAATAACACTTGAACAAAGTTAACAATGGGAGTTCACAAGTGATTTACACAAATGAATACAACAATTTTACTATGACCTCAAATTATGTTTGAATACCAATATACAAAGGATGGAAATCTTTTATCTCTTTTCGGTGCCCCTATTTATGCTCCACACTTAAAATTAAGTTTAGGGTTCAAGGTTTAGGGGTTATAGTTAGGGTTTAGGGAATTTAAGGTAGAGTGTAGTTTTTAAGGTATAAGACGTAGAATTTAAGATTTAGAATTTAGGGTTAGGACTTAAGATTTATTTTATTGTATTTTCTTAGTATTGAGCCATAAATAGAAGCATCGAAAATGGGCGGAAATTTTTTATTCATAAACAAAGGCTGCACTGATGGTGGATCCACTATGGTAATGGGTCGGCAACTTTTAGACAGATGTCATAAAACCAGTTTAGGAGCTAAAGATCCCATGGAATTTGGCAGCTTTCTTAGCCACAAGGTTGCTTGGGGAAACCAAATCATCATTTCCACTTCTACTTCCTTCAACAAATAAATTCATCAATTCGTATTCACACCCTTAATTGGCACCAATGTTTTAATGCTCAACCTCTATAAATAGCTTCAACATTTTCTCTCCCGTAGTCACAACCCTTATAAATAGCTTCACTTTGTGTCTTGTTCCTTGTTGAAGATGTCTTCTTTCAGGTTTACACTTGCAGCTCTTATGATTGCTCTACTTGTTACCATGTCAGCGGTTGTGTCTGAAGGCCGAGTTGCGAGAAAAGACCTTGGACTGGACCTTGGAGGCATAGGACTTGGGGTTGGAGCAGGGATTGGTCTTGGCTTGGGAGGTGGTGGTGGTTCAGGATCAGGAGCTGGGGCTGGGGCTGGGGCTGGGTCTGGGTCTGGTTCCGGGGGTTCAAGTTCAAGCTCTTCATCAAGTTCAGCCTCTTCATCCAGTTCTTCTGGTGGGTCCGGTGGTGCAGGTTCTCGTGCTGGTTCATCTGCTGGTTCCTATGCCGGGTCTCGAGACGGCTCTGGTGCAGGTTCTGAAGCTGGTTCGTCTGCTGGCTCTCGAGCTGGGTCGGGACGAGGCCGTGTGAGAGGCAATGGCAACTAGCTGAAATAATGTATGCGGGGAATCAAATAATAAAGTATGAAACTCATCGGCACCTTGTATGCATGAATAAATGTGGTGATGATTAAGGATTAGTTTTCTGTTGATGTTATTACTTATTAGCCACTTTATGTGTAAGTCAAGTGGCAAACTAGAATTATCCAGAGTCAATGTCATTTCATATATAATATACTTTTTTTCATCTCGTTAAATTTATCATTTTTATGTTTTAAAATTGTTATTTTAAAAAATTTAACTTTTACGAGTTATAATTTTTTTTTTTACACATTCTTAGTTTCTCCACAAAAACAAAATTTAACTTTTCAAGAATAAAATTATCATTTTAATTACTTTACTTTACATATCTCATAAAAAAACTTACTATCCTTAAATTATAACCTCCTACACCTAAACTCTTAAATTAAGGCGTTTGTGGAAACTTTCAGTTTTTACCGCATGTGTATATGATATTAATCCTTAAATTAATTGCCTCTTTCATAACCGCGAGTTTGTGAAAATTTTTAAGATTTTTATTATAATCATTATGATTTCATATTTTTACATTTTAATCCAAACTGTAAAAAAAAAACAAATTTAAAACTGGTCGGATATCGTTGGCAGTTGTCAGCGACCAGTGGCGGATCCATGTATTGGGTAGGGTGGGCCTGTGCCCACCCTGAATTTTTTGAAATTTATACATTTGTCCTCAATTTTCTAAATTTTTATGTATTAGTCCTTAAATTTTTGTAATATTCAAGGCTTGTGCCCACCCTGAAATTTCGAGATTTTATTTGTGCCCACCCTCAAATATATTTCTGGATCCGCCACTGTCAGCGACTCTCCCTAAATAAGCCCAATTGATATACTTGAAAAGAAAAACAAAATACTTATTTTATTTTGATTTAATTATCAAACTATGTTAATATAAAATTATATTTCACCAACAAATGTTTGGTGCATTAGTTTGTATATTGCACCCCTAAAAAAATACAAATTTAAATCTTAAAAATGATATTATTGCGAGGGTCGACCTCATATTCAGAATATAAACAGTAAAACATATATGAGCATATCAAAATATACAATTATATTTTTATTATTTTCAATAACAAAATCGAGTGCTATATATGGACGGATCAGATCGAAACTGAGACAATGAAATGACAGACATAGGGCTTACGTAAGATGAAGCGGATAACCTAAGGATTTCCTCCTCTTGTTCTACCTTTTCCTGGTAAAGCTCTTCTATTCTCTTTCTGAACTGCCTATTTTGTGTTTCCTTTTCTTGTTATTGTACTGCTTTTGATTCTTATTCTACCTTTTCCTGGCTAGTCACTTCTATTCTTTTTCTGGACTCCCCATTATGTGTTTCCTTTCTCGTTGTTGTATTGCTTTTTGATGAAAATCTCAACATGGGTATGTCTAAAACCACACATCTCTAGATTTTGGTGTAATTTTAGATCCCCTGAGCTTGAAAAAGCTCTGGGTTTTTTCAAATTCCATGGCTTTTTCAAATTTCAACGTGAAAACAAATGATGGGTTTTTTCAATTCCATGATTAGGGGGAGCTAGGATTCTCTGTGTTGGATTTGATTGAAAAACTTGATCTTCAACCTTGAATCTGATGCGATATGCTATGATACAATTATTGTTTGATTCTTTAAATAGAAGGGTGTGATTATCTTTCAAGATATGTTTCAGAATTTGAGCCAAAGGTTTATTGAATGCTCTAAGTGCCCTCTTTGACAGCATGGGAAGATCCAGGGATCGATATCGCTAGTCGATTCGAAGACCCAAAGAGGCTCAAAGCCTGATGTTGTCCTAATCCTAATTTATGCCTTCTGCAAGTTTGGCCAGTGAATTGCAAAACCCGTGTATTAAACGATAGTGGGGGGACAATCTTTGGTTTTAGATCTCACTGAATCGTTAGTTCCAACATGGTAATGGCTTCTTCTGTAATCTTATCCTTATGTAAAGCCTTAATCAAAGGGTCCTTCAATCATCATTCTATCGAACAAACTTGTGAAACAATTGTAGGTGACAATGTCTGTTTTTACTTTTTAGCTCTTATTATTTGCTCCAATATGTTAATGGCCTATTTGGTCCTTTTTTCTTGCATAAACCATTGATAGAAGAATTGGAACTTACCACATTAGAATGGACATGCAGAAGCGACAAGCTTGCATTATAAAGTGATGTCCATCCTAATGTTGTAACTTGCATTTCTTTAACCAATGCTTCATACGAGGGAAAGAGAGGCAAATAAGCCATTACCATGCCTGAACTAATAATGCTTTAGAGTAATGTAGAACTTGAAATTGTCACCTATAGTTGTTTAATAGTGGATTGGTGCAATTCAGTTAAACGTGCAGAAGCGACAAGCTTGTTTAGTAGGATGTTGAATGAAGGATACAACCTGTTTGTGGAAACTTTAAGCCTTTTCATCAATGCTTTATGTAAGGAAAAGAAGACTAAAGAAGCCATTACCTTGTTGAACTAATGGTGCAGAGAGATTTAAAACCTGAGATGGTCACCTATAGTTGTTTAATACATAGATTCTGCAATTCAGGCCGATGTGAAGACTTTGAGGCTTGCTGAAGAAATGCTCCAAAAGGGATTGACACTCGATGCGGAAACGGTAAGGTGATTAATTAAAATCTCACCATTTTGTTTTGTTATTTGTTCTTTCAGTTTTTTTTTATGGATACTGCAGAATTGGAGATTAACTGACTATTTGTTGAACTAATATCCAATATGCAGACTATGAGGTGTATTCATGAGCTTTATTGTCAGTGTATGGAGTTGCACATCATCATCATCAAACAACAATTTTCAGTTCCAAAAAGGAAAAAATAAATCAACTCAAGTTGCACATCATCTTCAAACAATAATTTTCTTTGTGGCACTGATTTCCGAATAGAAATCTTTTGCTCTTTTCGGTGGCCCTATTTATACCTTACACTAAAAACTTAAGTTCAGGTTTATGGTTAAAGTTTAATGTTAGGGTTTAGAATTAGAGTTTAAGAAATTTGGGGTAGGTGTATTTTTTAGGGTTTGGAGTTAAGGTTTAAGATTTAAAATTTAAAGCTATGATTTAGAATTTGATTTTTTTAGTATCGGGGTATAGAAAGGTCTACCGAGAGGATTTTTGTCCATGATTTCCCAACGTTGGTTTTCGGTCATATTGGACCATTTCCATTTCTTCTAGTTTAGGTTTGTTGATCACGTCATATTTGTGTTTCTCTTCTTCTGGCTTTACATATATATATATATATGTATAGGGTTAAGATCAACTTACACATTGTAAAATTTAATAAGTTTTACACGTTTTTTAATTGTTGTATAAGGGAAATGGATGGCTAAGATTAACTCTTTATTTTTTTTCCCAAGTGATAATCTTCACATATTCTACTATTAATCTCATCTATCCGTTTCATTCATCCAACGATCCAAAAATATGTGAAACTTAAAGAGTTTTACATTGTGTAACTGGATCTTATCCTATATATATATATATATATATATATATATATATATATATATATATATATATATATATATATATTAAAACAAATGATGTTCATTCTAAGAGATACGTGTTCAAATTGTTTTGTTTACAAACTATATGTGTATTGTCAAAGAGTTAATAATATGCATCAATATATATTATTTTGTAATTATTTTTAAACTATTTAAAAAATTATGAAAATTTGTAGAATTATTTTACCAACTTTCTCTAAAATCACTCTCCCGTGTGTTTTGATTCTGTTTTCATCCTCTGAAAAATATGGTAAAGTTCTCAAATGATGATCGAGTCGTTAAAGGGTGACAATAGTTAAGAATATTTTTATTTTATAATCGTACACTTATTCTTTTTTATTTTTTAAACATTCAATAAATTTATTAATTCTTAAAATAGAAAAGGAAGAAAATTATTACCACGCAGTATATGCCCATTGTCAATAATATTGTAATATTTAATCATTATTCTTACATGTCAGCTCTAACCTATAAAAACTGTCATTTAATGGGACAATTAGATTTGCATCCATGTTTTTTTCATTATCCCATTGTAGTATATGTTTAATTGCCGTAAGAATACTTATTATTTTAAGGTAATCTAAAAAATCAATTTGTCTTTTTTTGATTTTTGGGTTAAGTGTTCGCGGTATTTCTATTTTAAAGATTTTATTCATTAATATATGAGAGGAAGAATATAATGATATAAAAATTTTAATTTATAAGAAAACATTGTGTAAAAAATAATGATGATGTGGTTTCATTTAATTGGGTAAGATTATAGATGATGTGGTGGGAATGATTCATGGAATAATTTTTTTAATTTTATTTTGAAATATTATTAATCGCATATCAAGCTTTTGAGATTTTTAATAATCATTTATAATTTATAGGTCATTAAAAAAACTTGTGCTATTGATGTTTAGTGATATGCATTGTCCGTTTTAAAAAAAATTTATACATTTTTTTAAAGATGTTTAAAATAAAAATTCTAAAAAGACCATATAACAGAACCTTCCGTGACACATGACACAAATTTATATAAAAATCGTATCTAAACAATTAAATTATATACAAAATTAGAATTTTAAAAAATAAATCCTAAATATGAGGGAAACTAAATCACAATTAGACCTATTCTTTTACATTCATTTTATAAAACTTGGTTTTGCTTCTTTGCTGGTTGATAGGATCACTCATGGCAGGCCAGGTCTGTAAGTTTGATTAACTATTTCCTTCATTCTTTTCTTATACATTTAATTTAATATTATTTGCTTCTTTGAAACATTAATCTGTAACCCCTGCAAATGGTTTCCATTTTATCTCTTTTGCTCTGAAAATGATTCTGGGCTGTCATAATTGGAGAGTTTCACTTTGAACCGATAAGTAACAGATTCACATTACTTCTGCACCATATGTTCCTTGTATATTGTCCCAGATTGAACTGAAAACCGCCCCGGCCGATTTCCGCTTCCCAACAACAAATCAAACAAGACATTGTTTCACCCGCTACATTGAGTTTCACAGGTACACTAACACTGCTTGTAAAATTTCAGACTCTGCTTGTTAGGAAACTGTCGATTGTATTTGTATTTTAGGTTTTAAAATCAATGACAGGTGCTTGGCTGCAAAGGGTGAAGGGCCTAAACAATGTGAGAGATTTGCCAAATACTATCGTTCTCTTTGCCCTGGTGAATGGGTTAGTATACCTAGTTTTTCTTAATCACCATAGGCAAAATCAAGAGTTTGCCTTGTTGCAATGTAATTGATGTTGTACACAAGTATATTTCATATTAATATCATGTGGCCAGCATCTACCTTAACCGGTGGTCAATGGTTCGATACTAGCCCTGGACATAGAGTAGTTTTAAAATTTGTAGTCAATGTCGCGAAAAGATTAGTCATTGGGCTCACTCCAGTGAATAACTTGGGAAACCACATGTATTTTTCAAAAGCTGAAATTTCTAACTTTTAGCTTTTTTCAAAAGTACTTTTATGTAAAAGTACTCATTTGTCCTCATTCATTATCACTAATTCTTTTATATTTTTGAAACGAATGTCTAAAATAGACGTTTTATCTACTGAAAACCATTTTTTTGACAGCCCCAAACACCCAAATCTTAGACCAAACAATAAGCACTTTCTAATGTCAAACTGACTAACTTGTCGAGCATTTAGAGGGACTATCATTATCTACCATTGAGTTATGTAGCATATACAGATACGTATATGAGGTGTTATCAACTAAAGCTATTGTATTAAACTTGTGTTTCACATTTTAATATCCTGAATGTTGCTGAAACTGATGCAGATTGAGAAGTGGAATGAGCAGAGGGAGAATGGTACTTTCCCAGGTCCTCTGTGACTGGAAAGTAGGTGAACCTTTTCCTCTTCGGCATGGAGAACTTATATTTGCTCTTCCATGGCTAGTTTCAATGGCTATTCTTGAAGTTTTCAGATTAATAAGCTACAAAGGGAGATTTGTGGTCGATGAGTTGTTAAAAAAACTGGGAAATTCCCTGATGTTTTAATTCAAGAACCTTCCTTTTTCAGCAGCAGATTGTTTATCTTTCATTTCCAGTTTGATGGTGTGACATGATTTATGTATATACATATATATATATATATAGTTGGTTCTTTCATGTAAAATTTGCTCGTATATCACTTACAGTAGACATGCGGACATGCGAATTCTGATCTCAAGTCCACCCAACCTGAATTTAGAAATAAATAGAAGTAAAATGAAAATAGCAAAATTCAAAATGACTAAATAATTTGAACTCTAAAAACACCTTGAACCCAAAACTCTATTTAAAAATATAAATTATTTAAACTTAAAATAATTTAAATTTATAATTATTGCGCTTGGACGTTTCGTGTTCGCATAATTTCACAAATACCGTTCGATTCATTCATGAATGGTGAACACTAGATAATCCACAACAACTAACTCCCTAAAAGTAGACCCTTCCGAAGTCTAGTGTTCATAGAGCCCTTAATTCGTTTGAGAATAAGACATAATTAGACACCTCTATACAATATTCATGTGCCCAATATATAAGACCTAATACTCGAAAGTTGGACTTATCTCTGTCAACATGTCCATATGCCATCACTAGGTCTGGCACTATCCAATCATCAATAATCCCGTGAATTATAAATACCAAGACAAACGAGGAGAGAAGGTAAAGGAGAACAAGAGGTCAATACCTCTCCTCTCAACCCACTATTCCCATTTCAAATAATTGCTCTTACTACCAAACGATTGGTTGCAGCTCTTCACCCCAAATTTACAGGGGTGAATCGTATGATTCTATTTCAACCATTTTGTCCCGTCGTTTCTACTCCCTTGTTTGAGTTTTTTTTTTGTATCAACAATTTGTGCGGTGAATGTAAAGATCCTCCTGGTCGAAAAAGTCACTTACGATGACTTTCATGGTGGAACTTTCAGCACATCAAAGTTCTGTGACAAACAACGCTAATGGTCGAACCGATAGAGGCAATGGACTCGCGTTAAAAAACTATACTACATGCATATAACTTACTTAAAAAATTAAAATAATAAATCCACTTATGCTCAAACGATTTCACCAAATTTGCTCCAAATCCCCTTACTTGTTTTTTTTATTCTAAATCTTTTCAAATTACATGTGTAGCATTAAAATTATATCAAGAATCATCAATACTAAATAAAATTAACTATAGCATACAATTTAAAATTTAAAAACAAAACTAACGAAATAATATTACTTAATTAACAAATAAAATACATATCTTATACATTATATTTTCTCCAAATCTTCTCCCTCCTCCTCGTTCTTCTTCTTTACTTAATTTTTTCTTCAAATTTTCTTCATTTATTTTACTATCAACCACACAGTTACCCACCAACCACTCAAATATTAAACTCCACCTCTCTTTTTTCCCCTCATTCTCGATGCACGGATGCATGCTGTGTGCATGTTTATTTTTTCCTCATTCAAATGCTGCCTCCCGAGCCCCTTTCCCCGCACCTGTACTCTGTTACTCGGCATACAAATCGAAGAAAGGTAAAGTCGGTGTGAATACAAATCGGCTTCTCCGCGCGTAAAGTCGGTGTCCACGCCATATGACTTTGCTTATTTTAATAAAAAAAGTTGGAGCTACAGTGAAATTAGTATCTATATCTACAGAATTAATTTTACACAAATAACAAATGTTATAAATTGAAAAATAAAAGAGAATGTGTAACATTTTGGAAAAAATAATTCTATTTGCAATATCAAAGTAATTTTGCCATATTACAAACATTGCCGTCATTTGCATGTTTTAAATATTACTGTGAAATTGGACGCGCCTGTACGAAAACGTGTACAGCGCGTAAGCTCCAACAACCGCACATTCATTAGTGGAGAGATATTTCTTTGCAACTTCTGCAATATCTTTGCATCATTCCTTATAAATTCCCCTTTCTCCATTCCACCTTATCCGATATTTTCCATTTCACTTTTCGTATTTTCTCGGCGTCCAAACAGAAAAAAAAAAAGAACAAACAAACAAATCAAAGAACCAACTCATAGCTTGAAACCATGGCCTTCCGCCTTAGTAACAACCTTGTTGGAATCCTCAACTTCATAACGTTCCTCCTCTCCATCCCCATCCTCGGCGCCGGCATCTGGCTCAGTCGAGAAGGCGTGACGGAATGCGAACAGTTTTTAGACAAGCCCGTCATCGTCATCGGAGCCTTCCTCATGATCGTCTCACTCGCTGGAATGATCGGCGCGTGCTGCCGCGTCACTTGGCTGCTCTGGCTTTACCTAGTCGTCATGTTCCTCCTCATCGTGCTCGGCATCGTCTTCACCATCTTTGCTTTCGCGGTGACGAATAAAGGGGCCGGAGAAACTTTGTCCGGGAGAGGGTATAAGGAATACCGACTTGGGGATTACTCAAACTGGTTGCAGAAGAGAGTTACTGACGGGAAGAACTGGAATAAGATCAAGAGCTGTTTGGCGGATAGTAAAGTTTGTACTGATTTCCACGATAAGTATCTCAATGTCTCTGTCTCGGAGTTTTACCAAGAGCACTTGTCCTCCGTTCAGGTATGCTTCTTCTTTCACCTTAGATCTGGGATTTTTCTTTAATTTTGTCTACTTCGTTTCAAATTCTAATTGCTTTTGATTTTTCATGTTAATTTTTCCGGTTTCGTGGAATTTCGGGGCGGGGTTTTGAATTATTGGAAATTCGAATTAAACCGGAGTCAGTTTTGAATACTTTTGGTCCTCTATTTTTGAAATTTATGGAAGAATTTCAAAATTGTTTTATTTTAGTATATTCTGCTTTAGTCAAAGAAAGCTAATTAAAAAGGCAGAATGTTACTTTTTCTCTGTCGGCAAATGTAGTAGCGGTCGTTCTACAGTAATTTTGACTCGTCCGTTATTTACGAGAACAAAATTTATTACCGCAATACCTGCAGTAATTGCAATAGCATTCGTTATTTCTGCAACTGAAAATGTGACTGCAAGGGTTACTTAAATCTTAACTTACAAATACTAGTGTATTTTCTGCATATTTTGACATTTAGGGCGTTGTGATGTATTGTTCTTGTGTATGTAATGCTTGTGTTTTATGCAATTGCAGTCTGGTTGCTGTAAGCCATCGAACGACTGTCAATTCGACTACGTCGGACCGACTAACTGGACGAGAGGGGCTGCCGTATCCACCAACCCGGACTGCAACCTGTGGGATAATAACTTGGACACACTCTGCTTCAACTGCCAGTCATGCAAGGCCGGATTCATCGACAACCTCAAGAGATCTTGGAAGAAGGTGGCGGTTGTCAACATCGTGTTCCTTGTCTTCCTCATCGTCGTCTACTCCGTCGGCTGCTGTGCTTTCAGGAACAATAGGAGAGACAATCATTATCAGCAGCAGCAACCTTGGAAGCCTTGAGGATGTGTTTGAGTTCTTACTTCTTAGTATCTGCCGGGTTTGCTGTTATTTTCTGCACTGTGTTTTAGTATCTGTGTATGGTTCTTTTATTGTATAGCTTTTAATTAATCTTCACATTTTGGGTATGGTTGCTTAATCCAATATATTATTAGGAGTTGTGATTCTGTTCATTGTTACCGTGTTGACAATGGTGTTTTTGGGCAAGGGGTGGGTCACCTAAATGGATGAAAATCCTCTGCACCTTTTCGGTACCCCTACTTATGTCTCACGCTTAAATTTTAGGTTTAGGTTTTAGATTAGGGTTTATGAAATTTATGGTAGGATGTATTTTTTTAGAGTATAGGGTTTAGGATTTAAAATTTAGGGTTAGAGTTTAAAATTTAATTTTGTAGTATATTTTTAATATTGGGAGAGCATAAGCAGGAGCATAAATTTAAAGGAAGACTCATTATAAGGAAGGAAAGAAAAATTGTTTAGATATTTAAAGGAATAATTATTTGGGGGAAATTATTCAAACACGAGTTGTGTAATCTTTAGACTACGTGATTTTTTATTTGAAAACTTTTAGGAAATTATTTCATAAAAGAAAGATTATTTTTGGAAAATTGTTTAGGGTAAATTCGGCTTTAGGAAAATTATAATTCACAATAAAAAATAATCATACCTGGTTTTGAATAATTTTCTAACAATAATTATTTAGGAAAATTATTGTTAGAAAAATTATATAAATTCGGGTTTAGAAAAATTCTTTCCTAGGAATTTTTTTCTGAAATGATTAAAAGAATAGAGTTTTAAAGGAAATGAAGGAAGCTTAAAATCTTTTCTTTTTATGATCCGTATCACTTTATATTTTTTATATAATACTTAAATTACGTGTTTAAACACATTTAATTTTTTTAATGAAGTTTTGACTTAAATATTGTACCAAAAAACTTCTTTTCCCAACCTACGGTATAATCGATTTTAATTTTCAATCTATGATATTTTTTACAATGTATGTAAAGTTGGATTTAATTGTATTTGACTTTGAACAGTAAAATTTTAAAAGTACCTGTAAAGATAGGTACAATAGGATCCAACTTCAGGCTATTCTTGATGTTGCAGTATGAGTCTTTTGGGATAAACACTGAAATTTATTGTTCAAAGTCGAATTCAGCTGAATCTAAATTTACATGCACTGTAAAAAATACCATAAATTAAGAATTAAAGTCGATTGTACCATAGGTTGAGAAAAAAAATTTAGTGTAATATTTAAGTCAAATATCCGGTATATGCATTTAACCATGATAGGATAGGTTGTGTTTTTAAAATTTGAATTTGTCAATTTTTTACATATTGATACTTAAAAAGAATTGCCCACGTCGGTATCTAAATATTTTCACATATCGGTATCTAAATATTTTTTAGTATTTCTAGTTCTTATTACAACACCTTACGCTTTTGTGATCACGTTATATCATCTTAGCAAATGGCAACTAACGGAAATAACTTCTTACAATAAACTTATTACAAAATTTCAAGAGATAAAATAAAAAATGGACAAATTTAGGGTAACACTTACACCGACTTAACCCTGTTTTTATTACAAGAAAATGCTTTTAACCCTTTTTTTAATTTTTAAAGGATTTATATTTTATACCTAGCAGCGAAAATAAAAGGTTTTTATAAACATCATAATTTTAGGATTTAAAGATTTAGTTTAAGTTTTAGAGTTTAAGAATTAAAATTTTAGGGTTTAAATGTTAGGGTTTATGGTAATATGAGTATGAGTTTAAGTTTTAACCTATATATTTTAAATTCTAATTTCAAATCTAAAGTTCTAAGGAAAACTTTAAAATCTAAACCCTAAAATAATCCATAAACACTAAAATTATAATATTCATAATTTTTTTTGTTTTTACCACAAATTATTATCTCTAAATAAAATAAACATTTTTTTTTTGCTTTTAGGTATCGGCTGTGGACGTGCACAACAGTCCCTCTAAAAAGCAGCCCAATTTTGGTCCATTGGCCATCGTGTTCCAAATCAAAATGATGATGCTCTTAATAATGCCAAAAACTTTAAACATTCCTATTATTTTAGGTGTGATATGTCTAAGGTGCGGCTAAAAGACGGTAAGTTTTAAAATTTGTTTACGAACTAAAAATGTTAGACTTTTCTATAACATTTTCGGTTATTGTTTTAGTTTTATTTTTTAAGTATCGATACTTAGGTTTTTTGATAAATTTTCAGTTTGAGACAAAGTATCGATACTTAGAAAAGGCTAAAAAAACAACCGAAAATATTATCAAGAAGTCTAACTTTTTCAGTTCGTGAACAAATTTCAAAATTTATCGTCTTTTAACTGCACCCTAAACATGTTGCACGTTAGACTCGTCTATTATCCTTATTTTGTTTTGCCATAATTTGGGCCTTAAATAAGTGTAAATTCCACATTTTCGTAGTCCATATACTCTTTCATGTTTGTGATGCTTGAGCAAAATTCATCGTTTTTTTTAACTTATTACTTTAAGTTATCATCATGTGTCTTTTTCTATTTAAAATTTTAAAAAATATATGATGGTGAATCAAGGTCGTTTATGGAGGAAAAAATTATACAACCAATAGATCAAACAATAATTTTAACTATAAATATAAACAATAAACAAATAACACAATTAATTTGTTTATACAATTTGGTTCTAATATTATATTGGGGTTAATTACCGAAAATAAATTTATCACGAATCATATCTATCGAACCACATATGTCTATATATGAATTTAGAAAACAAATATAGATCTGTAACGTGTTTTTTTGGATAAATGCTCCATCAAGAAATTTTTTTATATATTTTTAGCAAAATAGTAGGAACTTGCATTTATTTGTAAAATAAAACAGGAGTCCAAAGTGTTTAAAATATTATGTGATTTTTTAAAAATTTCAATTTATCATTTCAAAAATTTAGAAGAAGGATCAAATTTTGGTTTCATTCAATACAAATTTTCTCATTTTATTTCTATTTGAAAATCTAAACCGTCCTAAAAGAGCCATGAATTTGAGAAATGAGAATAAAAAAATATTAAAATAAATACCCAAGAAAAATAAGTTTAAATTCACATATATGTGATTTTCTATGACTATTTAAGTTGTATATATAAAATTTATTTTTTGAGATACCAATTTAATTTGAGAAAATAATTTATGCACTGGTAGCAGAAAATTTATTTTCAACAAGTGTCTAGTTTTAGGGTTTAGAGGTTAGGGGTTTAGTGTTTATGATTAGATTTTAAGGTTTGGAAATGAATTTTATGGTTTAAAGCTTAGGTTTTATGTTTTATAATTTAGGGGTTAAGGTTTAGAGCCCCTAAAAGTGATACGTGGTAGCTTAAAAAGTCGGATTGTGAAAAAAAATTCTTCCCCTAGTGCATCAAATAATTACTCATTAACTATTCAAAAAAATAATTACTCATTAATTTAATATATAAATACATACATATGTAAAATTTTAACAATTGTAAGAGTGGAATATTCTTCTCAAATATTTGGGACCAAATAAATATTTTTAAAATTTTCAAAGGATTAAATAATTTTCCCGAGGTTTAGGGTCAATGTCCCTCACTAGTCCTCACATAATTCCACCCCTAAAAATCAGTTTAGGGTGTATTACTCTAAGACCCTGTTTGGTAAAGAGAGGTTTGAGCCAAAATTAGAGGTTTGAGTTAAAATTAGAAGTTTGATCGGTCAAATTCGTTAATTTAGTGAGTGTGTCCGAAACACAAAAAGGTTGCTCCGTATCTTTGAAGTCGCATCTGGGCTAAAGGTAAATGTGGCAAAAACAAAGATCTATGGATTGAATCTAGATCAACACAGGGTGAAACAATGGGCAGACTCAATATACTGTGGTGTTGATAGTCTCCCAATGCAGTACTTGGGCTTGCCGATTGGGCACAAAAGAAATTCTAAGACACTGTGGCAACCCATCATCGATAAAACCAGTGGTAAACTGGCAGCTTGGAGAGGAAAATTCCTCTCTCTCGGTGGCAGGATAACGTTGATAAAATCAGTGCTGGTAAGTTTGCCCCTCTACTACATGTCGCTGTTTCCGATTCCTATGGAGGTAGCAGCAAAATTGGATGGTGTGATTGCCAGATTTTTATGGGGAGTTCACGGTCAACACGGAATTCATTGGCTTAGTTGGGTCCAAGTTTGCAAACCGAAAGATTGTGGTGGTTTGGGTTTAACAGAAACAAGAACAAGAAACAGAGCTCTGTTGAATAAATGGCTCTGGAGATATGGGACAGAGAGCAACAGGCTTTGGCGTAGAGTGATTGACGCAAAAAACAATTTCGACTCTTCCACGCTTATCCCTAGTACAATTGTCTCGAAGAAAGCATCTTGGGTTTGGAAGGGGATTGCCAAGCCCCTAGTAGATAGTGATGATCTGTTTACGCGCAATATAAAATGGTTGAGTGGGGATGGAAACAACACGAGATTCTGGGAGGATGCATGGACGGAGGTTCCTAATCTTAAGTTAGCATTCCCTAGGATCTATGCTATAGCAGAGAAAAAATCTGGCTTGGTTAAAGACTTCGGATCCTTTGTAAATGGTGTATGGAAGTGGGACATCAAAATGAGGCGTAGGATGTTCGACTGGGAAATAGAAATTTGGAATGTTTTTTGGGACACGATCAATGCCAGGAAATTACAGTGTTCCAATCATGACATTCTGAGATGGTCAGGTGCTTCATCCGGTTTGTATGCAGCAAAGGACTATTGTAGACTTGCCTCGCCGGTCGGATCTTATCCAGACAACATCTGGAGCCTTGTATGGGCGAATCTGGCACCGCCAAAGATCGAAGCGTTCATGTGGAGGGTCATTCACGGGAGACTCCCAACTTTTTCGGAGCTCTGTAAAAGAGGGGTGACGGCTGTTCAAGGTAAGGTATGCGTATTATGTGAGAAAGGTATGGAAAATAACAATCATCTATTTTGCCAATGTGAGTTTACTTGGAAGATACTACAAAAATGGTGTGACTCGTGGAAGGTCCATTTGGTAATCCCCGAAACTATGAAGGATTTGCTGTGGATGTGGGCTAACTCATTGTGTAACAGCAAGGTGAGAAGCATATGGATCCTAGCGTTTCACGGTTTTATGTGGTGTATCTGGAGATGTAGGAACGACATGGTGTTCAATGACAGGAAACAACCTTGGCACGTTATCTTCGACGTTGCGCTCGCCCTCATCGGCCAATGGATCAAGCTCAAATGGCCGCAGCACCTTCCTTCCATTGGTGAGTTCACCAGAAACCCAGCCCAAGGGCTCTCGATTATCAATACTACGCACAAGGTGAGTGGAAAATGGATTGCGCCGGCGGATGGATGGCTTAAATTCAACACAGACGCGACTGTGAAGGGTACGGTGGGGACGGCTGGGATAGGCGGCCTCCTTCGAGATCATTACGGAAAAACGCTCATCAAATTTTCCAAGGCTATTGGAGCTTCAGATCCTACCAGAGCAGAAATGTTAAGCATAAAAGAAGCTGGTGAGTTGTTCGCAGCCTCCAAATGGAAAGCTAGCCACAAATTGATTATTGAGTCCGATAGTGAGTTGGCGACAAAATGGATTAATAATCCTATTGCTGCACCATGGACGTTTCACTCCTTGGCTATGGAGTGTGCTAAGTTGTGTCAAAAATTAGATGGGACAGTAAAATTTACAGCCAGGGAGAACAATACTGATGCGCACACCCTGGCACGATACGGGTTAAACCTAACTACGAATATGTTGTGGGTGGCAGAGAACATTAGTAGGCGGGATTAAGCTTGTAATATTCAATGTGTGTAATTAGCGTCTTCAAAATAAGTAATAAAGTTTCTGAGCACTCTTTTCCCCTTGGCAGCATGCTAAGGGGTTTTTAATGAGGCCCTAAATTTTCAAAAAAAAAATTCGTTAATTTAGATGTTTGGTAAAGAGCAGATTGAAATAGCAGATTGGGGAGTAACCTCTAATTTTGAAAAAGCTGCGAATAAGAACTTTTTAAAATTAGAGGTTTTGACATAAAAATTATAAAAAAATTTTTACCCTTAACAATATTTATCGAAAATCTCCAAATAACCTTAATTTAACATTTTCTATTTTAATTTTTTAATCCCACATATTTACATTATGACATTGTAAACTAATAATATTTTTTTATTGTCACACATTTATATTTGTATTTAAATTTAATAATTAATTAAATTGTATTAAAAATAATTATATAAATAATAAATTAATATAGAGACATCCTTCAAATATGCTTAGTAATGTTATATTAAAATATATTTTTCATAATCCAATTAATATTAATAGATACAAAATATTGATAACTAATAAACTATTCAAACAAGTATCGAATATAATCATGTCCTTATATATCATTTTGCTTATTTAAATAATCAAACATCTATTAGTTATCGGTTAATTTTACCAAACACTTTTATACAATCAGTTAATACAATCCGCTAGTCAAATCAACTAATACAATTATTTATCAGCTAATGTAATCCGCTATCAGCTATCCGCTAATTACCAAACAAGGCCTAAATCTTAATAGTGCAAGATATAATTTAAGCTCTATCTCACACAATCTCATTGTAGCCATGCTCCCATAAATTACAAACAAATTACTTTTACCCTAGTGTGTTTGGTTCTCGGAATGTAAAATTATTTTTGGGAATAGAATTCCCAGAATGTAATACTACTTGACACATTACTGATAATATTACATTACTTATTTGGTTTATTTGGTAGGAATGCACGATCATTGTGTTTAGTTTGAGGAATATAAGATTATTTAAAAGTAAAATTTACTAAGTTGTCCATGTGTTATATTTTCCTTTTAATATGTTAAACTTTTAATATTAAATTAAAAATATCTGTCATAGAACTATTTTTGTTACCCTACCTAAAATTTTCAAAAACTATATATTTATTATATTATTAATATAATTATTATATTAAATATTTTTAAAAAAATATTTTATATTTTCATATCCTTGTTCATTTTTTACCTTTTATTACTTATGATAGATTTTCAAATAAATTAATGTAAATAATAAAATAAATCTAAAAGTTGTAAAAAATGATGAAAAGAAAATAGATCATAAGTTTAACCACTGAAATATTTATAAGATGATACATCTTATAAATCAAAGAATAAAATTAAAAACATCAACTCTTAATTTTTTAATTCTTAAGCAATATGTAATCCCAACATATAATATATAAACATCATAAATACAATATTAATAAACTTATGTATCAAAGATTTTCATTTTTAAATTCAATTTTACTCGCATGTACTTGATGTATAACACCACACCAAAGGTATTGACGGACAAAATTCTTTCACTCTTTTTCGGTGCCATATTCTATGTCTAACACTAAAAAATTAAATTTTAAATTATAACTCTAAATTTTTTATACCTATACTTGTAACTAAAACGAGCTTCAATATTTTCTAAAATTTGACGAAACATTTATTCATAGAATTGACGATCATCCGTTCAGAATTAAGGTCGTCAAGGCGGACCAAACATGGATATTAAAGGTTCAATGTCCTTGTATTAAGGAGGCATGTTCGTCGGAATCCTCAAGTAAATTGGGCAATGCTTTAATAGCGGCCGAAACAACTTACAAGAGAAATTATATCATAGGCCCGGCTCGCCACGTCACCCATGGTCCCAACCACTAAAAAGAATTCATTTCATTAATTTTTTTCATGTCATTTTTTTACCGAGTGAATCTTCACTCAGATTTACTGTAAATTAAATTAAAAAACACTTTTTACCAATTGTAGATTCACTTGGTAAAAATGACATGGAAAAAATTAATGAAATGGATGCTTTTTAGTGGTTAGGACCATAGATGACGTGGCGAGCCGGGCCTATGATATAATTTCTCCAACTTACAAATGTTCTGGTGGTAATGATAGTAATGGAGATGGGAAAGTATTATGCTCGATCGGCGGGAATCCATTGCCTTGGAAGAGGTTTGATCTAGGGACAGAGTCAGGATTAAACTACAAAGGGGTAAACTGATTAACTTTAAAACGAATAGGTCATAGAAAGTAATTAAACCATAAAATTTAAAGGAGTTTAGGTTTAATTTTAAAAAATTTAAAATTGAAAGGACGTAACAAATAATTAAACCAAAAAATAGGGACAAAGGTTTAATTTTATTAATTTTAATTCACAAGGCCCTTAAAAACAATAAACAATTTTTTAAGAGGATAAGGACTTAATTGCAATGGTTTCAAAACTTTTAGAACTTTAAATGCAATTAATCCATCATGTTTGGGAGGCAATTGCCCCTCCCACCTAGGGGTATGCAAAAATATCAGATCCAATCCGATTATCCGTTGATCTGACTCGAAAATTATATACGATCCTATTTTTATTTTCGGATCGAATATTGAGTCTGATTTTTAATTTTTCAGATCGAATACGGATCGCAAAATTTTAAGTTTCGAATTATCCGAATATATGAAAAATTACATTTAATGAATATGAATCTTGTTATATTTAGCAAGTTCATGCTTGTTAATCCGAAAATTTGAAAAACCGAAATTTTTATATATATAAATCTTGTTATATTTAACAATTTGTTGTTTTTGATGTTTCAAGTGGATCCTATCCGGCATCTGAAAATGAACACTCATGCTCCCACCTATAAGGCGGCCCTGTCCCTGGATCAAACCAATGTATCAAAATTAAATGTTGGTACCTCGATGTCCTTTCGAACCATTGAACTTGTCCAAGGTTGTGGACTTTTTGACTTGGGATTGGTCTCGCCGTGCGGGTCGTGTAATTAAATTGCCCATAATGCACATCTTAATTGTAAAATTTATAGTACGTACCAGTGTTCTGAATTAATGCATGTTACATTCATAGGTCCTAATTCAACCTTTCTCTTCCTTATTCAGCAAGTGTTGAATGTCGGCTGACCCAAAAATGAAAAAAAAAAAACTGAAACGTCGATTTTTCTATAAATTCTTTGAAAGGGAAAATGATAAATTGGAAACAATTTGCCATAACAGACCCACATTATCTTTGCCACTATCATCTAATGCAAAGTCGTCCGATTTTGCATATAGCAAGAGTTCATGAAGGGCTGCATGCATGGGAGTTTTGGTCCAACTTGGTGAGTTGCACATAGACATCGAATTTCATCCGAATTCGATCCCGGTTCGATCGAGTACCATTATTCTGCATTAATGCACATGTTATATCAACATCTACATTATTTGCGTACTTATGAGAAACCATAGGCGGCGGATGAAGCATCGGAGTTTTGGTCCAAATTCGTGTTGGTTTGAAGTTTGAGGAAATCTAAGAAGCAAGTAGCCGACTTGGTGAGTGGTCCAGCTTAGCAAACGCAAGTCGGGGGAAGGCAAAAACAGCTGCAGTTCGTGAGAACCATACCCCCCACGGCATTTGGTTATGCTACTTAATGCTTACTTTATCATGTAGAATCGTTCAAACATACTAGGCTTTTTCTTAGGGCTGTAAATGAACCGAATGTTTAGTGAACCATTCGTGAACCGTTCGGCGGGATGTTAGTGTGTATAGCTGTCACAGCTATAATGACCAACGGTCATCTGTTAGTCTGTTAAAGATTCAGTTACAATCAGAGAGAAAGTTGTTAAGCTTGTATTTCAGTGTATATAAAGAGCACTGAGTTCATTTGTAAAGATTAACTTGAATTGAATAAAATCTATCTTTCCTTTTCTTCATCTTCTTCCTTGCGTTATTCTTCTGTAAATCTTCCCTCTTCCATTCATATTCTTACATGGTATCAGAGGTTTCAATGGCTGAAAGTTCTGTCAAGCCCTTCACCAACAAGTCTATCTCAATCCGTCTCGATGACACGAATTACTTGCTGTGGAAGCAGCAAGTTATCTTTGCCATCGAGGGTCTTGCTCTCACAGATCACATTGATAGTGATTTCTCTGTTCCTGCTCAGCACGTTCTTACTAATGGTGTTCGCTCTGTGAATCCTGAATTCACTCGCTTCAAACAAGAAGATAGTGCGCTTTGTTCTTGGCTTCTATCTTCCATGGGGCCGTCTGTCTTGCCTGCTCTTGTGAATTGCAAGAATGCTCTGCAAATCTGGGAGAAGGTGCGTCAAGTCTTTTCTGTTACTTCGACTACGCGTGTGATGCATCTGCATTGCTCGCTCAAGAACATCCGCAAGCGTGATCAGAGCATGAGGGAGTATCTTGCTCAAATTCAGAGCGTTTGTGATAGCCTTGCGGCTTGTGGAAATCCATTGTCTGAGACTATGCACATTTCGACGATCTTGTCGGGGCTGCCGTCGGAGTACGAACCAGTGGTGGCGGTTATAACGTCTAGCCAGCAGCCTTACAAGCTTGATGGAGTCACCAGCGTTCTGCTTGACACTGAGTCCAGGCAGCTTGAAGTCTTGGCTCAAGACTCTCTTGCTAATCTTGTTCAGGGGTCGAACGGTTCTATGGGTCATAACCCATTTAATTCGAGTTTTGGTTATTTGGCGTCTGGGCCGAATACGGGTTATAATACCAATTCGGGCTATGGTTATTCTAATACCCAACGGCCGGTTTTTCGTCCGAATAACCCTAATTTCAATCCCAATTCTGCTCGTGGTGGAGCGCCGTTCAGGGGCCGTGGAGGAAGGATCTTTCCTGGGCGGTCACGACCACAGTGCCAGATTTGCGGCAAGATTGGTCATCTTGCCAATCGCTGTTACTTTCGATTCGATCAAGCGTACGAGGGTATCGGAAATTCTATGGCTGCAAATCAGATCTCTTTTTCTGATGATGATCAATCGTTCGTTCAAGGGGGGTCTCTGCCTAGCCAAGATCAGAATCAAGGTTTTTCTGGACAATCTGCGTTCGATCCTGTTATTGCTTCCGTTGCTGCTGTAACTGAAGATTTCTCGTCTGGAGATGCTGCGTGGTACCCGGACTCGGGTGCAACGTCTCATCTCACTGCTGATACAGGTAAGTTTCTTTCTTCCGTTCCTTATCGTGGTTCTGGTAAAGTTTGTGTGGCTGATGGTTCTTCAATTCCAATTTCTGGAATTGGGAATTCTGTCATTGATTCGTGCTTGAGACCTCTACAAATTAATAACTTATTGCATGTACCTGCTGTTTCGAAAAACTTATTATCGGTTTCTAAATTTACTAAAGATAATAGTGTTAGTATTGAGTTTTTTCCTAATTTCTGTGTTGTTAAGGACTTGATCACTCGACAAGTGATGCTTCGAGGTTCTCAAAATGATGGGTTGTACAAGATTGAATCTTCTGCTATTGATGCTGCTGATTGTGCCCTGTTTGTTAATAATTGTCATAAGATTTGTATAGACAGTGGTCAGTGTAGTAATTCTTTTTCTTGTAATTCTTCTGGCAGCAATGTTCTTTCTTCTCCTAGTTGTTTTAGTGCTGTTGATGTTAATGTTTGGCATAGGAGACTTGGTCATCCTTCTGCTGATGTTATGTCCAAGCTTTCCACTCTTTGTAATTTTGAGAAATTCAATAAAGATCTCGTTTCTTGTGAAGCATGTAAACTTGGAAAAAGTCACAAGTTGCCTTTTCTTAGTTCTAAAACTGTTTATGACAAGCCTTTGCAAAATGTTCAAGTGGATGTCTGGGGTCCTGCACCCTTAATTTCTAATAATTTTTGCTATTATGTTAGCTTTGTTGATGCTGCCACTAGATATACATGGATTTACTTTGCTGCTAAGAAATCTGATGTTGCTAAACTTGTCATTAATTTTCATACTATGGCTGAAAGGCAATCTGACTGTAAGCTTAAAATCATACAATCTGACTGTGGTTCTGAATTTAAGCCTCTTAGTTCATACTTTGCGAAACATGGGATTCAGTTTTTAAAAACATGTCCTTATACTTCTGAACAGATTGGTAGGGTTGAAAGGAAACATAGGCATATAGTAGAGCTTGGTTTAACCTTGATGGCTCAGAGTGGTGTTCCTTTTAAGTTTTGGTCTGACTCATTCTATACTGCTGTATACTTGATAAATAGGCTACCATCTAGAGCTTTAGGTGGTTGTTCTCCTTATGAAAAACTGTTTAAAAGGGTACCTAACTATGATTTCATGAGGGTTTTTGGATGTCAGTGTTATCCTCTTACCAGGCCGTATAATCAAAACAAGCTCCAATTCAGGTCTAAGCCTTGCCTTTTTCTGGGGTATAGCTCTGCTCAGCATGGCTACAAGTGCCTTGATGCTGAAGGTAAGCTGATTGTGTCTAGACATGTACAGTTTAATGAGAGCTGTTTTCCTTGTTTACAGGACAAGGGTGTTTCGTCCTCTTCTGTGACATGTCCTGTTGGTTCTAAATATGTCAAGCCTAGAACTGTTGTTTCTCCTCAACAAGAGCTTTCTGTGTCCTCAAATAGTAGTGGGTCATCTGATACGCCTTTTTCAGAGCCCATGTCAGATGATTCTAGTGTGTCTGTTCCTTCTTCACATCAAGTTCCTCCTATTGTGTCTTCTCCTTTGCAAGCACCTTTTCAACAAATACCAGTTTCTTCTTCTTTTCAACAAATGCCTCAGCAAGCTTCTTCTTCTCAGCAAGCTTCTTCTTCTGAATTTGTATCTGAACCTGTGCCTGAGCATAATTCTGAGTGTTCACCTTCTGTTCTACCCTCTGTTGTTGCTGAACCACATGTTTCTGAGTTGTCTCAACCTGTTTCCAGGCCTTCTGATTCAGCTAAGTTACCAACTCACACAATGGTTACCAGATCTAAAGCAGGGGTGTTTAAGCCCAAAGTTTTTCTTGCTCATTCTGATGTTCAAGAGTCTGTTCCTACTACAATTCAACAAGCTATGGATTCTCCTCTTTGGAAAGAGGCTGTGTTAAAAGAGTATGAAGCTCTTTTGTCTAAAGGTACCTGGACACTTGTTGATTTACCTGCTGACAGAATACCAATTGGGTGTAAATGGCTTTTCAAGATAAAGCATAATTCTGATGGTAGTGTAGCTAGGTACAAGGCCAGACTTGTGGCTAAAGGTTTCTCTCAACAGGCAGGTTTTGACTATTTTGAGACCTATAGTCCAGTTGTCAAACCTGTTACAGTCAGGATTCTGTTAAGTGTTGCTCTTAATAATGGCTGGTGTTTGAGGCAAATTGACATAGATAATGCCTTTCTCAATGGTGATTTAAGTGAAGAAGTGTATATGCAGCAGCCGCCTGGGTTCGAGCAACAGAGTTCTAATGGGAATAAGTTGGTTTGTAAGCTTCAGAAGTCTTTATATGGGCTCAAACAGGCACCAAGGGCCTGGTTTGAGAAGTTTCAGAATCATTTGGTAGCAAATCTGAAATTTACTCCTTCACTTGCTGATTCATCTTTGTATTTCAGAGAGTCAAATGGAAACATAGTCTATATCATGGTTTATGTGGATGATATAGTGGTCACTGGTAATAATGCCACAGAAGTTAGTCTTGTCATAGAAGATATCAGAAAGGCTTTTTCTTTGAAAGATTTAGGACAACTAACTTACTTTCTTGGTATGAATATTCAGTATGTTAGTCAAGGTTTGATTCTTAGTCAGAAAAAACATATTTTAGAGCTACTTGAAAAGACTAAGATGAGTGATGCTTCTGTTACTCCTACACCTATGGTAACATCACCACAGATTTCTTCTAAAGATGGGGTTGCATTAGAAGATGGCTCTTTGTATAGGCAAGTGGTTGGTACACTGCAACACATATGCACAACACGACCTGATATACAATTTGCAGTGAATAAAGTAAGTCAGTACATGCAAGCTCCTCTTGACAAGCATTGGACAGCAGTCAAAAGAATCATCAGGTACTTAAAAGGTACTCTAAATCATGGTCTCTTTTTCAGTAACAGTTCAGGGTTAAACACTTTGGTTGCATATACTGACTCTGATTGGGGAACAAGCATTGATGATAAGAGATCCACTGGAGGGCACTGTGTTTTTCTAGGGGGCAATCTGGTTTCTTGGGGATCCAAGAAACAAAGTGTAGTTTCTCGATCTTCTACAGAGGCAGAATTTAGAAGTTTGGCTGATACAATGTGTGATACAATGTGGGTTCGATCACTTCTTTCTGAGTTAAAGATTCAGCTTTCTAAAACACCTGTGATCTGGTGTGACAATACGAGTGCGATAGCTCATTCTGCAAACCCAGTTCATCATGCTAAGCTCAAGCATGTCGAGTTGGATCTGAGTTTTGTCAGGGAAAAAGTAACATCGGGGCAGTTCCAAGTATGTTATGTACCAGCGTCTGAACAAATAGCAGATGTGCTTACAAAGCCTTTATCAGCAGCTTTCTTTGTTCATCTCAGACAGAAGCTTAGAGTTTATTGCTCAGATGAATTAAGAAGTCAAGCTCAGTGACTTTTTCTCTCTTTTCAAAATTCAAACAGGACGAGAAGAATGATAAGTGTATTAGTTTCTCAAAACTAGGGAACAGGAAGTATGTTAGTGTGTATAGCTGTCACAGCTATAATGACCAACGGTCATCTGTTAGTCTGTTAAAGATTCAGTTACAATCAGAGAGAAAGTTGTTAAGCTTGTATTTCAGTGTATATAAAGAGCACTGAGTTCATTTGTAAAGATTAACTTGAATTGAATAAAATCTTTCCTTTTCTTCATCTTCTTCCTTGCGTCATTCTTCTGTAAATCTTCCCTCTTCCATTCATATTCTTACACGGGAAGTTTGTTTATGTTCGTTTATTTATTAGATGAACGAACATGAACAAGATTTTTTGTTCGTTTAATTAAATGAACGAACATGAACAAATGGCTTGTTCGTTCATTTATGTTCGTGAACGTTTGATAATTTGTTCGTTTATGTTCGCTCGTTTATGTTCATTTAAGTTTATTCACATATGTCTAGGGTGTTCATTGTTCGGTTAAACCGAACTATATAACCAATTGAACCAAAACAAAATTGGTTAATCTATTAGATAATTTTAGATTTCGGTTTATGATTAAGAGTTTTTTCAAATTTCAATTATCCATTAATTTGATTTAAAATCGGTTAATTAACTGAATTAATCGAATTAACCCAAAATATTAAATATTTAACACATTATTTGTATTCGTTTATCATTTAAACGAACGAACATGAACGAACATAAATACACCCTCGTTCGTGTTCGTTCGGTTCGTTTACATGCCTAGCTTTTCCAATGATATTATAGAGAAAAATTTTACAGTTTGATCACCAAGTTATAGTGATTTTATTGATGTGGTGAATTGGATTAAATCTACATATTAACACTTGTTCCATTTTTGGAAGACTCCGCGTTAAATCACCTGACATCGATTTTTCATATATAAATGTAATTAATGTATCTCCTCAGTACATGATTTCTCATAATGCCCATGGACGGTTGCTTCCGGTAATGGCGGATCTTGATTCTTGACTGTATAGTTTAAGGGGTTTAGTTAAATTTTAGAGGTCTAACTAAAATTTTCAACATTTTTTAGAGGCTTAATGAGAAATTTATTTTTTAAATGTGATGGTCTGGCTAAATTTCTTAAAAAGTTTAATGAGCCCTTTTAACAATTTTGAGGGGTAGTTAAACATATTCAAAAAATTTAACACTTTATGAAAACTTCTATAATTTTTGGGGGTGTAATAAAAAAAATTAAAATGTTACAAGGGTATAGTATAATTTTTCCAAAACTTTAGGGTACCAAGACCCCCTCTAGCTCAGTATCCGCCCCTGGCTCCCAAAGTTTTCAAATAAGGCTTAGTCAATCTTATTACTGCATAAACAACTTGAACAATAAAAATTTGACCCAATTTTAGGTACAATCCGTTCTTGATTATACTTATATTTTCACAAACAAACAACCCAAGACTAATTATTGTAGACGTTTCTTCACAATAATTATGAGGGGAAATATCAATTCAAATTGATTGCATTCAAAACGATGTTACACGTGTATTAAAATTATAAATTCTTTCATTTTCAACTATTAAATAATAGTTAAGTAGATGAATATAATTATAATAATATGATATTACTTTATAATTAAGTTTATTTAATAATTAAATGTTTATATTTCTTAGAAGGTGATTTATCGTGTTCGGGGCCACCAGAAAATCAAGAGATTCTTGGTTAGTTTGTTGCAATAAGCTAATGACGAATGTTGAAAGGGTCCGTCACCATTTTTCTTCTGACACTAGCTGTCCGTGTTGTGGTCATAGTGTTGAGGATGTTGATCATATGTTACGACAATGTCTTTTGGCACGACAAATTTGGGCGAGATTTTTTTTTGATGAAAGCTAGAGTGTTTACAAGTAGTATCTGTTCTAAATATACTCTCAATCATTTGACAATGAACGCTCAATCACCCTGCTGCAGCTATTGGTGCTCGAACCCGTGACCTCTAAAAACCTAACTCGGGCTGAATGTTTCATCGCTGAAAATCAGGATTGAGATATTTTTTTTGGTGCGATTAATATAATTATAGAAGCCCTTAGCCGGTTAGAGCTTGAGCGGTCGCTCAGAGCGCTCCCTCATAGTGGGCCCTGTTAGCTATCCAACACTACTTATTAATCCAACGTCCAATACAAGCAACGACATGTATTTTCATATCCAAACATGCAAAACTCAACACCAACATTTTACCCGCATAACTCATTCAATAACTAATATTGGTATCGATACAAGCAACGAGTCTTCCATTTTAAAAAAAAAACGGGGTTTCTTTTGTGTTGGTCTCTATACTAACATCGTTACGTCATAAATTCTAACACCAAAATTTTCGGTGTGTTACATAAAAAAAGCTTTAATACCATGTTGAACAGACAAACATGAATTTTGATAAAAGAGAAAGGAAAAGTACAGGGAGCATAAAGAAGTGAGTGGATGCAACTTTTCTTACATTCGTGTCCGTCTAAGGTTGTAGATGAACAGAGCGTTCAACAGGGACAATCTTGACAATAAGGTTTGAGGGAGCTAAACAAACGAACACAAATACAACTTTATTTGTTCAAACCTAATTCATTTACACCCGTAATGGAATTCAAGTCTCGTTTATGAACCAGTAACCCAATTCCATAGCCACCCTATATATATATCGCTAAGCCAAGCATTTTTATTTCAAATTAAAAACCTCAATAAAGAGGTAACAAAATTAAGTGACTCTAGGTCATATTACAACGTTTCTAAATCTTATTCGTCTAATGAAAACCTCTGTAGCAACATGCTCGGCACAATCTCGATACACCGAAGATATCACCTCTCTTAATTTGATAACCCAAAAATAAAACACCCAAAATTAGACACTAACATTCTCAATTCACAATGATAAGATGACGAGAACCTCATTCGATCATAGCTCCGACCCTTGCCATGCACTATACGACACAGCCTTTCCTCACTCCATCCCGTTATGCGTCGACATCTCATTCGGGAGGGCATTCCATTTTGCTAAATCGTCTTCTCCACCACACCCATCCGGACTAGTTACAAAAATTATAAAAATGATCAAATCGCTACAAAAAGATCGCATCTCTCAGTATTCTTATAAAACTTATCTCTTCAACATAGTCGCAATAGTTACAGAGATTATAAAAATGATCAAATCTCTACAAAAAGATCGCATTTCTCCAAAACAATTCTCTCTTACATTTTTAAAGGTTAAAATAGCGCGATGCCACGTTCTCTTGCAGCCCCACATTGTTGACAAGGTTTTTCCGTTCCGTGTATCCATCACTTTTAATGAACTTTCTTGTTTCTTCACTACATCTCACATCATTAAGTATTTGTTGGAAGTTAGAGATCCACGGCTCTCGTTTTTTTTTCGTATAATCATCGATATTTAATTAATTAGTTTATTAATTTGAATCAAATACATTAAAAATTTATTATAATGGTGATCTTTTTAATCTAATTGTTCTGTTCACATCATTAATAGTCAAATTTTAAAAAGTTTTAATATCTTATTCTACTAGATTAATTAGTTGTCAAATAGTACAATTTTCATTTATAATCCCTTTTCCGGCAATACCGTTGCCGTCCACGAATTTTATACCTTATTTTTGCTTCAAACAGCAGATTTTAAGGCAGGCCAGCACTTATTAAATTCACATACAAGAATTTTTTTTTAGTATATGCAACCGCTCCACAATCAAAATATAGATTTCTGGAATTTATAAATAGAAGACGCGTGATTTTTCCTTTAATTGTGGACATTTATGTTTATGTATTAATTTAGAATAAAGTCAAAAGTGGGCATGGAATTTCGTTAGGTTGTTAAAATACGTGTCGAATTATAAAATGGTTCATGGCGTTGAGCCGTTAGGCAGAGAGCAATTAAAGCTTGTGCTCCCACTTAATACCCAAAAAGCTCATCCATACCATTATTTTAATCGAATAAATGTGAAAAATCTTCTGGTTTTGTAAATAAAGAAAAATCTGAATAATTTAAATATTATCATTAAAAATTATACTTGAATCCTTTGTATTGCACCTATAAAAATGAATGAATGAATAAATTCATCATTTAAAGAAATGTTAATTAAGAAAATGAAAGAATGAAAGCTGAATTTGGAAGGAAGTTTGGAAACATTCCTAAAGTCCTGGGATAATTATAGAGTATTTATTTTCTTGGGATATTATATAGGCCTATTTTGAGGGAGACTCCTTAATATTAATAATTGGGTTTAAAATAAAAAATTTAAAATTATATTAAATTTATTTAACTAAACCAAATTATAATTATATTTTTTGTTTTAAACAGTGCACTAACTATAATTTAAAATGTATCCAAAATATTGTTCACTTTAATTGAATTATTAGATTTATTTAATTGGATTAAACATTTTTATGCATCATAAGTATGTCATGTTTGAGTCTCCTAAAACAACATTTCTTTCTTTTTTCCAAGCATTAACAACTATAATATATATATATATATATTAAATGTTGTACTTTATATCATAAAAATATACTTGACCTAGTGGTAAGCACACACCCCTTACATTATAAGGTCCTTGGTTTGAATGTACCCAAGGTTGTTTTCTTTGCTTTTATTTTTTTGGGCATTAACAATCATTTAAGACATATATCAAACGTTGTACCTCATATCACAAAAATGTGCTTGGCCCACCCACCACATGCATTCCAAGGTCTGAGGTTCGAATTCTCTCGGAGGCAATCTTGCTTCCAATTTTCCATCTCCAATCGGGTGACATATGTCATCACCTGATTGGAGGGGGGAATTAATTAAATTAATTAAATAAAAATAATTAAAGTCCTCCAATAAGGCGTTGACATGTGTCACCGCCTAATGAAATAATTATTTTATTTTATTAAATTAAAATTAGGACCAAATTGATAAAGTGTATAAATAAAGATGACCAAATGTGTAATTATATAAATTTTTACTAACTGTCGCGTCACTCATTTTGTTAAGTTTTAACGGAAATTGGTCAAATTGAGTCCATTTTAATAGTATGATGGTCTAATTGCTTTAATTAGAAGTACAATGGTCAAATCGAATCTAAAACTATAGTATAGTGGTCATTTATACATTTTACCCTTATTTTTATCAATTATTTATTCCATTATATATTTATTATTATATTTTTATTTTACTATTATAAAACACCCTATTATTTTCTCGGTAATTAGTATTATTTTATATTGTTATTATTTTCTTTGTTTTTATTGCCATATATTATCAATTATTACTACTATTAAAAAATAACAACGATGTTAATTGAGTTAAAACTTATTTCACATGTTTTGGAATTTCTTTAACTACCAGAATAGTTTATATATATATATATATATATATATATATATATATATATATATATATATATATTGAAAAAAGGTACCACCTGGCTTTATTAATGCAAAGAAAATAAAAGGTATGGGTTAAATCAAAACCCAGCTCATCAGACCTCGGAACTGTAAACTACGGGACTCGAGGAGACAAACAAGCCTTAAACCCGGCCATGTGCATCATCTCGTCCCAATACAAAGCAAAACCCCAAAAAATCAAACGTCAAAAGAAAAAACACAAGAACCAGCAAAGAAAAACGAAAAAACACTCCTAAATCTGCCAGATGATCCAAATGCTGATCGACTTTCCAATATGAACTTTTGAGTTTTCAAGCCGAATCAGAACAAGAGAAAGTGGGTTACGGATTTTTGAAGCCCACCAAGTCAAACACGGGATGGTCTACGGCGGGTCGATGAACCGTCTGTCAAGATCTGCCTCCGATCTTGCTTCCGCCGGGATCTCCTCCACCCAGAAACAATCGTCCGTTGATCTTTTACCCAAGGATGCCATTGCATGCGCACTCCGATTGCCACTCCGGCCGATATAGGTAAAAGAACATTGTCTGAAACCTTTTGATCTCATACGACAATTTAAATAAAAATATCACATTAACAAATTGCATTAATTAAAATACATTATTGGGCAAATAAAAATACATTAACCAAAAAAATCGGGTCAACAGAAATGATGTATTTTGTTGTAACTATGTGTTGTATTTAATTTCATACATTAATGAATTTGTTGTATCAATAATAACATATCCCCCAACTATACCAATAATTACGCCATCTTGCATCTGCCAATTTAATTATCAAAATTTTCTTCTTGGTAGTTGGAAAAGGGAAGCAAGCCCTGTCCAATTTTTCTTCGTATTCCGACTAGTGTTTAAACAAAAATTTTTAATAGTCTTAAGGTGATTACAGGATAATATATATTCATAATATTTTTAATCTTTTGCTAATGTACACGCACCTTACAAACAAAACGATTTAAAACGAGTCTCCTAGAAAAAACATCATTCACTTTTCCATTGAGACCACTTGTTAAGTTCGAAAGAAATATATGTTAGCTCAAAAGAAATATATAATACAAAGACGAAGTCACATTAGATAATAGCTGGGGTAAAGTCACTCGCGGATGAAGTAAGAGTTTAGAGTGGACACGTGTCAATTCTAAAAATCTGAGTTTCATTTATTAGTTATTTATTTTATCGAGTGTGTTTATCCTGAGATTTTATTATGTTCACGTACATACAAAAAAAATTATGTTGTTAATATATGTGTGTCTATCCTCAAATAAAAATTCTAGACCTGCCACTGAGTAAAATCGTGAGATTTCAAAATTATAAAACTTAATTGCTCATTTTCATTAAAGGTTTATTTATTTTACAATTGTAGCCATCGAACATAAATTATTTGTCTCTTTTTAGTGTCTCTATCTATGTTCTAACACTAAACACTACGCTATAATCTTAATTCTTAAAGCCTAGATCCTAACTCATACACTTTAAATTTTAAACCCAACTCTAAACTTTATTCTTAACTTTAAAAGATAAATAGGAGCACTAAAAAGAGAAAGATGATTTTTATATGTAGTAATCACACTTTTATGAGGAATAAAATCTCCCTCATTGGCATCTTTTCTCATACTTGAAAACTCCAAATTATATAAATATGTAAAGAAATACGTGAAGAAAATTGAATTAAAATACTAAAAAAACTAATAAAAGTAACCAATTTATGGAGATATAAATTGTTTAGAACCTTGTTTCCGACTCAATCATCAAACTCTCTTTAAGATGCATAACCTACAAAAGTATAGCAACGAAATGAACAAATAAAGCAAATGAATAAAATTAAAAGAAAAACTTCTAAAATTTCATAAATTTTTTTGAATAAATGATTGTTTTTTATTTATCCAAGCAGTAAAGTCTGTTATAAAGAACGTAAAAAATCAAAAGATATAGGGGTTCAGTACTACTGAATCCCCCAAGCAGTACATAAATGACTAGTATATCTATCTGATCTGCCTATACGAAATTTGTATAATTTAATGCTAACGGTTTCATGTATGTAACCAAAAATGTCATCACTCGAATAAGTAGTACTCTTGTATAATCTGTAATTTCGTTCTTGCCATATGTAGTATAATAACCCCGTCCAAAGAACTAGTAAAGATTTCTCCTCGCATGTGTCCACAATCCATTGCAACCTGTCATCCTAACATTGAAAATCCTGGTTATGCAGTCTGTATAAGTATATATATATAAAGATAATTATGAAGATTCACATAAATATGGAAACACAATATATGATTGAAAAGCAAGAGCTCGTTTAAATTTTTAGCAAGTCCTATGTTTTTTTTAGCGTAGAATGTAGATTGTTTAGACATGTTTCTTTATTCCATATTAATTAGAAACAAAACCCTAGCGGCTCTCTCCATTGTCAAAATATCTTTAACCTTAGCGGCTCTCTCTTTTGAGCAATTTATTTGATCGGTGGTCGGCAATCAATTTTAATATTAGTTGTCGACCACCGGATCTATTAATTTTTTTATTTTTTTTATTTTAATAAGAATTTTTTTCTCTGTTTTTGTTATACGCTTTTTTTTATGTCCTTGTGATATGTCTTTGTTTTTATTTTGTAATTTGGTTCATCTGTTTTTGTGGCATGTTTCAGCATATCCTAGTGACCGATTGTTGTTCGCACAGAGATTCAATCAACGCTAATTTCTGATTTATGTTTTTGTCGGTGGTCACTTGGAAAGTTATATCTCCACTCGGTTGATGGTTGTTTGCCGATGAAATCTGTCCTGAGTAGCGGTACTTTTTGCTTAACAGTTTGGATCGCGCACCACTCCTTTCTTTATGTGTCTCGTTTAGATAGAGATAAAGAGATTCAGGGACCTGCTAAATTTTGTTGGTATGCTTATCTCTATAGAATTTTTTTTCTTTGTTTTTCGGTTGTAAAATTTTTTAAGTTCTTTAATCCAAATATCATTCTTCTTGAATGCATTGTAATTATGATTTTTCTATAGATTTAATAAAAATTTAGTTGCTTATTCAAAAATTTTTTTTATTAATATGTTATTTATTTCTAAAAAAATGTAATTGTTTAACAAAAAATGTAATTGTTATTTTGATTTTATAAAGTAAAAATTTATTAATAAAAATGATAAATTATCCAACGAGGTACCTTGTAAAACATGTCAATCAACTACACGACACCTAATTGAAGAAAAAAAAATCATTAATGTCGATCGAACATCTAACGACAATTCATAAGCAGAAACAAATCAAATCTCCTAAAATCATGAGGATCTCCTAAGAACATTAACATCAAACACCTATAACAATTAAAGAGACAAGCGACTTAACCAAACCAGACCAATTAAAAAGCAGAAGTTTATAACCAACAACCGATAACCCAAAACCATTTCTAGACACATTAAAAACTTATATTATTTGTAAATAATCAGTTAGTTTAGTGAGATGAGACACTAAATATCTTAAATAATGTCTGATGTTTTATATTTAATATTGTGAATAGAGTAAATTGAGTTGGAGTCTTCCTCAAAATAGGCTTATGTAGTATCTGATCCAAATTAATCAGTTAATATAATAGATTCTTAGTGTTTATAAAAAAATGTACTGTATTTAGAGCAACATCATTATAGAACATCTCAATTATTATTCTAATAACAACACGTGAGAATAATTATAATAAATTCTTTTTTTGATATACTTGACTGACAAGTATAATACATTATAATTTTTTTTAAAAAGAAAATAAGCCTTGTTAAAATTTCCTTTTAAGTCTTAATAGTCTGAAAAGAGTACTCTAATTCATTGAATAGATCACTAAAAGTCGGCTTACGACCTGAGTTCAATCACAATATCTGTAAGATGTGTGTGCATGTCAAAGAGTTAAGAATATCTATGAACATATATTACCTTGTAATCACCTTTAGACTATTAAAAATTAAAATGAAGTGAACTACATGTGTGACCACCCAACAGTTGGGTAAATAAATGAAAAATCACACCACCAATTGTTAGAAGGGTGACGTGATAGTTAACAGAAATTTAATCATCAAAACGGTTAAGTTTAAGGAAAATAAATATCCCAAGAATGATTTTGCGAGATTTCGAACTTGGGTATGATAGGTGAAATAACATGCACTTATCTATTCAACCAAGTCCATTACTTTATTTTTTTACGATATATTCTATATATTTTGTGCCGCTTGATGTTCCTTCACCATCACCCTTTACCTCTCCAAATATATTTCGAACGACATCCACTTTTCACTTTCTCCCACTGTAAATTTAGACCCAAATCAATGACCCTTAAAAAGTCTTTTGAACTACTTCTAATTTTATTTATAACCCTTCTATAACACCAAATCAACGATTCAATAGTAAAAAAATGTTTAGAAAAAGTCAAAGGAAATTGAAAGAAAAAGGGATATCGGGTTATTGGCTCACTGATGTTTAGAAAACAAGAAATCAAGAAGAAAATGTGAAAAAGTTAAAGGAAATTGAAAGAAAAAGAGATATCGGGTTGTTCGGGGAAAAAATTGATTTGGGTTGTAAGCTTTAATAAAAAAAATGTTGGAAGCTTTTAACTAAGAAAAGCAGTTGTCGTAGTGGTTGGGTGTGCTTAACTTCACCCCAAACTACTTTGAATCGATTTTAGAACTAATTAAATAGTTATGTGGTGTAATTTTCCGTTTTTTAGTTAGGTGGTCAAAATAGATAGACCCAATAGTTAGGTGATCACACAAATAGTTTACTCTTTAAATTATATTTAATTATAAATTAAATATTGCACTTTCATGCATAATTAAACCAATTCTCACCCCTGAAAATTGAATAGTGTAATTAAGGACCTACAATTACACACAATTTAACTAGATTCACAAATTATGATGGTTGTCCTAACATACCACAACTACACAATTATACGCAATTACACTAAAATTTAATTACACGGTAACTTTCCAAACCTAATGAAAGCTTAAAAGAAAATATTATAAGTTAAATTTCATTGATTTTTTCATATAAAAAAAAAGAACAAATATATGAACGTTTTCCTATCGTTAGATCAATTGGCATTAAAGGAAACAAAAAAAACCTATTGGCTAATGCCTCATCTACTACGTAACATACTATTTGCATGACTACGTGTGATACGAGAAAATGTGCAGACACACTTATACGCGAAGAATATCTCTTTTTCCATGCCATATATATATTACATTGTGTAAAACTATTTTAAGTTGTACACGTTTTTTGGACCGTTAGATGAGTGAAACGAATGGATGAGATTAACAGTAAATATGTGAACATTATCACTTAGAAAAAAAAGTAAGGAGTTAATCTGAGCCATTCATTCCCCCATCTAACGATCCAGAAAACATGTAAAACTTAAAAAGTTTTACATTGTATAAGTTGATCCTAACCAACTAACTAACTAACTAACTAACTATATATATATATATAAGGTTAGGATACACTTACACTCACACTATGTAAATTCAATTACTTTTACACTTTTTTTAATTGTTGGATGATGGCAAATAAATAATTAAGAATAATTCTTTTTTTGTGATAATTTTCACATTTTCAAATGTTAATCTCAGTCATTCATTTATTTTCATCTAATCGTCTAAAAATAATTTTACATGGTGTAAGAGTATCATATCTCATATTATATATAGAGAGAGGGGGTCAGAATCCGCTTACAATATGTACAACTCAATTATTTTTACACCTTTTGGACCGTTGGATAAAGATAAATAAATGACTAAGATTATTTCTTTGTCTTTCTTTCATGTGATAATCTTCTTATTTTCTACTGTTAATCTCAATCATCCATTTATCTTCACTCGAAGATCTAAAAAAGTGAAAACTTTACCTGATGTAAGAAAATTATGTGGAAAATGGTTTTAAAAGAAATATAATTTATTTATATATATTATTTTATTGAGGAAAATAAAGTTAATATGTCATGTCAATTATTTTAACCGGGACATATGTATTAAGGTCATGGGAAGGGTTCGTGCCCTCCCAATTTTTTTTGTCCAATGACAATTTTAGTCTTGCCAGTTTACATACTTATCAAGTTAAGTGTTGTTTTCTCCCAAATTAATTTTTGTTCTTGTTAATTTTAAAGTTAGACGACTTTACCTTCTAAATCCTGACTCCTCCCTAGCTGACACTACAACAATGATCATAATAACAACTAATTAAAATTTCAACGGATATGCAAGAGTCATAAAAGTTTATGGACCATTTATGTAACTTACCCAAATTTAAACTATAAATTTCGATAATTTCAATATCAATTGAATCCCACCTTATAGTCATTTTGAACCGTACTTCCATTATAATTAATTTTATTATTTTTTTATTATATTAAAATTAAATAAAACGTTGAATAGTTAAAGTTCAATAAAATACTAGACTGAAATTTTTACGTCTTGAATTACACATGTATTATATTTAGATTAATCAAATTTATAGATTTATAGATATACTTAAACATAAAAAAATTACTATTGTATTCGTAGTTTAAATATTGAGTTACACTTATATTTAATTTTTAATTTCCCTTTCGAAAAATCTTTAATTTCATCTTAATTTAAACCAATTAAAATTAACAAGAAATTATATTTTATTATATTATTTCTTACTTGAAAATAAGAGAATGAATTTATTATGATATTAAAACTAAATAAAATATTGAATAGATAAAGTTCAACAAATTATCAAATTTTGATAATAAAAAAACAAAATATTAAATTACACTTTTATGTTTATCTTGAATTATATATCAGTATAATTTAAAATATTATATTAAAACTAAATATAAAAACTGAATAGATAAATTATGATAAATACTAAATTACACTTTATATTCATCTTAAATTATAATTTAAACTATTTAAATTTATAGATAAATAATACCTTGTTATTTTAAATTATTTTTACTTAAATTAAAATTTTAATAGACGAGTTTTGGGAAATATTAAATTATATATTTATATCAAATATGAATTATACTTGCAAAAATAATTAAAATTATTTTATAAAATTTTAAATAAAAAAATTAGACAAAATTGATATCACTCTAAAAGAATATTAATACATAATAAGAATAGACTAATCTCGATAATTTTTCTAAACCTATCATAGTGCATAAACTAGCAACTTAAAATGTAAAATATGATCAAACAAAAAAAATATTAAAAATTCAACCATACAACTCAAACAAATGATACATACTACCATTGTCGTTGATATAGAATAAATACAATCAACATGAACATAAAAATACATATAGCCTCAATATATTCTTTTTATAGTCCTCTTATACCCAGTTGTGTCCTATTGGAACACTAAGTAAATTAAAAGATAAAAAAGAGATTATTTACAACTTAGAGTTGTATGGATGAACTCATATCAGTACTCCGTATTCAAGCAGATGAACAGTGATAAACTTAAAGGGGCGTAGAGATACAGGCTTCAATCTGTATCGATACAGGGTCCAAGGCATATCGGTACGGGTCGTTCCGTAACGGTACTTAATGTTCGATTGAATTTCAGTGAATGAATTGTAGTGTCAATACGCGTGGGAGCATATCGATACTAGTAAGGTCGTACTGATACTCGTGCTCGAGTACCTATACTGAGTACATTTGGATTCTCCTCTTTGGTGCACGTGTATCAGTACATAAAGGGCAGGTATGGGTACCCGACGTACTATATCAGTACGCAAGATCGAGTACCGATATCGACTGGCAATCTGCTCAAAAATATTCGTTTTGAGTTCGGGAGGTTGATAATTCGCGGGTTATGATTTTATGAACCCTTAACGTTGTATAATGAATTGTAATATCGAGAAATTGAGTTTCTACCCTCATATAAGACTATAACATGTAGCAATTCTGTAAACTTAATTGGGTGACTTGTTAATAATAGAAACTATAGAATTATGGTAATTGTGTCAATGATGTATGTTGTATGGATACTTGGTTGGTTGTGTCATCTTTGGTTGATGGGATCTAGATACCCAGAGAGCATGTTGCAACACCAAGAGACGAGACACTCAATGTACGATCTCAAGGCTATGTGACATCGTGTCTCATTCGAAGATACTCGATGAGAGGCTCTGAGTGTGGGTGCACGTTCCCGAGGCTATATGACACCAGGCCTCACCTAAAGAGTGTACGTTCTCGAGCTATGTGTCATCGGCCTCACCCCAGATTTGTACTATGATGCATATGTTTGTTTGGTGAGATTGATATATCTTTCTTTGCTATGTGTTTAGGCAACTAGTGGTAGCGTCATACGTTGTCATGCCATCATTTCTAGCTACATGCTCATGTTTATGATTCGCATGAAGCATAGCTTAGTGAAAGTGTATCCACTGAACTTGTTAGTTCAGCGTTCAGAATCGTTATTTTTGTTCGCATGTTAGTAGGTTGACACGTTTCATTGGAGGAGCACCATCGAAGTAGGATTTCATCATCGATTTGTTTATCAATGTTTAATATGTTTTGAACTTAATAGATTTTGTAAAAATTGGTTGTGGATTGGGCTAAACCATGTCAAAATTTTATGGTCGCGGGTTGAACTTGAGACCGAAATGTGGCACTGCGTTTAGGGTGTTACAGCAACATCAAATCTATACCTAAGAAAAGAAAAGAAAATGTACCACAAGAGCAAATAAAATCATCCATCATTTTTGTATGAAAATATCTAAAAGACAACATCAAATTTAACCTTAAATGAAGAAAAGAAAAAATGTACCACAAAAATAAATAAAACCATCCATTATTTTTGTACTAAAAGAATAAAACTAATTAAACAAAACAAAATAACATAACATAAATTTTAAAGAAGACAAAGAAAAGAAAGGAAAATAAGTTGACAATCATCTTAACATGTCCTCGCTGACAATAAAAATATAAAAAAATTAAGAAATAAACTACAGAAAGGGGAAAAATACGGATAATGAATAGTGTTTCCCCAAAAAATGAATTTTCCAGTCGAGGCATATTAAGTAAAACAAAAAATAGAAACTCCGCATTTCATCTTCCATGCTATTAACGGAGTATAGAGTAAGTTTCATTTTCAGGGTTTTTTAACCATTATATTCAATTTATTGTTAATTGTTTTTTTTAATTTTAAAAACTAAGGTGATTACAAGTAGTATATGTTCTGAATATATTCTCAACCATTTAAAAATAGATACTCAATCACTTTGTTACAATTGCTGGTGCTCGAACCCGTGACCTCTAGAAACAACAATTGTCCCCCTAATCACTGATGCAAGTTGGTTCGTGCAATTTATTGATTAATTATTAGATCGAATACAATAGAGGATCATTATGAGACAACTCTTTCAACGTAATTACTTTATTCACTATGTTATGACTCGAATCTTTAGTCTTATTTAAGAAATTCAGTACCTTATCTCAACTGATTGTTGGTATTTTCAGATTTTTTAATTGTCAAGTAATACCATAAATTACAAGCAACCATTATAACAGTTTTTAAAGGATTATAATAATGAATGCCCATAGAGTTAGAGGTGTATGACTAATTGATTAGCAGAATTGAACAATTCCTTCAATCGTACGATTCCTCTAACAAATTCATAAATAACATGTAATTTTTGCATTTGGTTAGTAGACCTTTAATTTCATGAAGAAAAAATATTTAATTGTTCACATAAAATTGGTTATGTTGCACGTTTCTATTATGTTTTATTAAACAAACCCTAAGTTCAAACAATGAAAAGAAAGCAAGGTCTACTTAAAGTTGCGGTGTAAAAGACGTGAATGGGCACGGCAGCTTCTTGTCAGGAAAAAAAGGGTGATCTTTAGTAGTTATTGTTAATAGATTTATTTATTTTTAGCATATGAACATTTAAATATACTTGATTATTTAAGTTATCAGTATATTATATTTTCACGTCAGAATCAATTATTATAAGTATTAAAATTTTAAGGTAATATAATGAGAGGTATTTAGATTTTAACATATAAACCATAAACTTTAAATTCTAATCATTAAATTTACACCCTAAACTGAATTTCTACTTAAACTAAAACACTTGAGGAAATCTTTAGTTTTCGTGATTTTAGGATGAAATATAAGAACTTTTTTGCTGCCCTCATAGTTCTCCGTGATTTTACCTTGACTAATTTGGACCAACCTGCGTTGCATACTTGGCTTTGGTTGGTGAGTTTCCCAACGAAAATTTTATGCATATGCAAGGACTTTAACTCAAGACATGTTTAAGCGATACCAAGCTACTTTTCACTTGAATCCAGTACTTCATCCTGCTATACTAACAGTTGGTTATGAAAACACTCTTTTTTAGCTTTAAGCTAAGTTTTTTTTAAGCTAAGGTGATTACAAGTAGAGGTGTTCAAATTTGGGTATCCGAGTTTTCGGATACCCGGACCTACGGGTATTAAGTTTGTCGGCCCGTGTTTCAACCCGTGAATATCGGGTACCCGTAAAATCGAGTATCGGGTACTCGTTTCTCATTTTTTTTAAATAAAAAAAAACTTTAAAAGTTCATAACACATGATCCAAACAAAAAAAATAATAATAATGATTTGAAGTTTATAACCATAAGAAAGACATTAAAAATATTAATCTCAATCGTAATTTTTTTTTAATCTTACATATTCACAAATTAATATATTTTTTTTGAAAATTTTAAAACATGAAAGCATATAATACAAATATAGAATGAATTTAGAAATTTAAATATAGTTCTAAAGTAAAAATATTAAGTAATCCAATAAAATAAAAAATAAGAACCAGGCACCCGAAAAAATCATATTTTTTTTGACTCGGGCCCGACCCGGGTAAATACTCGGTTATTTATGTTCGGGTAGGGTAATTTTGAACACCCTTAATTACAAGTAGTATCTGTTCTAAATATACTCACAACCACTTGACAATGCATGTTTAATCACCCTTCTATAGATGTGCTAATGCTCGAACCAATGAGCTCTAGAAATAACAACCGTTCACTTAACCACTGAGACAAATTGATTCATGTGCTTTAAGCTAAGTTATTTTATATAAATCATGAAGCTATTAAAATTCATCCAAAAAGTAAGTCATAATCTTTAAAGGGACCATTTTAAAATATAAAATAAAACGAGGGTTGAGGGAGAAGTACAAGTTGCAGGTCAGCAGACGCGCCCCCCATCTAACTCCCACCCCCAACCATACCAAGCATTAATATTGCTCAAACCATTACAGCTGTGGCCGGTTCCAATCAGGCAAATGTGAACACTACTTACACGCTCATGACTCATGATTCAGGACCGCCCCTCCCCTCGGTGGCCACCAACTGCCAGTCAACAACCACGTCGCACTTATCTACTTGACTACGAGACTTAACTGTATTTTTTGTATTCCTCTTTCCCGGGGGCCTATAAATAACCCTGCATTTCCATATACCACACTTGTAAATTTGTAATCCATCTTCATTCCCAGTCCTCAAGAGAAGGAATAAAGAAAACCCCTAAGCATTTCTGGTCTGGGATTTGTCTGCTGAAGATTACAGTGAAAAAAGATTTGATTTTTATATATATAAGCAGAGGAAAACAGAGTAGCTCTGGTGAGAAAACATGGTTGCACCTCTCTCAGCTTGGCCGTGGGAGAACTTGGGGATTTTCAAGGTACTAAAATGCATATTTTCTTATACTTTTTTCTTCTCTTTACTGAATACTGACCCTTGGATTTGTTTTCCGTGTACCAAAGTATTTGCTGATCGGTCCTTTGGCCGGAAAAGTTGTGCATTCATGGGTCTATGAGGGTACCATTAAGGATCTTTGGTGTCTTCATATACTCCTTATATGTGTTTTGAGAGGACTGGTTCATCAGCTATGGAGTTCTTATTGTAACATGCTTTTCCTAACTCGGAATCGCCGGATTGTTCAGCAAGGAGTTGATTTCAAGCAGATTGACAGAGAATGGGACTGGTAATAATCCATTTTGATCACCAAAATCCTTGGGGAAAGTATGTAAAATTATGTTGTTTGATTAACCCTTTTTTTAATGTAACATTTCAGGGACAATTTCATAATCCTTCAAGCTTTATTGGCTTCCATGGCCTGCTTGATCTTCCCTTCCTTGGATGGTCTTCCTCTATGGAACACAAAGGGGTTTATTACATTACTGGTACTCCATGTCACCGTGTCGGAGCCGATGTATTATTCGGCGCATAGGTTTCTCCATGAAAGCTACCTTTTCACCCATTACCATTCTCTTCACCATTCATCTCCTGTTCCCCATCCTTTCACAGGTAAAATCATCTTTTCATTTGATATGTATATGTATATGTATGAATGTATGTGTATTGAGTTTTGAATTCTTGGTGGTGCAGCTGGTCATGCAACGTTTCTAGAGCACCTTATACTATGTGTCGTGATCGGAATTCCGATGGTGGGATCGATTCTGATGGGGTACGGATCGATAGCCATGATTTACGGCTACGTTTCGATGTTTGATTTCCTTAGATGCTTGGGGCACTCCAATGTTGAAGTTGTTCCACATGAGATTTTCAACAAGTTACCTCTCCTCAGATACTTACTCTATACCCCAACGTAAGCAATAACCCTTCCTTGTCTCGTACACATGCAATTAATGTGTATCACAGTTTTGGTTTACCTATATGCAAAAGAGTTTCGATTTTCTTTCCTTTTCTTGCTGGTACTCATTTCCATTTTTAGTCCTGAAAAAATTAGATATGTTCATTTAAGTGCCATCTTTCAGCTCCAACTAACTGAGATGGAAAGCTCATTTGGAGTTTAATTTCCTCTTGGAAGTAAGTTTAGTTCCAATGGAATTAATTAGATGATGGATGTAGGGTTTTTTACTACCTAATCTTGAATATTATGTCCAAAATAGAAGCTAATGAGGTATTTTCTTATTGCATAAATTGATGGTTTTGAAAAAAATTTGACAGTTACCATAGCTTGCACCACACCGAGATGGGGACCAACTTCTGTCTCTTCATGCCGCTGTTTGATGCCGTGGGGAACACACTTAACCGGAACTCGTGGCAGCTGCACGAGAAAATTAGTTCGGATTCAGGTAGTTGTGTCTTTTCTTCTTTTGTTCAAACCATGAAACATTTTGCCATAGAAACTAACGTGGAGTTTTGGTGGATGTTGCAGCAAAGAATGGGAGGGTACCGAATTTTGTGTTTCTAGCACATGGGGTGGACTTAACTTCGTCAATGCATGTCCCGTTCGTCTTCCGATCGTTCTCGTCCATACCATTCTCGGCGAGGATCTTTATATTGCCGCAATGGCCTTTCGCGTTTGTGGTCATGCTAGTGATGTGGGCTTGGTCTAAGACCTTTCTCCTCACCTTCTACAATCTTAGAGGATATTTGCACCAGACATGGGTGGTTCCTAGATTCGGCTTTCAGGTTCGAATTCGTATTTCAAATTAAAAAAAAAAGTTTGGCCGGAATTATTATACATGACAGCCGATGGATCACCTAGAGCATAACCATCTTTTGCAGTATTTCTTACCATTTGCAAAGGAAGGCATCAACAAGCGCATAGAGGAGGCCATTCTAAGGGCTGATAGGATAGGGGTGAAGGTCATCAGCCTTGCTGCATTAAATAAGGTCCGTATTTTTCTCTGTTACTAAACTCGTCCACAATTTAAAACGAACAGATATTATCATATAATCATACGAGAATATTAAAAAAAATTCGAAGAACATGTTAAATATGTACAGCAGTAGTTGGTAGAAATAAATATGAGAATTGAATCAATGCCATCTCCTTCATTTAAAACACCTGTGGGCCTTTCCCTTCACTATGTTAATTTCTTAACACATTTTTGGGTTCTGGCATTGTACTATCTGGACTGACATTATATTATTTCAATTTTTCGTACCGTATTGATCGATACCGGTCAGTGTCAGCTCGTATCGGTTAATGCAAACGGACTTAATGTCCTAATGTTAACCATTGTACATGAGCCTAAAAGTTGGTAATGTGTGCAGAATGAAGCTCTGAATGGAGGAGGAACACTCTTTGTGGAAAAGCATCCGGAGCTTAAAGTGAGAGTAGTCCATGGCAATACCTTGACGGCTGCGGTTATTCTGAACGATATTCCGAAAGATGTGGAGGAAGTGTTTTTAACAGGAGCCACTTCCAAGCTTGGCAGAGCCATTGCCCTTTACCTCTGTCGAAGGAGAGTACGCGTTCTTGTAAGTATTCGAACAATATCGCATCCTCTATTCCGGTGGGGCTAATGGAAATCGATTGCTTATGGATTCGGACATAATGTGCAGATGTTGACTTTATCGACCGAAAGGTTTCAGAAAATACAAAGGGAAGCCCCTGTGGATTGCCAACACTACCTTGTCCAGGTGACCAAGTACCAGGCTGCTCAAAATTGCAAGGTATGATATGCAAATGCTAGTCTCAACTCATCAATTAAGCTCATTGAAATACCAAAAAAGGCAAGTAGAAGAAATGATCGAGTTGTCGTTGTTGTTGTTATTATGTAATAGACATGGATCGTTGGCAAGTGGATAACTCCGAGGGAACAAAGCTGGGCGCCATCCGGGACACATTTTCATCAATTCGTGGTGCCACCGATTTTGGCATTCAGAAGAGACTGCACATACGGCGACCTGGCTGCCATGAGGCTGCCCGATGATGTCGAAGGGCTCGGAAGCTGTGAGGTGAGCAATCTTCTCTTTAATCATCCATTTTTGTTTCAAACATAATCATTGGCTAACTGTTGTAAGTATTGGTGGATGTCGGGGACAGTACACGATGGAAAGAGGAGTGGTGCACGCATGCCATGCCGGAGGCGTTGTTCATCAGCTCGAAGGCTGGACGCATCATGAAGTCGGGGCAATCAATGTCGACCGGATCGATCTCGTGTGGGAAGCAGCAATGAAGCATGGTTTAAGGCCGGTGTCAAGCGCCTAAACAAGCCAAAAAACCAACAAAACAAAACAAAGAAAATGAAGTGAAATTAGAATTTTACGATTCTGAAAGATGTTATATATTGCTACCAAGGGAATACTAATTAATACTATCACCCTTTGGAATTGTTTCCACTTCTATGTATATTTTGGTATGAAAGTTATCAGAAATTGAACTACCCTCGTCTTTCTTATTTTATTGAAGTCTCCGGTTTACCAAAAAACAATGAACCGATTCTCATAAATTGGAGAGTAAAATTTTAGATAAAAGTTGGACTAATTTGGTATTGTTTTTGGAAAGTGGGGTAGAAAAGTGTTTTGAAAAAAGTTGGACAAAAAATATGTAAATATATATTTAAAATTTTTATATTTTAAAAAGAGAATTTTTTAAATTTCGCCTTTTATTTTTAAAATATACATTTTTTATTTTTTAGAATTTTTTTAATTTAATATACAATATGCACTACAAGACATGTTTTTAGGAGAAATTATTACATGGTCCCGGACCACCACGTTACTTATGATCCTTATCCACACAAAAATAAATTATGTGGCTGATTTTTAGTGAGAAGAACCATAGATGACGTGATGATCCGGGATCATACAATAATTTTTCTGTTCTTATAGTGTTACATAATTTCGTTTGTAACATAAAAGCAAAGTAGGATAATTTACTTTTTAAAAAAAGTTTAAGAGCCAAACTAAACCAAAATATTGTTCATATGCCAAAGTAGTGATGAGATACAACTATAAGAACCAAATAATATTTAACTCTTTTTGAGAATTATTCTTCTCAAGAACAAGTAAATCAAAATTCTCTGTTTTTTTTTTAATAAATCAGATTTAGTGCACTTCTATGTTATTGAAAAAGTATAAGAAAGACATTTTAAGTCTTTTGAACTCAATTCGCCCATATAATAAAAATACATTATCCATAAGTTTCACCATAATAAATAGATATTAAAAATTGAACTTTTAATTATTTTTTGTTCCCTCCGGTTTTTTCAAGGGTTTGCCATGATTAATTTAAAATGATTCGCATTGTATACTTAACTTTGGCGGGTGAGTCTCTCGATGAAATTTTTTTGCATATACAATGTTTTAAACTCGAGACTTACTTAAGTGATACCAACCTACTTACCACTTTTACCTACTCGTTGGTGAAATTTTAATTTTTAAATATCCAAGATGGTATTCTTGCATAGAGGTGGCAAACAGGTCAATCGGTTCGAGTCATTTCGGTTTCGGTTATTTCAGGTCTGATATCATTCGGTTCGGTTCTAGTTCGGTTCTATTGTGCTTCATGTCATTTCGGGTCGGTTGATTTTTGGTTCGGGTCAATGTCGGGTTAATGGGAGATCGGTCGGTTTTAATCAAATTTTTAGGTTGGTCGGTTTTTTACACTCTTTATATGACTTTATAAAGCTAGCATATTTGACTTTTTGGTGAGTTGTGCTATTTTTCATATATCATCTTTATTTATTTCTATTAATATCTTTTATTTATTTCGGTTTGTCTTCGGTTCGAGTCCATTCGGTTCAACTAAAAATCAGTTCACTTTTGGTTCAATTTCAGATTTCAGGTCAAATTTCGTGTCCTTATATTTGGTTCGATTTCGAGTTCGTTTTGAGTTTCATGTCAAGTTTGTCAGGTCTATTCTTGCGTACTAATGTAAAAGAGGCTTAAAATGAAGGAGTTGGAGCATACCTAACATCTTTAATAGAGATTAATGACTTGAAGTAATCCCTCAAATAATAGTCTTACATCTGCAGGATTTTGCCTAAGGGTCTGAAATGTGCAGGATTAGTTGCAGAAAACATTGGGTAAGAAAAAGACCATGAAATCAAGTTTTACAAAGTTTTTGTTTTTGAGAATAATATTTGAAGGGCCTCAGTAGTTCAGAAATGCTACGTTGTAGGAAAAAGATTAGATTTTAAGTTGTGTAAAGGGAAGGGTTTTCATTTTGTTATTATTTATGCAAACGGGGGAGATAATATATTAATTCAAAGTTTGGGACCTATTGTAAATCAAAACTAAAGTAATATTCTTCCTCGGCAGAATAATAATATATAGAATAATGTGTCAAAAAGTGATTCTAGTAAAAAATATATTAATATTAAGAGACTAGAATTGAAGCAATTTTATTTGCGCAACATTTATTATCAAAAGGTTAAAAATATGAGCATATACTACATTGTAATTAAACTATTAAAAAAACCAATACATGAAATAATACTAAACCATAAAAGGTGTTTTGTTGGTTTACTTTTTTATTAGAAAAATTGTGCTTATATATTGTTGAGTTTTTAGAGGCTCGATTCTTTCAACCGTTTTTGCTCGCCAAGTGGTGAAGTGAAAATTAAGGTGATAGTGATGTGGAAGCTAAAAACATTAATGACACAATCACTTATAGCGGTTCAACCTTCTAACCAAGGTCTACATCTACTACCTTAGTTTCCCACTAAGAATTTCCAATCAATCCACTATTGATTCGTCCCCTTTTCTAGGCTTAGGAGGAAACCTTTATACACCGATCAAGCTTTCTACCCAAAGCCTTGATCATACCCTCTTTACAAGAGAAAAGATTAGCAAACACAAATCTCTCTAATAGGTGTTTGTTTGCACAATTAAGCTCTCACCCAAAACACTTAAGCAAATCTAACAATTTTGACTCATTAGTGTTTGTCTATATAAAGGAATGACAATTTAAGTACAAAGACAATTCTTGATCATTTGTTAATTGACAATTGAAGCATTAACCATTATTTGATGCTTGAAGGTCACTTTTATACTCCTCTTTGAGTTTGTAGCCGTTACTAGTCGTTGGGATGAATTGGAGCCGTTGAAAACTTTATTTCCAATAGAAAAATGGAAGCAGCGGCTAGGGGAGCTTTTCCGGCGAACACTTCGGAGCAGGTATTTACAAAGGGGAAGGAGCCATGTGAGGGGGAAACCTGGTCCATCTTCGTTGACAATCTCAGCAAACGAATAACCAGAGCGGCGATTAAGGAGATGTTTAACCAACATGGGAGAGTAGTACGTCTGTTTATTCCGATGGTAAACCGAAAAGCAAAGTATAGAGATTCAACTTTTGCGTTTGTCTCAGTAGCAAGCAAGAAGGAGATGGATTCATGTATTAGGAAGCTAGACAACTACTTGGTAGATGGGAGGAAGATCAGGGTTTCGGAGGCAAGATACCCTCGGAAGAGGGTAGAGATGCATGCCACTACGGGATTCTACCAAAGAGACAAAGGCAACACGAGGAGAGTGTTCGCGGTACCTGTGGAAACGACAAGAAGAGGTGCGAGTAGAGTGGAAGGTCGCTCGTATAGGTATGTATTAATGGGTAATAAAGTGGGAGAGGCCAACAAGGTGGATGCAAAAGACTCACCAATTATATTGTTTCAGGATGAATCGGGAAGGGATCGTGGTGGGACGGAAATCCCTGTAAGGGATTCGAAATGGATGGCCAGTTGTTTGGTTGGGTTAATCAAAAAAGACTTCGAAGTGGAGCTGGTGCAGAAAGGTTTGATTAGTGATGGTATTGAAGCGAAGGTAGTGAGATGGGGGAGGGACCCAAAATCGGTGATAGTATCATTCGAATCTACTGAAAAGATGGATACTATATGGAAATCGAAGAAGGAAGAGTTAAGCTTCTGGTTTGAATTCATTGACGTGTTACTAGTGAATGACTTACCACATGTTTACTGCAAGGTTACGCTTGTTGATGTCCCTTTATCATGTTGGTTCGAAGAGTTTTTCACGTGAATAGGAAACCGCTGGGGGCATTACGTCGGAATCTCCGATGGAACGAAAAGGAGAGTTCGGATGGACAAAGCGTTTATGGTGCTAAGGCTTATGAATCCGATGGAGTTACCGAAGTCCTTTCGTGTAAGAACAATGGGTTGTAATTTCCAGATTGGTGTGGAGGTTATTTCTTTCGATGGGGAGTTAGCAGACAGTTGCAGCGATGCTTTCGGCTCTCAAGCAGATGATGACTGGCTTAATGAAGAAGAAAACTTTGAATCGGAAAGAATGTATGAGGACCAGCCGGCGTTCGCCGGTTGTCCACCGGAGATGGAACGACCAAATTGGGACGGGAGGAAGTGTGGCTCCTCGAATTCTAGGACCCACGTGATTAATGAAGAAACAATTCCCCGGGCTGGTGACAATCCCAAGAGAATGTCAGTATCAGATAATCTAGAGGGGGGTGCAAATGTACAGCTGGGAAGCTCTGAACAGGGTGCTGAGGACATGGGGGGTGCGGGCCAAGTTGGGCTTGGTGTGAGTATTGGGCTAAGTGGAAATGTTGGGTCGGTGGAAGCTGATCCAAGGTATTACAATCCTGCATGTCACATATCGACAGAGAAACCAATCTCCAGTGAGGGAAAGGATATACAATATAACATAAATAATTCCCCCCGCGTACAAAACTCTTTCTCTTCGATCGACTTTGTACCAGACACCTTTGAGGGGAGAGATGGTTCAGAGGAATGCAGAGGGATGCTCGATCTCGCGAAAGGAAATCTTGTTGGGGAAGGTTACCAAGGTTTGGGAGTTGGTTTTTTTAGAGCCAATGTTAGAAGAACAATGCGAAGAAGAATCAGGGAATCATTGGATGAGGCGGAGATTGGGTCTGACGACCCGGTGACTCGACTGGGTTCGACTCCAGAAAACAGATTGATCGAGGAAGAAGCTGCAGCGGTCTACGAAGTCAGCAACCTCCTTGGCTTTACTTTCAAAGGAGGCAGGGAGGCGGTTATAGAAAGGGTGAGTGAATTGGAAAGGGAGCTAAGAAGTACAAGTTAAGATAGAAGCAAATCACAGGTAATAAATTGTCCTTTCTACTGATGAATTTATCAATAATATCTTGGAATGTTCGTGGTATTCGGAAGGCGGAAAAAATGCGAATGGTGAGGAAGGCTATCAGCAAGATTAAACCGGGAATGGTCCTTGTGCAAGAGACCAAATTAGAGACATGTGATCAACGGTTGATTCGAAAACTATGGAATTCAGATTTGGTGGAGTTTGTGTTCGCACCGGCGTTGGGCTCGGCTGGCGGTTTAGTAAGCATGTGGAATAGGGACATTTTCAATCTAGAGGCGAAACATGTCTCGCACAGAATGATAGTGTTGTGGGGGGAATTTCCGGCAAAAAAGTTGAAATGTGGGATTATTAATGTGTATGGACCAACTGTTGATGCTGAGAAAGATGAGTTTCTGAAGGAGTTACTACAGATAATTCAGGGGAAAAATATTGCTTGGTGTATAGGGGGAGACTTCAACATGTTCTTGAAAAATGAGGAGAAAATGGGATTGACGTATAATGCACAGATAATTGATTTGTTTAATTCGTTTGTTTTTTAGGCGGGGCTGAAAGATCTACCTTTGCAAGGAGGGCATTTTACGTGGTGTAATAATCGCCACCCACCAACATACGTGAGGCTGGATCGTTTCCTGATTTCAGTTGATTTTGAGTTTGGGTTCCTGGATATTGGCCAAAAACTGTTGGAGAAAGCACTTTCGGACCATAACGCCATTTGGTTGGGTGAAGAGACTGGGAACTGGGGTCCCCGTCCGTTTCGCTGCTTGAATGTATGGTACAGGGATGAAGATTTCATCACGATGCTAGACACTACCCTGGGACAAATCAAGCAAAAGCAGCCGTTCTTGAAGATTGGGGGTATTTTAAAATGTTCGAAAGGTGCCATTAAAGTATGGTCGAAGAGGGATTCAAATGATCCGGGAAAAGTAATCGAGAAGTTAGAAAAAGAAATCTCTGTATTAGAAAGCAGTGTGTTGTCAGAAGCCTTCGATGCAGAAGCTTTAAGGACGCTGGCTAACTTAAGATCGAAGCTATGTGTGGAATATCGTAAGGAAGAAAGTATATGGCTGCAGAAGTCGAGGCTGAGGTGGTTTAAGGAAGGGGACAGGAACACGAGATATTTCCAATCGTTCGCTTCTAATAGGAAGAGAAATAATGCAATCAGGGGTATTAAGAAAAATGGGGAGGAGCTTGTTGATCCAGAAGCTGTTAAAGAATATGTGAGTGAATTTTTTAAAGAGGCTTACAACAAGAAATCGGCATTAGATGTACTGGGCATGGAGCTAAATTTTAACAAAGTCTCGAAGGAACATGTTACGTTGCTGGAAAGGAAGTTTTCGGAAAGCGAAGTATGGGATATAATATCCTCTGCGAATGGCAACAAAGCCCCGGGGTCGGATGGATTCAACCCGGGCTTCTTTAAGAAATTTTGGCCGCAACTGAGGGGCGACATCATGAAGTTTTTTGCTGATTTCTACAAAGGTCGGGATTGGGAATTAGGTACGAACCACTCTTTCATTACTCTAATTCCGAAGGTTGCAAATCCTGAATCTTTAGACGAGTTCCGCCCAATCAGCTTGGTCAGCGGGTTATATAAAATATTGGCTAAGGTGCTGGCCAATAGGTTGCGTTTATGCATTGGCGATGTTATAGGAGATTCACAGTATGCGTTTATTCAGGGGCGACATCTTGTTGATTGCTCCTTGGTGGCAAACGATACGGTAGATTTTGCTTATAAAACTGGTATGAGCGGCACTGTTTTTAAAATTGATTTTCAGAAAGCATATGACTCCGTATGCTGGGATTTTCTAATAAGTATCCTTAGAACCTGTGGGTTGGGAGATAGATGGTGCAGCTGGATGTTGAAGTGCATATCGTCTGCGTATATATCTGTTCTTGTGAATGGAGTACCGACAAAGGCGTTTGGAATTTCTAGAGGGTTGAGACAGGGGTGCCCGCTGTCACCTTTCCTGTTTAATTTCGTCGGCGAAGCACTTAACCGCATGCTGATAAAGGCAGTGGATAGGGGCCTGTTCCACGGTTTTGCAGTGGGTTCGGGTACTAATGAAATTCATGTGTCTCATCTACAATACGCAGATGATTTGATCATATTCTGTGGAGACTCCGGATCACATGTTAGAAATGTCAAACGAGTTCTACGCGTTTTTGAATTAGCTTCAGGCTTGAGATTAAATTTGAAAAAGAGCAAATTGATGGGAGTAAATATTGACAAATCGACCTTAGAAAATTGGGCTAGAGACGTGGGGTGTTTAGTGGAAGAATTACCAACTAAATACCTGGGCTTACCTTTGGGGGCTAGGAGAAATTCTGCAGCCTTGTGGGAACCGGTGATCTCGAAGTTTGTGGCACGGCTAGAAGGATGGCAGCCAAGACTATTATCGGTCGGTGGGAGGTTGACCCTTATTAAATCAGTACTTACCAGCCTACCAGTGTTTTACCTTTCCATGTTTAAAATGCCTACTGCTGTGTTAAACAAGCTGAATAGCTTAATGGCTCGATTCTTTTGGGGGGTGACTCGGAGAAGATGAAGTTACATTGGATCCGTTGGGATAATCTTTGTAAAGCAGTAAATGAGGGAGGATTGGGAATTGTAGATCTGAATGTGGTAAATCGAGCTCTTTTGTGTAAATGGTCGTGGAGGTTCGGGAACGAACGTAGCAACCTGTGGCGAAGAGTGATTGAAGCTAAGGCTTATAGAAATCGTGGTGAATTAATTCCAACAAACAACTTCGCAACAAATGCATCTTGGATGTGGAAAGGGATAGCTAATTCCTGTAACAAAGCTGATACTTTAGGAGTGTTGTATAACTCAAAATTGAAACTGCAGGTTGGTGATGGCAAACACATAAAGTTTTGGTTGGACGTGTGGATTGGAGATCGATCGCTTAAGGAGGAATTCCATCGGCTGTTTGCATTGTCAGTAAATTGATATGGTATGATCGAGGAGTATGGTAGGAAAATAAATGGGCGATGGGAATGGCGGGTCACGCTCAGGAGAAGGTTGTTTGATCGTGAAAAACAGGTGTGGTGCAGCTTCATATCGAAGCTTAACAGCTTTAGATCGGGGGACATCACTCACGACTGGGTTTGTTGGGAGGGCAATAGTGATGGTACTTTCACGGTAAAAACTTTGAAATGTCTGTTGTTGGGAAATGAACATTCCAGTGACGGAGCCACAGCTCCCATGGGAGGGGCTGTGGCGCCCCCCCCCCCCTAGGGGGAAATTTTTTTTTTTACCCTTTGATTTTTTATATTTTTTTGAAAAAAATTGGGATAATTGTGAATTTGCCCCCCCACCTTTCAAAATTTATGTTTTGCCCCCCCCCCCCCCCCCACCAACTTCAAATCCTAGCTTCGTCCCTGGAACATTCTGATAAGTTTTGGAAAGACCTCATTTGGATGGGCTACGCACCACCTAAAGTAGAGATTTTAGTGTGGTTAGTCATGCACGAGAGATTACCGGTAAAAGTAGAGTTAGCTAAGCGAGGGTATCGTCCATTTCCAATCTTGACTGCTCGTTGTATGGTTGCTTCACCGAAGGGGTAAGTCATCTATTCTTTACATGTTCAGTAAGCTGGAAGTTGTGGATGGATTTTTGTGCAGGTTTTGGAACACAAGCTGTCTTTCCAAGGGATCCAAAAGATTTCTTAAAAGCTTGGCATGGGATCGGGGCTAGGGGCTTCAATATTGTTTGATCGATGATTCCTTTCGCGATAATATGGTCGGTGTGGCTCTACCGAAATGAAATAGTTTTCCAAGACAAAAGTATCGACAGGCAGCAACTAAAATACTTAGTAAGGGTGCGTTTAATCGCTTGGCTAAAGGCGAAATTCGACAACTGCTCCCTCAGCCACGACTGTTTAATGGCAGATTTGAAGTAAGCCTCCAACTCCAACTTGAGTACAAGACGCAAAGGCAAAAAGACTTGGGTGCCACCACCGGAGGGGTTTATAAAATGGAATGTGGATGGAGCTTTTTCGATAGTAAAAGGAATAGGGGGCGTTGGGGGAATTTTAAGAGATTCGGACGGCTGCGTCTTGGGGCAGTTTTCAGAACATTTTAGCGGAGGAGCACCGGCCTTAGTCGAACTAAGAGCAGTGAAAGCGGCATGAGAAAAATACATATCTGCCTATTCGCTAACGGGAAAGAGTTTAATAATAGAAATGGACTGCAGGGTGGTAAATGATTGGCTGGTGGAGAAGGCATTACCCCCGAGTTTTGCCGCAAGGGAAGTGGATGTTTTGAGAGAACAGTTTCGCAGACATGGTGTTAAGGTAGTTTGGGTGCCTAGAGAGCTAAATGTCGATGCTGATATCTTAGCGAAAGCAGGGATCGGATGAGGAGGTAGCAGCTTAGGAGGTGTCAATGTCTTTGTAATTTCAATTGATATCACATGGTTGTAATGTTTCCAGTTTTTTCATTTTCGAATTAGATCGTGTATCAAAATTTCGAGGTATTATTAATAAAAGCCGGGTACTCTTTTCTCCCTATTAGGTCTAGTGGGGGTTTTTAACGAGGCCCGATATTACTTTTCAAAAAAAAAGAACTTTATTTCCCATCATTAATGTTGTTCTGCAGCCTTCTGTATCGATATGCGTGGACCCATATTGGTACGACCTTCACCAGAAACTAGCCGTTGGGCTCTTGTCAGCCTAGGCGTATCGATACGCTTGAGGGCATATTGGTACGGTATGACATTTAAAAGACCGTTAGAAAAATAGCCGTTGGGGTTGTTAAATGGGGATCGGTACGCTTACCAGGCGTATCGAAACGATCCCTTATCGTATCGAAACGGCTAAGCTTGTTTCGATACGAGTTTTGGCAGTGACCAAACTTGGGCAAAAAAATATCGATACGCATGGACCCGTATTGGTACGGGTAGCTTAAAAAACCAAGTTTGACTATTTAAAAACAATAAAAACATTACCAAAAACCTTTTTAAATTCCTCAAATATATATTCAAATTGTTTAGACTTAAAACTAAATTTTAATTTTTTTTAAATTAGTCCAAAACATTTTTCAATTATTATATCAAAACATTATATCTACCTATATTATAGACATAATAATTCAAATAAAATTGTCAAAAAAGATTTATATATATTCTACAATCATAAATATAACCTAAAATAGGAACTTTTTGATGTACTGTACAAAAGTCTGTTATAAAACAAAATATCTAAATAAAATTAATTATTCCATTTGAAATAATAATAATAAAAATAATATAGCTTAGATAACTTTAAAATTATCCTAACCTGTCTGAGTCTGCCAACATGAATTGATTTGAATTCAAAATAATTCAATCCGGAAAAGATCTAAATCCAGAAGGGTCCAAGCTTAAAATAGCCCCGAGTCCAAAAACGTCCAAACTCGAGAAAATTCGAGTCTGAAATAACCCGTACTTGAAGAGAATCCGATCCAAATCCGACCATTTGCCGCCTTCAGCTACAACTGGTCTTCTTTATCACCCACCAACAAGAGATTGATCAAATGTAGATTTTGAATCAGAGTGGTAGAAAGCAGTTATATAAGACTATAAATTCAACAGGAACTTGAAGGACAGTTTATCATTATGGGCAGGGTTGAACTAAGCCGGGGGACAGACGTCGATAGGGTCGAGGTTCAAAGAATGTAGGCGGTTGAGCCAAGTAGGCCAACTTTGCAATAGGAAGAACTGGCATTTCATGTACAGTTCACCTGCAAAGGATTCAATTGTTTCACCAAGGATACTTTAACCACTCCCCTGCTGTATTCAAAACCTAAAACAACTGAACAACTACAATAAACTTTGCATTTAAAACCGCATTACTTTTAATTGGTGTATCATTAATTGCAGACTCTTAGCTATAAACTTAACTCAATAGTGGAGGATCTGGTCCGTAACTTTCCGAAGATTGAAATGAATACAGGTTACATTAATGTGACTATTTTTCCTAAACTCAAACTGTAAATGCTCTGGTTCTAAAACAACATGCAGGACACAACACTTCTGACAACATAAGCATGTTTTATCACCAATTGCTCCAAGTTATTTAAAAAAATCAATGAAATTCCAGCACTGGAACAAAAGTAAAGAAAACAATGCTCAGAGATATAAAGGTTAGATTGCATAACGGGTTTTGGAAGCTTTTACGTGTCGGTCAGAGTATACACCACAACTGATGCTTGAAGATCGCGGTCCACCTTGAAGTGAGCATGGAAAAACCTTCTAACCTGTAGTTATACGGAAGCAGTTGCTTTATTGCAAGAGAAAACTAGCACCAACAAGAATGGCTTGATAAATAGAAAAAGCAAACTGGTATTAGCGCGTACCTCTTTAAAAGAATGTGAAACTAGAAAATCTTTCAAGTGCCTCTCCTCTGAATCAAACAGTACAATGTGACTTGGGTGAGACCAATTTCTCGCAAAATCTGCGGAAAAAGTAACAGGATCCATCATGAAACGATCTGATTCAGCAGGGATTCCCTTACTGCAAGACATGTGAATAGCAAAAGAGTTACAAACAAAGCAACAGCACAAATACAAAAGAAAAAGTAAAAAAAAAGTGTCAGCGACGAACCTTGGTGTGCAATCTAAAAATCGCATGGGCAGGTTGTTATGCAGAGTGGAATAGTAGGGTGTGGCATGGCAGGGCATTAAGAAAAGGATACTTTTCACTTTCTCTTTCGCAGCTTCCTTAGATAGATAGTTCATCACATCCTCGGTTCCTCTCTGTTTTGCAATTTGAGCATCAAGTGAAAGAGAACTAAGAGTATCGTAGAATAATCAACAAAACAACATAGTACAGGATCTTTTCTGATTCTACTGTTTCATTTTAGGACAATAATAAATAAATGAAAAGGATATCAATGAAACTACATAAATTAATAAAGAAAATATTTGGGGGGGAAATTCACATGTGATGTAAGTAGATGAGCATGAGACGGGTCTTCATAGTTAGGAGGGCAGACAAAAATTTGAGGCTCAAAAAATGGGCTTGGCTAAAAACAAATACAGACGCACTTTAACACATGACGGATTTTCAGCAGAAAACATGAAATCTGAGCATAGCTCAACTCAAATACAAGTAAATTTAATAATTTATTTTATAAATGATATTAATATTTAACATTTATCTTAAGGTGGTTAGGGTTTTAACCCAAACACATTAGCATCCATTACCCAAATAAACCAATACTGTAAACCCGTTACCCAACTAATTAAAGTTGTTCATTGGTTTCTACATTGCTACTTAATTCGAAAATTTTGAGTTGAATTTGGTGTTATACTATCGTTATAAATATAATTGTGTTGAGACAGACATAGGAAAAAGAGAAAGCATCCACGCCCTGCCTAAACCCGTACTGAACTGGCCCGCGAACAGATTTAGATGTAAATGATCAGGCAAATTAAGCTGATGTAATAAAGAAGGCACAGTTATGCAATTTTGTTTGCATTGACAAGCCATTCAATATACCTGATGAACCAAACTCATATATAGGGCCATTGGAATATTGCTTGCAAGCAAGAAGAAGATAGCAAGATGCTTTCTGGAAGGCCATTTATAGAAAATGCATGAAGATTTTTTCCTTTCACCGTTTGAAGAACCATGTTCTTCAAGTGCAGCTAGTGAGTATCCAGCAAATATCAGACTTATGGGAAGCACAGGGAGGACAAACCTACAGTTAACAGAAGAATTAGAAGATAGCGGAACAAAAGGTAAGGAAGGATATCTCAGCTACATGTGAACTCATATAGTACTTGATATTATACTTAAGATAGACTTGCCTGAATTCTTTGTGACCAAGAATGCTGTAAAGTCCTAAAACCCATAGAATAAGACCAGAAAGCTTCCAATGTTTAGACTTGATAATGCCAGCAGCACAAAATGGTAGAAAAGTGAATACCATTACCGTAAATCCCTGAGTGAAGTACCAGTGCCACTTGTGAGTTCCATAATAATCTCCGCCAGAGGAAAGAAAATTGAACTTCAGAAAATTAAGTGGTACTAAAATCCAGGAGCCATACATTAGACGATCCAACAAACACATAATTCCAAGCACCACACTCCTGATAAATTAGGAAAGTAGATTCCAAGAGTAAGATAATCCACAAAGAAAACAGTAAAATAGGAATCAATTCCAGCTGACATCTAAAGATGCATGCATTCATACAAGAACTTTTAAGGCTAAATGAACATTGTACATCCATCGATCTTCATGAGTTTCTATTCCGGGCATAAGGTAGAACTTAATTTTAGCCAAGTACTTCTGTTTCCCAAAGAGCAGATCTGCTCGAACCACAAATGTTTACCTCAAAAAAAAAGTAGACTGGTGTATAGGTGTAAAACATGGCATGGCATATATGTGACTTAAAATATTGTCTTTGGAAAACAATCCAATTTATCTTTTGAAAAAAAAAATTAGATTACTCTATTTCAAGGGAAAATATGGCATTTATAGCAAATGAATAACTGCAACTTATAATTGGTACATTATCCATAATTTTAAGCTTAGTAACTAAAGATGACAAGTCATGCAGTAAGAAGTTCAGGACTACTATTGCATAGTAAGCGAAATTTGTTTATTGTTAAATTCATGACTAAATTTTCTAGGAAATCCATGAACCAAGAAGCACCACTTAGTGCCAAAACTCAGCTTACGAGCCAAAATAGTATTATATGTTTCATGTTATCTCCTTTTATCCCCTATATAATGTGCACATGTGACATGATCTATTTAAAACAGTTCAGGATCTCATTGAATTTCAACCGTAGTCATCATTTCATATTGTACTCAATAACAAGAATTTCAACCGTGACCATGATAACTTGTATTTAAATGAATGACAAAAATAGCAGAAGCATTTTAATCACAAACAGAATCAATATGTTCAAAGGAAAAGGGAGAGAGAGAACAATATCTACCCAATAGGAATCAACTCCAGAAATATAAATCTCAGCCGCTCATGAGTCAAATACAGCTCAAGTAGGCCAACATACACCCAAGTAATAGCACTTGTTGGTCTAATGGCACAAGCTAATGCGGCTAAGGCCACACCCCATTTTCTTGAACCAGAAGGAACTTTATTCGAAGAGCTTCTCATTGATGGCCAGTAGTAAAGGCTTACAAGAGTGAGAACCGTCTCCAAACTATTTGAAAACGTACGATTGAAACAAAAAAACATGAACCAGTTTGTCAATTGAGAGAATAGCTGAAGGAAAAGTTAAGTGCATAATCCATCATCATCATAAAGCTCTATTGACAAAAAAAAAGAAAAAACCAAAAGAATAGCTCAGCAGTACAAGGTAGCATAACTGACGAACATACAGCAAAAGGATACGGCCCATTTAGCAACACAATCACCAAACTGGGCAAGCGAAAGTTTATACAAGTACAAATCACCAGCTGCAGAAAATATGGATTGCAGCAGTCGCGGGCCCTTAATCTACAAATGAGCGAACAATTGACATAAGCAATACATCTTTGGAAAAAACAATAAATAAGCCGTGATTCTGTGCACTCAAAGCTACATTTAAATGATGAGAGAAAGCAGAATAGAGAATAACTTCATGAATAAAAAAAAAGGAGTGCAAACAGAACCATTATTTGCTAGATACTTATTATCAACCGTAATGAACAGCTACAAGCAACAAAAGACAAAAAAAAATATGGTACTATAAAGTATAAACACAATGTTAAAAGAAATGTTTCAATATCCACTTATAATCTAGACGTTTTTAATATAGTTCAGATGGCATCAAGCATTCTCAAGGTCCATGTCCACCTACGACTCAGAGGAATCAAGGTCAAAAACCTAACCAGTTGCTAGTTTAGGTGCTCCGTTAAGACTTTAAAACTATAAAATCCTCTTTCGATCAAATAACTTCCATTTCCTTATCCATATTAGCTCCAAAGATATCAAAAACTATTAGTCGCAGTATTTCCTACAAAGAATAGCAAGTGCAGGCGGCTTTGTTTAGACGCATCCCCATGATGATAAAGGTCAAACTTGATGATCTTTATATGAAATCACTCGAGCCAAAAGCTTTATCTCACTTTTAACAAGGGTTATTTTAGCAGTTTAATTAGGTGCACATGCCAATTGCTAGAGAGGAATGACTATGCATAAATTACAGGAATGCCAAAATAAAGAGGGGAATTCATTTTTAACTTGACCATAGTTGCACCTAGTATAATCCATAGATTCCATACAATATCCCAGTCTACAAGTTGAGAGAGATATCTATGCTTATTTTGGATAAGTCAAAAAAAGCTTTGCATATTATTTGCAAATGTATATATATGCAACAAAAAGAATGCACAAACACACAGTTATACATGGATTCATAGAGATACAATGTATAAGGAAATACACACATATTGCATATGCACGCAGAGATTAGTGAGTACAAGCGAATTTGTTTAGCTTCCCCATGATGATAAAGGTCAAAATTGACGATCCTTATATAAAATCTTATCTCATACAAATATCCTAGTCTACAAATGTAAATATGCAACAAAAAGAATGCACAAACACCCAGTTATAAGGAAATACACACACATTATATATGCACGCAGAGATTGAACCAGAATTGTATTTGAATTTACCATGACCCATGGAATATCAAGACCCAATAATGCGAGGAGTTTGTAAAAGAGAGCGAACACCATTGGATGCAAGTAGCTTCGAATTCCCTCCTCCCACTCCCATGTCAAATGACCATACCTACGCATTTCATCAAACACAACACAGACATAAAACCCATCATCAATTTCTTATCACATATGGCTAAACTACGATTTCAAACACATTCCAGTGCTTCAACAACGGATTTCATGAACATTAATTGATAATTATAATGGTGATAGTTTAGAAGAGAAATGGGGAATACCCAAAGGCGATGCGATGCGCAACTTCAAGGGCTTGCCAGTGTTCATCTGGATTGAAGTAAGTTTGGATCAACAACGCGTTCAGCATTCGAAATCCCAAACAAGCGGTGAATACATCATTTGAAGAATAGGGTGGTTTCTTTTGTGGGTTTTCTTCTGCTTCAGGCAGATTTGGATGCTGAGATGAGGAACCCTTGTTTCTCTGCCTCATTCTTTGCTCTTTAGCTGCGACTGCAATTCTGAAAATGTTTCATTCGATTTCAAAATCATAAGAAAAGCGAAAACAGATGCCAATATAGTCTATAGGATAAATTACATAAATGAACACCATATTATTGGTAAAGTCGAGATTTGATTACCTTACTTTTTTTTAAGTAATTAAACCATCAAATTATTTAATTGGTTGCAATGTGACCCCCAGTCGTTAGAAACTAACGGTAGGAGTGACGTGGCAGTTAGTAAAATTAGTATAATTACACATTTGATCCCAGTATTTGTACATTTTATAAAATTAATATAATTACACATTTGATCCTCACTATTTGTACATTTTATCAATTTGATCCTAATTTTAATAAATAAAATAATTTGATTATTTAATTAAATTACGACATGTGTCGTCGCATTATTGGAGGACTTTATTTATATATTTTTAATTTAATAATTTTATTTTGCTCATCTAATCAAGTGGTGACACGTGTTACCAGATTGAATGAGCAAAATTAAAGAAAGAAGCATCTTGCCTCTGGTAAGAATTGAACCTAGGTTAACTGGGTTGAGAGTGAGTGCGCCTACCACTGGGCCAAAACTACCCTTGTGATGCATTGTGCAATAGCAGCGACCGCACATGACCCATAGTAAAAAGAATATTTAAAATAAGTTAAATAAAATGCTTACAAAGTAGGGGTGAGCGTTCGGTCGAGTCGAGTCGAGTCAAAAAAATTTGAGTTATTCGAGTTGACGAGTCATATTTTACAACTCAAATTTTATTTGAAATTTTTTCTATTCGAGTCGAGTCGAGTTTTCGAGTTCCTATAAAAATTTAATTGTAATTATTTATCATGTTATAGTAGGGTTTGATTCCAATTTAAACTCATTTCTCTAATCATATATGATATGCACATATATATTTTTTCATATGTGACAATATTTCTTCATATTTTTATATATCAGTATGTATATATATATCATACAAAACAGAGGGACTCATCTCTAACTTAAAAATAAATCTACTAATTACTAAAAATTTCGAGTTATTCGAATTTCTATTTTACAACTCAAACTTTATTTGAAATTTTTTCGAGTTATTCGAGTTTATGAAATTTCGAGTCGAGCCAAGACGAGTCGAATATTTTTGCCTCGAGTCGAGTTATTCGGTTTTTTCGAGTCGATTCGAGTTTTGCTCACCCATATTACAAAGGTAAACAAAAGATTAGTTATAGACTACAGGTAAAACAAAAAATAAAATATTATATCTCATATATTTTGAGTTTTGGTATACTTTTTTATTTAAAAAAATCAAAATTCAATCTATCATGCACACGCAAATTAAAAAAAATAACTTTTTTTAAATTTTTAGTTACCCACTTAAAAGACCATAATGGCGCGGTGAACATTTTATAACAAAACTTAAGATTTATTTTAAATTATTAAAAAAGTTTTTTTGGAAAAATATTTAATAATCGAAATGATCAAAACAAATAAAAATTTTAGTGACATTTTTAAACTTTCACTCATGATTTTTTCAGGTTTGCACGTAGGACAAAAATGTACAAAACAAAGTGACGTTATACAAGTGGTTTAGACCAAGAGCCGGGAAAAAGAGACGTTCTGGGCTCTGGCTGTGTCGGCTGTTTTTCTTTTTGTTTGGAAAGCCCTGTTTGGCTGTTTGTGGTTGACTCGCAGAAGAAGCCTGGACGAAACTATGGTTGATTTCTTACGACACTAGATACTCAGAAAAGTATTTAAAACATACTTTGTCCATTCAAATTTATATTTATATTTTTAAATATTATTTGCGCTTAAATTATTTTTAAAACAAAAACCGTACAAACATTAAAAAAGCATTCCTTAAAAAGTTGGAAAATGTAAAAGAAGTCTAAATTCCGTGAGTTCTTTTATTAAATTCTGGATTTTTTTTTGAAGTTTTTTATTTTTAATAATTTTTTTTAAAAAAGTAAAAAAACATTTTTAAAATTTTTAAAGAAATTATAAAAATATAAAACAAATACAAGAGATTTACCAAGAAACTCACAATTTTTTAATTTACTTTTTAAAAAATATATAATTATGCTTAATTGAATTTTTTAAAATTAAAAAAAATAACATAAACATAACATTAGAAAATTTTGAAAATTGAAAATTATATATATACATAATCTTTACTCCTTTTTATTAAATTTTGGAGGTTCTAAGATTTTTTTTACTTTCTAGAATTTTTCAATGTTTTTATTTTCTTTTTGGATTAATATCCTATACACTGGCGGTGGAAAGTTTTTATTTCCACAAGCGCCTCAATTATAGGTTTAGGGTTAGTGTTTAGGGTTTAGAGTTTAGGGGTTTTAGTGTAAAAGTTTAGAATTTAGGGTTTATGTTTAGAATTTAGGAATTAGGGTTAGAATTTAGGGTTTAGGGTTAGGGTTTAGTTTTAGGGTAATATGGGTGGGGATTTAGGTTTTAACCTATAAACCTTAAATTTTAACCCTAAACCCAAAATTCTATCAACAATCCCTAAATTCAAAACTACTACACTTATACCCCTAAATTTTAAACCCTAAACGAAGTCCCTAACCCCTAAAATTAAGACGCTTGTGTAAAAAAGTTTCCACAAGCGCTTGTGTATAGAACAATTACCCTTTCTTTTTACACATAATGAAACTTGATTAAGACACGTCATCGTTTTTTTAAAAAAAATGTTAAAGGGCGAACGGTATAGACAAAGTGAAAGTTGAAGGGGCAAACAGATTAACAAATACTAAACGAGACAAAGTGAGAATTTCTCTAAAGTAGAGGAGCTAAAGTACATATTAAACCTTTTCAAAAATCAACGTGTTAATCTCGGGGTCATTTTGCGTATGTTTTCAAAGTTTAGGGACAATTTGGTTGGAAAAAAAAAGCTTACAATCCAATCTAACCAGACTTGCCATATTCAAGGACTAGTTTGACCAAACTTGTTAACTTCATTAGCCAATTTGATGAGAAAAATATTCAAATACAACTTAACTAAAATTACTAGATTCGAGATGATTTGTGTTTTAAACTTATTTAAATTTATGGATAAATATTCTATACACAACAGTGGCGGATTCAGAATTTTTTTAGGATGTGCACAAGTTAAAATATTCATTAGGGTAGGCACAAGTAGTTAAATTTTCAAAATTTCAGGGTGGGCACAAGTCATAAAAAAATTAAGGATCAATTTATTAAAATAAAAAAATGAAACCAAATGTGTGAACTTTGAAAAATTCAGGTGGGCACGGGCCCACCCAAGCCTTAATATAGATATGCCACTGTACACAGGCGGTAGAAGCTGAAAGTTTAATTTCTACAAGCGCCTTAGTTTTAGGGTATAGTGATTTAGTTTAGGGGTTTAAGTGTAGGGGGCTTAGAATTTAGGAATAGTTGTTTAAATTTTAGGTTTAGGGTTATAATTTAGAGTTTGTAAGTTAAAACCTAAATCTCCACCATATAAACTAAACTCTAACCTATAAACCTTATATTATAGCCCTAAACCTTAAATTTAAACAACTATTCCTAATTTCTAAACCCCGCACCTAAACTCATAAACCATATACTCTAAACTAAATCCATATACCCTAAAACTAAGACGCTTGTGAAAACTTTCAGTTATCACCGCCTGTGTATAAGATATTTATCCTATATTTATTATATTACTTTTTTTAATAATTTTAAGGCGATAATAAGGTAGTATTTATTCGTACACTCGTCCCTGCCTTTGACAATGAACAAATATTTTATAGACAAGGCAATTTAAACTTAAATCTCTTAGAATGAATATATTTTTTTACGAAAAAAACTTTTGGGTTCAAATTTGTTAGATTCTGTGTCAAATTTAGAATGAATAGAGGAATGGAGTCCACAAAAATAGTGGTAAATGATGTTAGGTGTGACAAATAATGTTAGAAAAGGGCGTCCCAACAGCTCCCGTGACCTTATTAAACATGACCCCCCCTCCATTAATGTCTAGTTTCCCTTCAATCGCTGCCATTGTTTAGCCGGTTGTTTCTTCCTTTTAAAACAACAAAACTATATTAATTGCAACAGTCTGTAGTGAAGACTCAGCAGTCAGGCTTTTGGCAATTTCCTTTCAAGTTCAATGCAAAATGGAGAAAGAGTTGCGTCCACTTCTCAATTTCAATTTGAATTCCCACTTCTCCATAAAAAAAAAACAGATTTTGAACACAGGGATTCTAGGACAAGAAATTGTTGCATTTCAGGAAAACGAAAATCCAATAACAAAACCAGAAGTCTAAGCTTGTTTTCTGGTCTGTATGAACATGGAAACAACAAAAAATGGTAATCAATTTGGACAAGAACACACTAAATGTTTGGTGTTAAGGATGAGTGAACAACCTTGTTTTGTCTCCCGGCTAGCCAAAGCAGAGTCCTCCTTGCAAAAGATGGCGTTTTTGCCTGTGAATCTAAGCTATAACAGCTCTGGTTTTCCTCGTCGAACCCGAGTTCACTCACTCCGTTTCCCCACCGGCCGGAGTCTATTTCAGATATAGTATCCTTGGCGCCAATGGCAATGTTTTTCGCCTTCAAAATATCATCGTCGGAAACAGACACATTGTGATGCGCCGGAAATTGAAACGAAAAGGCCCTTCTTGATGAACCATCGGTAACATTCAGCTTCTCCTTCTTCCCCCGGAGCCAAGTTTTCGATATCGAAAAGCTTTCTTTTTTGCTCTCGCCGATGGCCTTGCCGTTGTTGTTGTTGTTGTCACTGCTAGAGCTACCAGAGCTCGTGATTGTGAATCTTCTCGATTCGCAATCGCATTCAGAAATTGCCGGACGGTGACCGGGTGTCAACGGTAAACAAGTCTTCTTCTTGCTCGATGGTTTCTTCATCGGAGTTCTGATCGGAACTTGCAACAGAGAATTCTCATCCATTACATACGCAAACGACCCCATAGAGAAACACCGTCTATCATCAACGTTACCATTACAACTACCTTCACCGGAATCACCGCCACCATCAACGTTCCTAAACTTTCCTAGCCTAACCGGCAGAACTTTCCCACCGGAATCCGCCGCTACAATTTGGTTAACTTCATTATTTTCCACAATCTCACACGATTTACGCCGGGACGACGACCCCAGTTCAGTGCCGAGGCGAGAGTTTGATCTTACAACTGAACTGTCAGTTCCAATCTCTCTGGAACTCTCACTCCCAGATTCAAGAACAAGAACAATAGGCGAACAAGCATTGTTGGGTGTGAAATCGGGCAGCAAAGTAGCTCTACACAAAGGGCAAGTGGAATGAGAAAGAAGCCAAGTATCGATACACTCCATGTGGAAAGCATGGCTGCAAATCGGAAGCAATCTAAGCTTGTCTTCAGGCTCGAATTCCGACAAGCAAACAGCACAATCAAACGGGTTCTTCACTCCGATGATGGCTTTGTATTGGAACACAGGGAGATTATCTATGAAAGATTGATCAACCCCGGCATCATGGAGATGAAACAGCTGTTGCAGCTGCCCTTGAAGAGCCGTCACACTGTCTATATCGTCTGGTTCTCTATTCCGAGGTCTCATCAGAAATCTAACCAAGAGGTGAAGCAAACCAGAAGCAAAGAAAATGATGGCCAGCACTATAATGATGAGTAGTATACTCGGACTAACCTTGCTGTTCAGATCGAAACTGTCGGACTGCAAGTTCTGCGGTGGAGGCAGGAGGTTATACGGCTGCTCCGATGGAGAAAGCAAACTCCTTTGCTTCATTTCAAGGAAAATAAACTCCATTGTTGTTTCTGGACACAAGTTACAAAGACTGAAACTTTAGACTTGAATCATATGGTAGAAAAAATCCCATTTTGGACGGGGTTTACTGCACCAGAAAGGTTCAAGTCAAAAGGAAGAGATGCAAATGGGAGAGAAGGTGAATTTGAAAAAGGAGGAAGCAATTACACAAGAGTGCAGGGGAAATAAATGAGATTATTATTATATTTATATCCCATTGCGTAAATTCTGCATATCTCATAATAAGGAGGTGACTTTGCTTCATGATTTCATCAATTACAAGGGTTGACTTGATGATGCATGAAATCCTATGCATGCACCCCATTTTTTTAATTCCTTATTTCCATAAAAGTAAATGGGTAAAGCCACAAATGATAAATAAAATATTCTAAAATAATTATTATAGACATTAAATTTTTAAAACTTATGAAATAGGCACTAAACTTTTGATTTTATTATAAAATGGGCACTGAGTTGTTAGATGTTGTTAATAGAGGTGTTTAAAAATATACGACCCAGTTACTCCGACTCAACGACCCAAACTTAAAAATATTGGGTAATCTTTTAAAAAAGTTACCCGACCCGTGATTTTTCCTGGGTAGTTGGGTCGGGTCTGGGCCAATTTTATGGTTATCGGGTACTCGACCTGACCTGATAGTTTTAATATATTTATTTTTTTAGTTTTAAATTATATATTTATTTTAGATTCCTTAATATTTTTACCTAAAACTAAATTTAAATCTCTAAATTATTTCTATGTTTGTATTATGTACTTTAAAGTTTTAAAATTTTTAAATATTTTTTTTATTAAATAGAGATATATTACATTCTCATAGCGGGGTTTGAAAGAAAAAACAAAATTAATATTTTTAAAGTCTTTTTTGTGATAAACTATAATATATATATATGTCCAAATATTTCATCTTAAAACTAACTTCAAATCACTAATTTTTGTATCTGGATTATGTATTATGAACTTTTAAAGTTTATGTGTTTCTAACGTAATATTTCAAAATTTTAAACTAAAATAATATATATATATAAATCGGGTACTCGTTACCCGATTATCCGGGTACCTGAATTTCACGAGTACCCGAATAAAGTCGGCGAGGCCACGGGCCGGCAAAAGAGGTACCCAAATAAATTGGGTATTCGACAATGAACAGTCCTAATCGTTAACAGTCTAACGACCGACTAATTGGATATGTCCACCTTATTAAAGTATTGTATTAGTGCTTTAAAATGATCATTAAACTATTTAGCAGTTAAAAAGGGTCTTTAAACTATTTTAATGTACAAAATGGTTGATTATTACATGTTATACTATGAGTTTTTTGCAATTGATTTTAAAAGAATTTGTTTTTAGAAACGTTTTTTGGGAACCCTTTCATTCATTCCATTTGAAACGTTTCTTCGAACAAAAACTCTCTAATTCATTTCATTTGAAAGATTTATGCAAACAAATACCTTTAATTCTTTTCATTTGAAAAGTTTCTGAAAACAAAAAATACTTTCGTTCCTTCATTTGAAATGTTTTTGAAAACAAAGTCTTTTGAAAATAATTGCAAACAATTTTTTTGAATAAACTTATAATAACCAACCATTTTGTGGCAATTATATAGTTCAATGACCATCTTGTAACAAATAATATATTACTTCAATCATGTGGACATGCTTAGTCATCCCACCGTTAGAAGGTAAACAATATCTAACAACTCAATGCCTATTTCATAACAAAATCTAAAGTTTAATGCACATTTTATAACTTTTAAAAGTTTAGTGTCCAGAAAGAAGATCTTAAGATAATTTAATTACCATTTATAAAATTTACCCAAAACAAATAACATTACATGCAATAAGCACATGTTATTATCAAAATATGTTTGAGGAAAATCTAGCAAAATCCTAAATGATGGCTATAATAGATAAAATCAAAACCAAAGTATTTTGCCTATTTCTTGTATTTGGTGGGTTAGGAAATCGGATTATCTTTTAGCATTATTTTAGTAGCATTGTTTCTTTCTTTGTGGTCCCATTCTTTGGACAGGCCCTTCTATTCAACATCTTCCAATCTGATAGTTTGGTACCTAATTTACATATTAATTAATTGGAAGGGGCCAAAACAAATGCTACCTCTCTCCTCTCTTCTAGGTAAAGACAAAGACAAGTGAACTATACAAAGTCTAGCAAAGAGGGAGGGTGTTTTGGAAATAGTACAAGGATTTATTTACTGCAGAAAAAAAATGGTCAAATTGCGGATTGGACCCCCAAAAGTCTTGGGGAGTGACAACTTTTTCCTTTGCTTTGAACCTTTTTGTATGGTACTTGTTTTTAGGTGCTGTCTAAAAACTAAAAAGTGAAACACAGACATCCATTTTAGGGGAAAGGATGCCTCAGTGCTATGAGATCATCCTCTGCATTTGAAAGGAATCCAAATCAACTATAGTATTTAATATAGGGATATTTGCAGATAAAGGGTCCATCCTCTTTCCTTATCCACGTTTTTACTTCACATAAGGACCCTTAGTGCTATGAAATCATCTTTTGCATTTATATTGTTCTTCAACAAAATATCAAATAAAAGTATTTGCCATTTTAAGATGTACAGTGTATCGTATGTAACCACAGTAACCGAAAATTTTCTCTCAAATAATTTCTCTTTCTCTCTGATGTTGTAAGTATGAGGTTGGTGTTTTTCGACGGCCAGACCTCTTTATTTTCTTCTTTTCTTCTTCTTCGTCTGACTGGCCCCTTTTCTCTCTCATTTTGCTGTCGTTTCCCCCTTTTGTTCTTAGTTTGCTAGATGAGAGCTTTCCTCTCTGGCTCTAAGTTTTTCTTTCGTGACGTTTTCTGATGGTTGGATAGATCATATTTCTCCGACAAATGCGCCATTGGTGAAAACAACATAGGCTCTCGACTTTTTCCCGTTAGTTTTGGTCAAAGATTTTGGTTTTCGTTGACGAAAGATTGTTGACTTGGCTCTCCGACTATGTTTCTTCCGCTTTTGCCCACCAGTCACCGACGATTCTTGAAACTTAACGTTGTGGCAATGATGGCTTCTTCTATACATTTCTTTAAATGTTTTTATTTTTCTCTGACCCCAGAAGTGACATGCAATGAATATATTAGATTTATTAGCTTGTTCTTGTCTAGACTTCTTTGCCGATCGTGGTAACTTGATGAGCCTTTCCCCTTTTTGTTGTTTATGTTTGTGTGTAACCTTTTTTTGGTTTGTTGCTCTTGTTGTTTTTTCCGTGGTTCGTTTGTGACTTTTTGTGCTTCCCATGAATTGTTAGTGTCACATCAATTAATGAAAATTCGCAAGTATCGTAATAATACACAAAATAATAATTTAAGTACCACATTGAATATTTTGTCAAAGAACATACATCACCTTTAACATTTTAAAAATATACGTATCATATTAGATATTTTGTTGAATTACATGTGCTAAATATGATATTATCCCTTATTTATATATTTTTATTTTGTCAAAGCATGACGAATTGTTTTCTGATTAAAACGAGAAGATGGTGATGGAAGATAGAGGCAACTCAACCGAATTGGTGGGTTGAAAAGTGAGCTCACTCGTTCATAAAAAATTCGAATAATTGTCACTTTTGGGTTAAAGTACATAATAATATATGCCATGGGACATGTTGGGCATCATGAATTCCAAATTCGGACAAAAAGTGACACCGACACTAAGACGAAAGAAATGAGCCAGTTTCCAAACATAATTAATCAATAGTCCTCGAGCTCGAGGCATTAATTGCGTATTAGTTTAAAGATATTAGTATGGACTAATTGATTTGAGTTTGGATTTGTGAAGACCTAAATACAATTTCTTCCAATCATATTATAATTTATTCTAATTCAATACCTAAATTGATACGAGTTGGTGAAGATTTGTTGAGATAATTTGACAATTTTACGTAAGTAGACCGACTAAAATGTTGATTTAATGGGATTAAATAATAAATGAGGGTTTTTTCTCTACACTTTTTTGTTTATTTTCTATGAACATTTTTTTAAAATTAAACCTCGTTAAAAATCTCTATAACCTTAAAAAAAATACCCTACTTTTATTACTTTATATATGTCCGAATCTTACAATACCAAAACGAAACAAAAATTTCACACTAGAAATTGAATTTACATCCCTGAAGCAAAAGACAGAAGTAAGAAACAAAAGCACCAGATCAAAACGATGTTAGAATAGCAAGATACTAAGTGCTCTGAAATAAGGATGGGCAAAAAATTCGATTATTCGGTCTTGATTTTACACTCGATAAAATTTTATCCGGAATTAATTTTGGTGAGACTGGGAGTGGATCCAAAATTTAAGTTCCAATTACAACTGAGATCGAGATTGGATCCGGCTTTTTTAGACCAGGTACCCGATGAGTACCCAATGGGACCGGGACCAGTACTAGCCACCAGGTACCATGTACTGGTATGATACAGAATGACATTGAAGAGGTTGAAAACAACTAAAGAAGCTCTTTTATTTCTCTTTATGTATGAATATTATGAGTATGACTCGTTTTAAGACTTCAACCTCCAAACTTACAATATTATGACTTTGTTATTTAATATTATTATTGATGGTTGAAATTTTTTCCCCATGCTGCTCAAGTTTTATTAATAATAGACTAATTGACCGGGTACTCGGTATTGGTACCGATTCCTACTAGTACTGAGATCAGTTCTTGAAATTTTGGACCCGGTGAAACCGGAACCAAGACTTGTTCTAATTTTCAGGAACCGGTGGTTACGAGACCGAGACCAATTCTAGACAAATTGGTCGGGTACCCGGTCTTGCCCACCCCTACTCTAGACTGTCCTACTCTCTGTAACCTCGATTGACTCCCACAACAAATCCGATACTATTTATTAATCGACTAATTTAATTTAAATACCGTAAAGATTGGTTATGAGGCGAGTTTCACAACTTAGATTACTCAATTCACAACGTCATAATTCGTATATCTTACCTTAGTTAAGAATATGGGTGAAACCATCTTTTGTAATGTATGTCAATTGACGCCCCCATAAACTTTTTATTTTATTTTTATAAATTTTATATAAAATTATATAAAAATAAAATTAATATCACTTTAGAAATATATTAACATAACTTTAAAAATAATTATACCTTAAAAGAAATTAATACATGTCATATACTTTACGTACTTAAAAAAACACTATAAATTTTTTAAAATTCTGAATCTTTTTACTGTTTTTTTCCCCTTAAAAACTTAACATCTCATAATATTGGATTAACTGATGAGTAAAAATCTCATGCACCCTAACTATGCCTCTTTTTATGCCTCATGCTTAAAAATACTTAAAAATTAAATTTTGTCTCATAACCCTAATTTTCATATCCTAAATCCCAAACCCCAAACCCTAAAAAAATACACCCTGCCTCTAATTCCTTACACCCTAAACCTAAGCCCCAACCTTAAACCCCAAATCCTAAACTCTAAACCTACTATTTTAAAGTGAGACACAAATAGGGGCATATGATTTCCATCCCTAAATGATCATTATTTTTTAAACACTTGTCACCCTTTCTTTTTCAACTTCAACGCGTTGGCATACAATAAAAAAAAGTGCCGATCACTTTTCTTTATAGAGTGTTGAGAAATGATAATTGAAAATTTTCTATAATTTTATTTTATAATATAAATAATAAGATTACAGTAAAGTTAGTTTAATAGTGTCAAATTTAAGCTATTTTAACAATTCATTCAGCCAAACAATTTTAGAAGTCGTTGCTGCCATACTTTTTTATTCGGCCTCTATATATGATCTAGTTATGGTGTTATGTTTCTTTAACTTTCAAAAAAAATTAGAGACTCTTTTAGTTTAATGCAAAAATCAGACACTAAAGGAGTTAGAGAGTCACTCTAATAATAAAATTTATTAAACTGATGTGAATTAATCGACTAATTAATTAAATACTAATGATTAAAAAGTGAGCATTATCTTTTTACGGAAATAGTCCTCCGATTTTGTTGGGTAGGTATATGTTGTTGCATGTCCAGAATGCGGTTAAAAGACGACAAGTTTTAAAATTTGTCTTCGAACTGAAAATGTTAGACTTCTTGATAACATTTTCAGTTCTTTTTTTAATTTTTTTCAAGCATCGATACTTGATTTTTTGATAAATTTTTAGTTTGAGACAAAGTATCGAAACCTACAAAATAAGTATCGATACTTACAAAAAAAACTTAAAAAATCAACTAAAAATATTTCAAGAAATCTAACATTTTTAGTTCGATAATAAATTTTAAAACTCTCTATCTTTTAACCGTACTTTAAACATATCGCACGATAAACTCGTTCGATCTGTTACTATGCTAGTCTTTTCTCTCTCTTTTTGATATATTATTTTGATATTTTCAATAAAAAGTGCGAAAAAAATAAGCATGTAATAACACATTTTCATTTAATAGAAAATATTTTCAACGTTATTTATTTAATCTCAAATTTCTAAATCTGAGCAATAAATATGATTGATAGCATTGAATTAGGTAATATTTTACTGTCTAAATTTTAGATGGTTTGTGTATTAAATATTTTATTTTTTAATTATATTATCCTTCATCTTTTATATTTGATTAAATTAATATTTGTCAAAAAAATTGATTTTTTAGGTCTTGTCAATATTAAATCGGTTAGTTTCAAGCCAGCGTCATTAAATATGTTGATTTTTGAGTCAAATCAGTTGATTTTTAGGTTGAGTTACTAGTTGGATCTTCGGGTCAATTCAGGTTTAGTTGTGTATGAATTCAATCATTTAAAGGTACAATTATTGATATATTCTTATAAAAAATATCTTTTGTCGAATGAGATATGAACATGTTCATTATAGGAATATGATATCGAACCATTAAATTATTACCAAAGATTATGGTTAAATAGTAGTGTAATATAAAAAAAAAGAATAAACATACATCATTTTACTTTTTATCGTATTGTTAAAAATAAGTAATAGTAAAAATAAATTATTTGTTCACTCAACTCAATCTTTGAGTTAAAATCGGGTTTATGTTCAATTCGGATCTAATTTGAGTAAATTAAATCATGTTTATATCATTTTTTAAATCCATGCACAAAGTTTTATTCATTCGATGAAGCAAAACATAGGAAAATGCACGAGAGGATATCATGTTTTAATTATTCGAACATGATAAAACAAAGGCAAAACATGAGAATGGTATTAACGGGCTATGACCTTTCTAACTTGTTATTCAAGTTACATGAAACTTGTACAGAGTAAAGAGGAGTCGGGACTTATTCGGTAAATTCGACACGGATTATACCGGCGTCAAGATCATCAGTAATGGTGGAGAAAGCATCTTGAGAAAGGTTAATGATCCCCTGGCATCCGGCTTTACAGTAGTCGACGACTTTAACCACCACGGTTTTACCCTTCTTGCAAGGGTGCTTTGTTGGCTCATCCTATGCATTTAACTATGTACCTCTTCTCGCACGCTTTTTCGTTCTTCCACAACACATTACTGACTCCTGCCACCATTATTTCGTTCTTTTAGTTTCCGTAGCATGCCGAAGCTGTTACATAATTCAGTGATGAATGATTATGTCTGAACCACAACATCTGCAAATTAGGTATGAAATATAATTCACTAAATGAACATCTTTTGTCACTGAGTGAAGTATGCATTACTTTCTTTAATTTGTTAAGTATTTTATGGGGACTGGCGTTTTGTTTCAAGATTGGAAGGCTAGAGAAATAAGTAAAGACCAATTTGTTTTACTATTTTATGGGCTTTTTTTGTTCGAGTCAATAATTGAGTAGATATCTAAAGTTCTTGGCCATTAGCAAGACAGCCCAATTAATGTTTATTACTTATTACATTTCGGTATATTATTAGGGTTTTATTTTGATGCACAAGCTGTGTAAATTTTTTTTACACAATCTTTTTATAAAATTTAAAATTTAAATCGCAAACCCTAACAACCTAAAACCTAAACCCTAAGCCATAAACCCTAAACTCTAAATTCTACTCATAAACCTTAAATTATATACCTTACATACTAAACCCCTAAACCCTAACCTAAAACCTAAAATCCTAAACCCTAAAATTAAAGGGCTTGTGTAAACTAAAGTTTACACAAGCTTGTGCATCAAAGTATTTTCCATATTATTATTATTGATTGTGTTGAATTTATTTGTCATGTAATTTTATTAATTTAAAGAGATATTAATTACTTGATAAATTAATAATTTATTTATTTAAAGAGTTTTTTTTCTATTCAACGAACCTACATTATTCTTCATAAATAAAATATATACATTGTATTGACTAATTGAATAATGTTCATGTACAATGTGACTGATTAAATATAATACATACCCCTAAAAAACAAAGTTCATTGTAGTGCGCAGTACTAGTTAAAACTTAAATGCAAGTTTATGTATAGTAAAGAAATCAACCGCTATATAAACAATATCAAACATTCCTAATTAGTCCATCCAAATCAAAACCAACCAACCATGAATGCAGTATGAGACGTAACACCAGAACTTTTGGATGCAGTAAGAAAAGTTAGAGATAAAATACAAGTAGATTTAAATTTTAAGAAGAAGCAAACAACAATGGAATCACATTTTACTAAGTTGTCCTAGTTATATTTTTAATTCAATAGAATTATTAATTTATAATATTAAAGGGACCATAAATTTATATAAGGGTCTTCTGGAAAATTATATCTTATTAATTTATCAAAATTATTAACTTAGACCTTGGGCCTAATACGAGACTGAAAAAATTATTATTTTAGATATGTTATTAATTTATCGAGTATTAATTTATAGAGGTTCTACCGTAGTATGATGATAAGATTTTATAGTTTTTCCTTCTGCAATACCTCGACGTGACATGAGCGTGAAAGGGGTTCAAGAGTTTATTTTCTTTTTATAAGGGCTAAAATTATTTATTTTGATTTTTTAACCTCATATTGTAGGGTGAATCTCGAAAGGTATAAAAAATCTCCTTCCAAGTCGTACGTACAACTTTCATCAAATATGATTTTCTACATAATTATACATGTATCTATGAGAGCGAGTGTAGAATTCAGTTTACTCATTTTAAATCGAGTATCCATTTCCCTCACTTTTCTGCTAGGATTAGAAATTATGTAGTCTACATATCTATATATTTATCATTACATATATAATTATGGTTAAATATTCTAAACACAAGCGGTGAAAACTGAAATTTTTCACAAGCACTTTAGTTTTAGGGTATAAGGATTTAGTTTAGGGTATAGGGTTTAGAGGTTTAGGTGTAAGGATTTAGAATTAAGGGATAGTTGTTTAAATTTAAGGATCATGATTATAATTTAGGGTTTATAGGTTAAAACATAAATCCTCACCATATTACCCTAAAAATTAAACTCTAAACCTTAAATTTAAACAACTATCCCTAAATTCTAAACCTCTACACATAAACCCTATACCCTAAACTAAATTCCTATACCTTAAAACTAAGACGCTTGTGTAAACTTTCAGTTTTCACCGCCAGTGTATATGATATTTATCCTATAATTATTAGCCCTAATAAAAAGATATGCATCTACCGAAACGCTAATGATTGCCTTGAAAGGTACACTACTCTATTATTTGATTTATATTTTAAAGGTAGATATTATAATTTGAACTCGCGTAAAATAAGATAATCTAAGTATTTTTAACTACTTAATCATTAAATTTTAGTATTTGATTTTAGATGTATGTACGGAACATTGAGGGAATGAAATTTAATCCGATTCAGTGGGCTCAAACCTTCACAGAACTCTTTCCGACAAAATAACAAATATAGGCCTAAGAAAACATGGTCTCAAAGTTTGGGTTACCCAATAACAAGGCTAAAGTTCAATCCCATATTAAATACACAAGGCTACCTTTTAACACTTAATTGTGTTGTTGTTTAAACAAGGCAAAAAGTAATTGGTGGGTGTAAAGACTGTAACTTGTGGTGTAAATTGACCATTTGATAATGTATTTGAATTTAACAAGTGGTTCCAGTGAAAAAGAATGACGGTATTCGTTTTAGGAGATTCAGTTTCGAACATATGTGTATATACAGTGTATGTGTAGACAAAGCAATGAATGATTCACATGGAAAAAGAGTCTTAGGGTTGTAGGGCAGGGCAGGCGGCGATGGATGAAGCTGCAATTTGTTACCACTTGCTTTAAATTAACATTGGTACGTGAAGATCTAATAGGGTGGTCCATGCCCCAAATTCACATGAAACCATAACCTTTTTAACTCATCCTCCACCAATTCAAGTTTTTGCACTTTCAAGAGGTTTTAATTCATATAACTGTTCCCATCACCCTAGCCTCCTTTTCACGGTTATGAATTAAACATTAGTTCGATTGATACAGTTGTTGTTACAATATTGTTGTTGATTCGAATATGTTTGAAAAATATATCGAACTTGTAATATTCTGGTTTTTAGTTGGGAATTCAATGGTTGAAATACTTGACATACAAGAATCCGATGTTTACTTTGTAATTTTAAAATTTCATCATGTTTCCTAAGATTCAAACAATTGGTAAAAGGTTGACATTGTTGAATTTGTAGGCAGCTTCCTAGTAAAGGACATAAAGCTCAATAGTTCAAACAAAAGAAAAGGATTTGTATTATATTATTATAAGGGGGTGGTTTACAATTTTAGGTGTGTAATTAATAAAACAATATGTTTACGATTATAAGCTAGTTTAGCAGAGTATGACACTAAATCTTTTAAACAATGTTAATTGTTTAAATGTTGATATCATGAATGGAACAAACTGAACTGAGAGTCGTTCTTATAATGATATCGAGAATACTCGTTCGAAATTAGTTAACTAAAAAAGAAAGGTGGGGTGAGAATAATGAAAACAAACTCTAAAAAAGAAATAATAAAAGCAAAGCAAAGTTGATGTGAAAGAAAGACTCATTCTCTTCACAAGTCTTAGAAAAACAGCCGAAAACGTGGGCAAAATGACTTATCCAACCAAAAAACTAAAACCAAAATGCTCTCTCTTTCCCCCAGGAAAGATCTTGGTGGGTTCAGGTCATTTTCGTACTAGATCTCATACATATCCTCTAAGGTTTTTATTTATTTATTCATTATTATTTAAAAAAAAGAATTTATGCATGAAAATAATAATAATATTGAAAGGAAACACAACCAACCAAGGAACAGCATGTCAAACATTCCAAGCTGTCGTCAACTGATTGGTTCCAAGAGTTTGACCAACGTTACGTGAAGGATGAAAGAATCTTTGGAATTGCGTTTCATATGCTATTTATTCACTATTCAAACAACGTTTAGATAAGGTTACATTATTTGCTTTTCTTTCCTTCTTTAATCAATAAGGTTGTTACTTATTAGAATATTATGAATATCAAAATTGCAGGGTTTTTTTGTATATTTAAAATTAGGTAAGAGGGTTATGGAGTCTTAGTTCGATAATTCGGTTAAGGATTATTATCTTATACATTGACGGTGAGAAAAAAATTCACAAGCCAAGTTATTTAGGGTGTATAGTTTTAGTTTAGGGTTGTGAGTTTAGAACTTAAGTTTTAATGTTAGAATTTAGAGCTTATGTTAGAGTTTTAGAGTTTTAAGATGGATAAATATTTTATACACAGGCGGTGGAAATATAAAGTTTCCACAAGCGCCTTAGTTTTAGGGTATAAAGAGTTAGCTTAGGGTATATGGTTTAGGGCTTTAGGTGTATGGGGTTAGAATTTAGGGATAGTTGTTTCAATTTAAGTTTCAGGGTTATAATTTAGGTTCATAGGTTAAAACCTAAATCCTCACCATATTACCCTAAAAATTATAACCCTAAACCTTAAATTGAAACAACTATCCCTAAATTCTAAACCTCTACACCTAAACCCCTAAATCATATACCCTAAACTAACTCCATATACCCTAAAACTAAAGCGCTTGTGGAAACTTTCAGTTTTCACCGCCAGTTTATAGGATATTAATCCTTTTAAGATTATGGTTTTAAATTTTAGCTTAAAAATAGGTGTTGTTCTGTAAATTTTTTTTTATACTAACAGTGTATTAAACATTCATTCCTCAATTAATATTATTACTATTATTGTAAACAAAGGAGGACGTAAGTTCAAATGTGCTTAAACATGCAATGTCCTCTTACTTGTGAGTGTGGGTAGTTCTGAACAATTTAAATATTATATAAAAAATAGAAATTATTTGCTTTTTTCGGTGTCTTATTTATGCCCTACATTTAAAAAAAATAAGTTTAGAGTTTATGTTTAAGGTTAGGATTTAGAGAATTAGGGGTATGTTGTATTTTTTAGGGTTTATGGTTTAAGATTTAAAATTTAAGATCGGTGTTTAGAATTTAACTTTTTAGTGTTGGGCATAAAAATCGACACCGGAAAGGGACAAAAAAATTTTATCCGTATAAAAAATTGTATAAAATGTAAATTGAACCAATCATAAAATGATAAACTATTAGTTATCAAATCTACTATTGACTTACCCTGAAAAAATCTTCTGTTTACACAATCATAAAATCCTTGAAAAACCTTCCAAACTTAGAAATCAGAAAGTTTCCAGCCTTAGAAATAATACCTCACAGAGAAATAATGTTACAAAAAAAAAACAAAATAAATCAAGTAAAAAAATACAACAACAAGATGTATATGAATAAAGAGAGAAGTTTTTATTATATTTTAATATGAAATGTTTAATTTTTTTCTCTTCAAATTTTATAATTATAGACATAAACGTTAAATACTATGTAAAGCTTTAATTCTAACAGACCTTAGAATCTTAATTATAATTAAAATCCACAAATAATCTATAGACCACAATTATTATTATTATTATTATTATTATTATTATTATTATTATTATTATTATTATTATTATTATTATTATTATTATTATTATTATTATTATTATTATTGCAATACGTGACAGCAATTTGTACAATATTTTATCATACAAAACCACACTGATATTTCCTAACATTGATATAACATATCACATCCCCAAAAAGTGTCCAACTTAGCTTTTTTTCCCTTAATAACGTTACATCTATATCCAAGTTTGTGTGCTTCAAAATTCCTTTATCGTTTATGAAATCATCTGAGATGGACTTAGAGGGGTTGTCGTCCCCTAAAAGTTTAAAATTTATATTTTATTTAAAAAAATTAATTTTTATGTATTTTTATTAAAATTTTATTTTTACTCTTTAAAATTATGTAAGTTCACATCTTTAAAATTTTATAAGTTCATCCTCTAATATAAAATCACGCGTTCTTCCATACAACCATCGATATATCAATCAAATCAAATGATGTAAACCCTCATTTTCTGTATTTTAATTTGTTTTGAAATTACACCTACATTTTTAAAATATATAATTAAACAAAAAGTTTGTTGTTTTCCTTTTTATTTTATACAAGGTGGAGTTGTGCTTGGAGGATTTCTGTGATAGATTTGACGTTATTTTGGATTTTTTTTACATTCAACCAATATTATCATACGTTTGAATCCAATATTTACATATACGTTTGTAAAAAGTGAGTTATATTTATTACAGATCATTCATGTTAATTATTGCCATGCAAACCCTTGAATATTTAACATGTTAATTATTGTCATTGGCATCGCTAGGATTCGAACTCCTGACCTTGCTTAAAGGAGACGTAGCACATTTTCTCAATTTATCAACTGGTTGTTGATAATTTGAAATATTCTTTAAGCTACTAGGATTTGGATGAAAGAAAATAAAAAATAAATGAAAATTTATTTGTAAAATATAAATTGTATAATATTGAACAAAAATCTTATGCCCATTTTTTGTGTCTCTTTCTATGTCACAACACTAAAAAAATTAAAATTTAAGCTACAACCTTAAATATTAAATCTTAAACTTTAAACCTTAAAAATACATCCTACCACAAATACCTTAATTCTAAGCCTAAACTTTAACTTTAACCTTAAATTTAATTTTTAGTATGATGGTAAAAATAATACACTAAAAAAGAAAAAGGTTTATATTTTATAATATTGTATGTTTAAATATCAAATGTTTTATTTAAAAAATAGAGTTTATGATTAGCAAGGTGGCGAGAAATTCCAAGAAAATGGCCAACAATGGTCAATGGAAAGCAAAAGGATAAGCTCGACGAAAATTCGTAGGATAAGAATTTGGATAGAGGCTTAACTTAACTCTATCCATTCTTTTCTATAAAATAAATAAATAAATAAACATTTCAATACAAATTAAACTTAAAAAAAAAAAAGACTGCTAGGTCACCGCTGACTCGTGCCAAAATGATGTCAAAAGAAATTACTATATATTTCTAATAGTATAGATATACTTCCTTGTATACCAACCATGTTGGTCTAAATGGCAACAACTTAGTATCGTTTAAATAAATTTTAAGTTTGAGATATTGTGTACGCAGATAAATTTTACTGAGAGACTCGCCCACCATAACCAACTGTCTGACGCGGGTCAATTCAGATTAATCAAGATAAAATTTTAAAAACCGAGAAAAAAATACTATAGTATTATATTTATACCCACCGTGTTTAAATTTTTTGAGATCGAGATGATATCGACCCATGACACCTCTATTCCAAATAAAATATAAACATAAACATTTGATCTTATGTTTTTTTTTCTCGCCTTTTTATTTAATTTGATTGAAACAATTTATAACAGTTTGTCCATGTTATGTTGTAATTTTTTTTATGGAATTGACAATATTAGACATAACATAAAATATTTTTTGAATAGAATATACATATATGTGTATATATATTAGTTGTATTAATGATATGTGCATTTTAAAAATATTATTTAATATATTAATTTTATTAATAATATATTGAATGTATAACTTAGATATAGTCTAATTGAAAGAGTTTTATGACTTCCAAACAAACGTTTTCTAATTTATTTTTTAAAGTTATTTTAAACAAATATTTCATAAGAAAATTTTAGTAATATGTACTTTTAGATTATACTTTTAGGTAGTCTTTATATTCCGTCTAATAAATACTGTAATATTTTTGGTAAAAAACACTATAATTTTAACATTCACAAAGACAATTTAAAATATAGTCTCACATTTCATCAACTAAATATGCAAACTTTGTTGAATCAATCACTTTTTTTGTGTGTGTGAAAATGAATTGTTGAATAATTGAGTTCAATAATGTTTTGCATGTAATTTTTTATATTCATTTTATATCAATAAAAACTTGAAAGGTATTTTTGTTAAAAATAATTCTTCAATTAATTTAAGGATTAAATAGTACGTTATCTCATCATTATTTTGGTACTCGGAGAATTTCTTAGTTCAATTTTGTTCCTGAACTTTTCAAACATGAAGTAGGTTACCCCACTCAAATAACTCGTTACAAAAAAATTATATCATACTCTAAGAACGTGTTTCATGACACATAATTTATATTAAATTAAAAATAAAAAAATCACAAAAGATCTTAAAAATCCATAAAAAATATATTTAACAAACTTAGAACTTAACATATCTCTTTTCTCTAAATCTATTGGATTTTAAAAGACTTTCATGAACTTTTTCGAAAAATTTCTAATTTAATATATATGTCTATAGTGTCACGTAGCTTTTGTAACAGAAAAATTGAATTGGGTTATATGTTTCACGTTTGAAAAGTTCAGGAACTATAGTTTCGTTGTTACTAGGGGTGTAAACTATGGGTGTTCAAAAACATTCGATTCGATCCGAAATTTTAGATATCCGATCCGTTTTATATTTTTCGGATAATTCAGATCAAATATCCGAAAATTTCGGATTGGATACGGATAGTGGTTTTACATTCGGATCGGATATCTGATTATCCGATATCCGAAAATTCAAATTTTTTATAGGTATAAATCTTATTATACTTGATATTTTTACTTGTTATATATGAAAAATTAAAATTTTCATGGATACAAGTATTGTTATATTCAATAATTTATTGATTTTCATATTCGAAAACCTAAATTTTTCATGGATAGAACTATTAAATTAAAAAATAATCAAATAAATTCATAAATTTTGAAAATTCGGATATCCGATCTGAAAATCCGGATATCCAGTTTTTTCGGATGGGATACAAATCGCTATTTAGGTGATCCGAATTTTCGGATCGGATCCGATGCGATATCCAAAATGAACACCCCTAGTGTAAACGAGCCGAGTCGAGCTCGAGTAGTGCTAAGCTCGAATCGACTCGTTAAGATTTCGAGTTGAGTTCGAGCTTGAGTAGTTTTTAACGAGCTTGAATAATCTGAGTCCAGCTTGGCTCGTTAGGAACTCGAGTCGAGTTCGAGCTTGAGTCGAGTGTTGGCCGAGCTTTGATCGAGTCATACTTGAGTAGCTTGTGATCTGCCTCGTCCATATAAAGCCCTATTAGGAAAAAAACTTTGATGCACAAGTTTAGGGTGTTAGTTTATGGTTTAGAGGGTTAGGTGGTTGAGTTTATAATTTAGGATTTAGAGTTTAGGGTTTAGAACTTATGTTTTAGGGTTTTAGGAATTTGGAATTTAAATTTAAAAAACTAAAAGAATAGTACATTATATTTTCGAGTAGCTCGCGAGCATTTTGAGTCGGGTATCGAGTAGCTCGACTCGGCTCATTAAGAACTCGAGTCGAGTTCAAGCTCCAGTCGAGTGTTGACCGAGCTTTGACCGAGTCGAACTCGAATATATTGCGATCTGTCTCGTCTCATTTACAACCTTACTTGTTACCTATGTAGTTTACCCTAAAAAAACAATTTATCCATGTGGGAGTATGAGACTAATCCAAAGTCTTATTAATGCATTCAACATTCTATTGGAGAAATTATTAGATAGATCTGACTCATCAAGTTATTCATGGTCCATCTAATAATATTCATATATTTCAGTGTATTTATCAACTCTTTAGTTATATGTAAGAAATATGTAAAGATTTACCTTAAAAATGAGATGAAAAAATTTCATTGGACGTGACAATGAATAATGTGCCCTCTAATAATTTTTCATTCCAACCAAAACCTAAGATGGAAAAAATTATTAGATAGGCTTCATTCACCACATCATATGTGGTCCTGCCCAATAAGGTAAATTTATATCATTTTTCCCCAAAGTTAATTTCCACCTATTTCCTACATATTAATAGGAAGTGGGTAGTTATTAAGAAGTTAAAATAAAATGAATGGACCTTATTAACTAAGATCGCGGATAAAGTGGTGAGCATGATCCGTCTAATAATTTATCCTAAGCTGGACTGTTTCCATCACCTGATCACCACGTCAATCCATTAGGATAATGCCACGTCGTCTTTGTTCGTTAACATGTTTGTTCTTGTCGCTTTCACTGCCCTAGTTAAACCATCTAATTTATTACAGCTGCACACACTTAATTATGTCAATTTTACGATACGAAAAAACAAAAATATCTAAACTATATATATTAAATCTTTGTTGAGTTGTCAGAAATTAATTCGAAATTGTTTATATAGAAAATCATTAAAATGTTCATATTTCAGTTAAAAACAATAAAAAGTACCTTTTAAAGATGATTATAATTATTATATTTTATATAATATTTAAATTAAAAATAATAATTATTATTTGAGAATTACACAAAACATTACTATGTTTTGAATACATAATCTATTGAGTGGTCTCAGTAGTAAATGATTATGTTGTTTCTCCTAGGTGAATCGAGTTCGTGCAACATAATCAGCAAGTGCGCATAAATTTATCTAAATTTAAAACCGAATTAAGATACTATCTTATAATTAAATTAGAGTAATAATAATAATAATATAAATGGAGTGATAAAAGTTTTATACAATTTTCTTATGAATCATGGGTTTAAATATTATATACAAATAGGAAAAGATAATATCAATTGATATTATTGTTGTTGTCAGGGTTTCAAATAGCGGAGCGCAACCGCGATAGCGGCCGCGAAATTGCGGTCGCGCCGCCGTCCGAAACCGCAATCGGAGGAAATTACGGTGGGAAACGGAATCACGACGATAGCGGGCTGTAGCGGACGCGAAATAACGAGATAGCGGCTGTCGCGACGATAGCGGGACGCTATCCCCGTTTTCAGCTCAGTCGCGGATGGTGGCCGAGGAGGAGGAAAAAGTTGCAGAGAAAGAAAAAAAAGAATCGGGGTTGAAGACATGTTATAACATTAAAAGGGTAAATGCGGGAAGAAGGGTTCTAATTTTAATTCATTTTTGGAAAGGCTTAAAAGTTTTAGTTCTCTTATAATTTAGTCCTTTAAGGCAGATTTTTAGTTTAATTAAGATGTTTTATTTTATTCAATTTTCAATTAAGTCATCAAATCCATAACAAAACTTCCAATTGAGCCTCTAAGTCTTATTTTTTTCAATTAAATCCATTTATAAGTGTTGGAAATTTTTTTATAATTATAATTTAAATTTCCCATTTTTGATATTTACCTTGATATTTTTTTAATTAGGTATTTACCTAGAACATATATATATATATTATTTTTGAGTTTGCTAATGAAAAAAATCTTTAATAAAATCGTAAGAAATTTAATCTCCTATCTCACAATTATAATTTATAATAAATATTTTTAATCTATTTTAATTTATATTTATTTTTGTTTAGAAAATACTGTAAATATCATCAAAAATAACTTTTTATAGTTATAATTATAATTATTATATTTTACACTAAGTTGTGCAAATTTAAAAAAAATTCACGACCGCGACACCCGCAATGACCGCAATAGTCTCCGTTATGTTCGCAACCACGATAACCGCGACGCGACCGAAAACGCGACCGCGAACGCTATTTAAATCCCTGGTTGTTGTACCATACATAAAGATGTGAGTTTGAGTATGAATTCAATTACATATAATATGACACAAACCAACTTGCTTCTGTGGTTAAGGGAACGGTTGTTGCTCCTAGAGGTCACGGGTTTGAGCACCAGCAGTTGCAGCAGGGTGATTATATTAGACCAACAATTGTTCCTAGAGGTCACGGGTTTAAATATTATATTAATAAATTCAGTGTTAATCAAGATATGATGCATGTATTTTGCCATTATCTCATATTTACTTTCTGGTTTTTACAGACTAGCGATGGAAAATAATAATAAAACTGAAAAATAAAGCAAAGTAAATAGAGATGAAGATGAGTTGAGTCAAGGGATGACGTGGAATACCTTTTTGGAGGAGAAAAACCTAGAAAGTTGGTTTGGATTTTTTTTTTGGATTTTTGACATTATTTTTTTCTATTTAAATCAATATTTTTATGGGATATTAGACTATTAATTTCAGTTCAGATATATTTACATTATAAATAAATTAAATTTTATTACTTGTATTTTTTTAATTTTATCATTGTTTGTTAAAAGGATTGAGATGGGTAAGTCGGGAAGTGACGTGGCAACTCATAAGAGGTGAAACGACAGTAACATCGAAGATACATGAATATGCCAGATCATCCGTGGAAGACACGTCACACTGCCCACTACAATAATTCCACCTGGCAATCTCTCCCTCCACTCCCATTTATTATTTATTGCACGTGAATTTTAATTCCTAATTTAAAAAAAAGTTTGATATATGACTGTTTAAAAACTATCATTCAGATTAGTTATAAATGACAATGGAGCAGCAGAAGACCTACCGCCCGGAGCAGCAGAAGACCTACCGTCCAGAATCTCAGCAGCCGCACCGTCAAACGTCCTTCCGTCCGGATCAGCAGGTTCCTTTTCGTCCTGTTCAGCAGCGTCCGCCTCTTCTTCGTGAAGACCTCCAACCTCCTTTTGGTAAGGATGGAGGTTGGACTGAGGTAGTTCGGAGGAGAAGGGTTTCCTCCTCAATTCAGCATCGTCCTGGATTTTCAGATACGATAGCGGAGTGGTCCATTTTTATAGATAATCTCAGTCGAAAGGTATCGAGGAGGATGCTAGGTGACCTTTGTGGCAAATATGGCAAGGTATGCCGAGTTTATATACCCTTTCGCAATCTTAAACCCAAATACAAGGAGACTACGTATGCTCTTGTATCCATGGAGAATAGCGCAGATATGTGGAATGTAATTAGTAAGCTGAATCAGTCAACTGTGGAAGGAGGCACCATCACAGTCTCAAGAGCTAAGTTTCCTCGCATTGCTAGGGCAAACCCACCCCATATCCAGGGTTTGCGGAATGGATATCGTCAGGCTGGGAGTAGTTCGGCCAATGTAAGGAACCCTGGCCCTAGGAATGCTCCTAAGTCCTATCGTGAGGCCCTCGTTGAACCGGTGATTGAAATCCAGGATAAAGGCAAAAGAGTCATGGATCAGGAGAATGTCCAGGGTGTCAGAAATGTCAATCAGGGTCGTAGGAATTTCTATGTACCAAAGAATGAACTGGCGTGGCTTAAGATGTGCATGGCAGGGGTGATCAAGGATGGGTTTGACCATGAGTTTGTGCAACGTGCTCTTCACAATGATGGAATTGAAGTTCAGGTGTTACGGTGGGGTGTTGATAATGATTCTTCAATCATCAAATTTCGGAACTCAGAAGAAATGGAGTTGATATGGTCTACAAAAAAGGAGGAACTTTCATACTGGTTTGATTGCATTGGTCCCTTACTTATTGAAGACATTCCTTACTACTTTGTGAGGGTGGCACTATCCGGGGTGCCCCTCGTATGTTGGCATAAAAGTTTTTTCGAGGATCTTGGTAACAAATGGGGGATCTTCGCAAAAATCGGCGAGGAAACAATGAAGAAGGACCGCCTGGACATTGCATACATGATTATCCGTACGGCTTCATCTTCTACTATCCCGGCGTCCTTTGCTATGTCCTCTTTCGGTTTTTCATATGAGATCAAAGTTTCGATGGTGAGCAGGAATAGCGATAAGGGGGGCTCGGTGATGGGGGAAACAAATCGAAATCAAGCCGCCGACTGGTTTGACTCTTCCCCGTCCGTGAGTGGGAGTGAAGGGGAATCGGAAAGTCAATACTCCTCAATGGGGCCCAGTGTTGGGGGGGACTTGAGAGTGAACTCCCCTAGGAATTTGGTGCCTCCAACCGACATGTCAGACGTCGTTCCAATTATCAATAGTGGCGAGGAAAACGTGCGGATATTTGCTGATGGTAATGTGTCCAAAGAAGCTGTCCGGGTCGAATCTTGGGATGATTCTCATGATGTTCCGGGCCACAACTCTACAGCCCAAGATGATATAGTGGTCAACTCCCCGTATGGGGCAGCGAACCCATTTGAAGTTTGTGAACAGAATAGTGGGCTTGTGCATAGGGGCCCTATTGTTCATATTCATTCCAGTCCGAATATGAGTTTAGTACCCAACTCATGGGACTTTGTCCCCGACAGCTACGAGAAGGGGGGATCGGGTTTTCCGTTGGTTGGTTCACCACCTCCTTCGTTTCATAACCTTTCCAGAGTAAGGGTCTCCCAACTTTCCATTCCAAAAGATTTCTTTCATGCGAGTTCCAGAAGGGTGTTGAGAAGACAGGTCCGTGATTCTACTGAAGAAGAGGATATGGAAAGGGGTGATAGAGTTGAAGGGGGTGTGGCAAACAGTTTGGAATCCGCAAAGGGTTTAGAGGCGGAGTCGGTATGGGCCATCAGTAACCTACTGGAAATTACTTTCAGAGGAGGGCGTGAGATGGTTGTCCAACGGGTCCAGGAACTAGAAGAGGGTCTGGGGCGTTGTGCCTAAGCCGGTCTAAGGAATTTGGGTCTCAATCTATTTTCTCATGGAATTGAGGATTCTAACTTGGAATGTCAGGGGATGTAGAAGGAAGGAAAAAAGAAGAGCAATTAAAAACTTTATCAAGAGGTCTCACTCAGAGGTCGTATTTTTGCAAGAAATTAAAGTGGATGGCATGTCAGAGTTGGAAGTGAAGCGGCTTTGGATAGGGTCTGAGATGGATTATGCTCTCTCTCCGGCTGAAGGGTCTGCCGGGGGCTTACTTAGCATATGGAACTCGTCTTTTTTCCAGGTATCAAACAAATTCATTAACCGCCGGTTCATTGCTGTTGTGGGGAAGATAGTTAAGACTGGATTGGTATGTGGTTTTTTAAATGTATATGGTCCATCAGTGGACTCGGAGAAGCCGAATTTCTTAAATGAGTTGCTAAATTTTATCAAATCAATTGAAGTACCGTGGTGTTTAGGGGGAGACTTCAACCTTTTTTTAGATGTAGAGGAGAAGCAAGGTCTTACTGTCAACATGTCTCTGATTTCGGCATTTAGGGACTTCATCACTGAGGCAGGAGTTCGAGATCTTCCCCTTGTGGGTGGAAAGTATACGTGGTGTAATAACCGAGAGGTACCCACGTTCGTCCGCCTCGACCGATTTCTTTTAACTTCGGATTTTGAGATAGCCTTCCCCAGTCTTGTGCAGAAACTTCTCGAGAAATCTCTGTCGAATCATAATGCGGTTCTCCTCGAGTCTGATAAGTCAAACTGGGGTCCGAAGCCTTTCAGATGCTACAATTATTGGCTGGGGGAGTCGGGTTTTGAGGAAATGGTATTGAGATCTATTACGGATTATAAGCATGCGAGGCCTAATACCAGGGTTGGTGGTCTATTAAAAGGCATCAAGTCCGCGATAAAACAGTGGTATGGAAATCTCAGGAATGATCTTATTACGAGTTCTTCTGTTCTGGAAAAACGAATTGATGAGCTAGAGAAGAATATTCAAGCGGGGGTTATCGTGTCGAATGGTGCAGGGGTACTAAGGAGGCTTCGTGCTGAATTATGGAAACAATACAGGAGGGAGGAAAGCGAGTTTCTACAGAAATCACGCCTTCGCTGGTTTGCCGAGGGTGATAGGAACTCTAAGTTCTTTCACCAATCGGTTGTGGCGAGAAGGAATGCAAATGCCATTCCCAGCATTGCTTATGAGAATAAGGTTCTCACCTCTCCTTCTGAGGTAAAATCGGCTGTTAAGAACCACTTTCAAAGAGCATACAATTCCACCTCAGCGCTAGAAGTTCTCAGCATGAATCTTGGCTTCAGGAAACTAAATACTCCTCAAGTCGAGTCACTACAGAGGCATTTCACTGAAGAAGAGGTTCAGATAGCATTATTTTCTTCAGATGGTAATCGAGCTCCGGGTCCGGATGGGCTAAATTTTAATTTTTTCAAGAAGTTTTGGCATGTGCTTAAAGGAGATATTATGTCATTCTTTGAAGATTTCTATAAGGGGAAGATTTGGGAGGATGGAGTTAACCACTCCTTTATTACCTTAATCCCTAAGGTGAAAAATCCGGAGTCATTGGATGAGTTCCGGCCGATAAGCTTGGTAGGTGGTCTCTACAAGCTTCTCTCGAAAGTTTTGGCACGCCGTTTAAGTGCATTCATGGATATACTTGTTGGGGAGTCGCAATTTGCATTTATCAAAGGTAGGCAAATCTTGGACTGCAGTCTTATTGCCAATGAAGTCATAGACTATGCCTCGAAGTCTAAAAAGGCTGGAATAGCTTTCAAAATCGATTTCCAGAAAGCTTACGATTCGGTAAGCTGGTCCTTTCTCAGTTTGGTCCTCAAGGAAATGGGTTTCGGGAGTCGTTGGTGTAAGTGGATACTAAAGTGCATATCATCGGCAACAATATCAGTTTTAGTAAACGGATCTCCTACAGAAGCCTTCAGTATCTCAAAAGGATAGAGGCAAGGTTGCTCCTTGTCTCCGTTGCTTTTTAATTTGGTGGGAGAGGCGCTGAGTTTGATGATTAAGAAAGCTGTAGATCTCAAGATATTCTCGGGTGTGGTGTTGTGGAATTCCAATAGTGAGATCGAAGTGTCACATCTTCAATTCGCGGACGATCTCTTGATCTTCTGTGAAGGAAATATGGATCATGTATGTAATGTGAAACGTGTCCTACGGGTTTTCGAGCTAGCATCCGGATTGAAACTCAATTTGAAGAAAAGCAGGATATTCGGCATCAACCTCAGTGAGGCCTTAGTTCAACAGTGGGCGGCTTTGATTGGTTGTACTGTTGGAAATTTCCCAACGGACTACCTCGGATTACCTTTGGGGGCAAACAGAAATTCTGCGCTAATATGGGAGCCAGTAGTTAAGAAGTTTCACTGCAAGCTAAATGGTTGGTTGGCGAAGTTTTTATCTTCCGGGGGCCGCCTGACTCTGATCAAATCAGTTTTAAGCTGTTTGCCGGTGTATTTTTTATCTTTATTTAAGATGCCCTCTTCGATAGATGCCCGGCTAAATAGAATTATGTCAGCATTTTTCTGGGGCGACAGTGAGGAGAAATCGAAAATACACTGGATTAATTGGAAGCAAATTTGCCGCCCAATCAACCAAGGGGGACTAGGAATTAACGATCTGAATATCCTCAACAGATCTCTCCTTTGCAAGTGGGTGACTAGATACGGTAATGAGGTTGGCAGTCTATGGAGAAGGATTGTTGATATAAGAACTCCAGGGGCGGATTCAAGAATTATTCCGGGTCCACAGCGGTCAAAAGACTCGTCTTGGTGCTGGTTTGGTATCATTAAGAATTTTCTCATGGATGATGCATTCAGGTCTACATTCCGGAATAATTTAAAGATGAAAATTGGCAATGGCGAAAAGGCCAAGTTTTGGCAGGATATTTGGATTGGCAACGCTCCTCTCAAGGAGAAATTCCCTCGGATCTTTGCATTAGCGTTGAACAAAGTTGGAACTATTTGCGAGTTTGGCAGCAAGCAAGGCTTTTCGTTGTCTTGGAACATACAGCTTAGGAGAGAGTGCTTTGATTGGGAGAAATGCCAATGGCGGGATATGATGGAATTGCTTTCTGGTTTCAAATCCAATTCTCTCTATAATGACGGTGTGACTTGGCTCCGATCCAGTGAAGGTCTATTCTCGGTGAAATCTATACGGAAAACATATCAGGAAATGGGTCCGGATGATCCCTTCTGGAAGAAATGTATTTGGGTTGGTCTTGCGCCTCCTAAAATTGAAATTTTTGCTTGGTCCTTGTGTTGGGGAAGGCTGCCGGTGAAGACGGAATTACACAAACGGCGAGTTAATAACATGGTAAATCTCTCTTGCCCTTTTTGCAATGTTGAAAATGAATCTGTTGCTCACCTATTTATAAACTGCCTTGGAGTTTGGAAATTATGGACTCGCTTTTGTGGCCTAGCCAAGATGACTGTCGTACTGCCTAATGATCCGAGAACCTTGTTTGAGCTTTGGGCGGATTGGAGTAGTCGAAGTAAGAATGATTGGATGGGAATGGTTCCTTTCGCCATTACCTGGGCGATTTGGCTGATGAGGAACGACATAGTGTTCAAAATGAAATCATTAGATTGGCTCCAACTGGAACATTTAACGCGGCTAAGGTTGGCGTTCTGGTATAAAGCGAAATTCCCCGCTTGTCCTATTCCTTTCGACTCTCTCTTGCAGGATATCTCCTTGGCTTCAACATGGTCGGCTCCTAATTTGATCCGATCGGCCATACGGTCTTGGATCCCTCCTCCGGTTGGGTTTTGTAAATTAAATACGGATGACGCTATCAATACGGAGGGGGAGAAAGCTGGGATAGGCGGGCTGTTGAGGAGCGCCGATGGATCCACTCTTTTCCAGTTTTCAGTTGCGATCGGTCCTGATCCACCTGCCCTGGTGGAGCTAACAACTCTTTATTATGGGGTTAATTTATTCTACAAATCAGTATGGGCTCGATCCTTTAGATTAATTGCCGAATCAGATTGCAAACTGTTAGTGGAATGGTGCATGAATGAGAGTTATCCCCCGTCCCCAGCTAGAGAGATGGTTCGTGATGTACAGGAGAAAATTAGGAAGTTTGGTTTATGTGTGCGTTGGATCCCGAGAATTTGCAATGTTGAGGCCGATGGCCTTGCAAAAGAAGGCATTGGGTAGGGTAATTCTTGTTGTAATCAGGGTATTTATTTTGCTAGTGTGAAAGGTTGAACTATGGACATATGGTTTTATGAATAAATATTATAGAGGGCACTCTTTTCCCCTTCACTAGGAAAGGGTTTTTAATGAGGCCCATTTCGACTTTTCAAAAAAAAAACTATCATTCTTATAATTAATATTTATTTTTAATATAATCTATTAAGATGTTTAATATAATTAATTGTAGATATAATTAATGAAATAATTTATAGTGTTTAACGTAATTAATAATTACGTAAAATGGTTTATGGTTTAAGATTTTAATGTTTATAGTTTAAGATTTATGATTTTATGGTTTAAGATTTTAGTGTTTATAGTTTAAGATTAATGATTTTATGATTATATTATATAGTTTAGAGTTTACAATTTTAAGGTTTAGGGTTTAATTACATCAAACACACTAAGTAATGGTATATAATTTTTCAAAAATGAAATCAATTATATGCTAGTAGATTCTATTGAAAAAAATAAGCCTTAATTATAGGAATTTGGTTAGTTCTTAAACATTGAGGGTTGCATATAGCAAAACCCATTTAAAAAATCATAAAACCTCAACGAGTGGTCTTAATGAAAAAAAAAGATGACGTTCATCTCAACTGATCTGATTTGAATAATTTTATCTACAAAGAGTGCGTGCATTATCAAAGAGTTAATAAAAAAATATGGACAAATATTGCGTTGTAAGAGATCCACTAATTGATCGAGTGATCAATAATACTCAATTACCCATGTTACCTCATCTTGTAAGGGTCGAATGCAGACATTTGTCTTAACAATGTAATATCTCTATACTAACTAAAATACTACCTTATAAAGATTATTAAAAAATAACAATAAATTTAAAATCCAACTTAATATTTAAATTAAAAAAACTAAATTTTAGGTTTCGGAATTAGAAGAAATATATTTATAAAATAAAAAATAAGGTGATATTTTTTACTAAATAAAAAATAAAAAGGGAGAGGCGTCGAGAGTTAGAATCCTTACACGTGGCGGAGACTAGAAAATTCATGACCGAGTAAATCTGTGAAAAGATTTCTGACACGTTTCATTTTTATTTTTCTTTGATTTGTTATTTCTTTTAAGAAAAATATCTTCTTCTATGCAAAAAATAAAATAAAATAAATTCTTCCATTCAATTATTACACTATTTAAGATTATTTAATCACTTTCCTTTTTATCCAAAATATAATAATAAACGCTTTAAAAAAACATATAATAATAAGGAAAATTCTACAACGGGCGTCGAACATTGATGAACACCACTAACGATGAACACCGATGAACACCATTAATTTTTTTTTTAAATTTTAAAAATCTAAAGGACTAAAATTATAATTAAAATTATCTTTTAAAAAAATAAAAATCAAATTTAAAAATTACTTTATATTATTTTTTAATAAATTAAAATCAAATATTCTTAATTTTTCTACACCCTAACCAAAATTAAAAATTAATTTTATAATAGATTTGAATCAAAAACACCCAAATCTCCTAAACCTAAACCTAAAAAATTCAACCCTTCATCCAATACCCAGCCGGCGCCGGCTCACCCCTTTGCCGCCTCCGCCCCCGCCAGGTTTAGGTTTAGGAGATTTGGGTGTTTTTGATTCAAATCTATTATAAAATTGATTTTTAATTTTGGTTAGGGTGTAGGAAAATTAAGAATATTTGATTTTAATTTATTAAAAAATAATATAAAGTAATTTTTAAATTTGATTTTTATTTTTTTAAAAGATAATTTTAATTATAATTTTAGTCCTTTAGATTTTTAAGATTTTAAAAAAAAATTAATGGTGTTCATCGTTAGTGGTGTTCATCAATGTTCGTCGCACGTGGTAGACTCATCCTAATAATAAAAGTTTAATACCGAACTATATATTTTTTTCCAAACCTGATTTTCTAAGTAATTAGTGACAAAACGTGTTAACCTAATCCAAAGTGTTTTTATATAAATAAGATCATTGAAAAATTGTATAATGTTTTAAATATTTTTTAAAAATAACTTTATAATTTAACTACTTATTAAAATATAGTTTTTAAACGAATTATATATTGTTTTTTCTTCAAATGTTTGCATATACACATTTTAAACACATTTCAAAAAAAAATTCCCCCCTCAAATTAGGATTAATAGAGTTTTTTAACGAGGTACTCGTTCGTATCGTATTTTTTTATTTATCGAAAAAAATAAAAATAGTTTAAACATATATTGAGTGCTTAAAGACAAGATACAAACATATGCATTGCCTCTGTATTTATTTTTATGCTAATATGTGTCTTTGACACGTATTATACACTTATATAATTTCTCTTTATTTTTATTACAGTCTCTCACAATCAAATTTGATCATATTTACTCTTTTTTTTTAAAAACACAAACTCAACTGCATCATCCCAATATTCTATTAAAAGAGTAATTTATGCAAATAATGACCAAATAATATCATTTCTATAAATGATTATGCCTAAAAATCAAATAAAAATAAAACAATTCATTATTTGTTCTTTTAGAATAATAAATCAGTGATTTATCAACTTATCTATTTAATTTTTCCCTAATGTTTCTATACTATCCAAAATCATTAAAAGAAAAGAATAATTAATATTAATGACAGACATAAAACTTTATGCTAAATTATTTAGATTTTTAAAAAGATATGAAAAAATAAGTGTGCAATTTTAAAATTCTAGAAATATAAAATTAAATCATTAATGAAAAATTACAAAGAAAATATTTAAATTATTTTGAAATTTAAAAATTTTAAATACGTAATTACACAGTCTATCGATACATCCCTACTTGTACCATTGAGGTTTGAGACTACTCCTAATTAATAAAATCCATAGAATAATAATAAAAAAGAGGCTGACATGGAATGATTAAATAGTAATTACAGCATTAGTGATTAGATAAACACTATTACACTAATCTAAATACTAAACAAGATAAGACTTACTTATCCAATCTCTCATTTATTATATTCATAACTCCAAAATAAATTAAAATAATTAAATAAATGCAAAACAAAAAAAAGTAACCGCGGCTCTACAGTGGGATCGGACAGAACAGAACAGATAGAGTCGGTTACAGTGAGAACAGAATCCCATGTTTTAAAGTCCAGGACATAATCATGCACACGCATCGAATCTGGACCCTTGAAACCCATGCCTTGACGCACATATATAAACAGCTAGCTCTCAATCTCACTCTTTTCGTTCTTATCCTCTCCGCCTGCTTCTTTCCTTGCTTAAGAGCTCTTTTCTCTGTTTTATTTATGGAATGTGAATCGATATCTTTGATTCAAATTTCTGAAAGATTCATATTTCTTAGTTACACTTTTCTATAAATGTATAAAAACGTAATAAACCCAGACCTGCAATCCAATCCTGTGTAGCGAAATCAATGAAAGAGAACTCCTTTCGTCTTCTTCATTGATTCTTTCAATACCCTTTGTGTTGTTTCTTTGATTTGATATAGAATTTTACATATATAGTTTACCAGATTCTGTTGTTTGATCTGGAAACATGGTTTCCAGTTGTTGTTTAGACCAATTCAACATGTTGTCCACCGATGATTTCCGGGTCATGAATCGGATCCCCCGAGTTTTGAAAGTCCCCGGAGTCGTGTCGGAATTCGAGGACGATGATCAACAAAGCGTGCGGCGGAAAAGGGTTATCGTCGTTTCCAACCAGCTGCCTTTACGTGCGTGGAGGGACTCGGTGTCCGGAGAATGGTGCTTTGAATTCGACGAGAACGAGCTCCTCGCCCAGCTGAAAGACGCTTTCCCGCCCGACACGGAGGTCAGGTACGTCGGAACTTTGAGAGCCGACGTCGATGCAGCGGATCAAGACGCGGTGGCCCAAGTTCTGCGCGACAAGTTGAGCTGCGAAACCATATTTCTCCCCGTGGAGATGCGGAACTTGTTTTACCACGGCTTTTGTAAGCACTATCTCTGGCCTTTGTTCCATTACATGATGCCGATGCCGGGGACCGACGGTGTACGTTTCGACCGAGCACAGTGGGCGGCTTACGTTTCCGCTAATAAAATATTTGCCGATAAAGTGCTGGAAGTCATGTTTAGAGACGATGAAGATGGGGATCATGTGTGGGTGCATGATTATCATCTCATGGCTTTACCTACCTTTCTGAGGAGACGGTGCAATCGGGTAAAGCTTGGATTTTTTCTACACAGCCCGTTCCCTTCATCTGATATTTATAAAACTTTACCTGTTAGAGACGACATTCTTAGAGCTTTGCTGAATTGTGATTTGATTGGATTCCATACTTTTGATTATGCAAGGCATTTCTTGTCTTGTTGTAGAAGGATTCTGGGTTTGCATTCCGAGTCCAATAGGGGGCACATTGCTTTAGAATATTATGGTAGGCCTGTGACTATCAAGATTTTGCCTGCTGGGATTCATATGGGGCAGCTTGGATCGGTAATCGCCGAGGAGAACACCCTTCGGATGGTTAAGGAGTTGAAGGATCGGTTCGAGGGGAGAATTCTGATGATCGGCGTCGACGATTTGGATACGTTCAAGGGAATTCCTCAGAAGTTTTCAGCAATTGGGGAGCTTTTGGATAGGAATCATGAATTGAGGGGAAAGGTGGTTTTGGTACAGATTACGAATCCGGCGAGGAGTTTAGGCCGGGATGTGCAACTTCTTCTGGATGAGGTCAATGGCATTGCCAAGGAGGTCAATGCTAAATATGGGGAGCCTGGCTACGAGCCGATAGTTTTCATGAAGGGACCGATCACCACACGGGAGAAGCTCGCTTATTATGCGGTTGCCGAGTATTGTGTTGTGACTCCTGTGAGAGATGGGATGAATTTGGTGCCATATAAGTATACTGTTTGTAGGCAGGGCTGCCCTGCTTTAGATAAGGCTTTAGGGGTTGATGAAAACTCACCTCCCAAGAATAGTGTGATCATTGTCTCTGAATTCATTGGCTGCTCACCGTCGCTCAGCGGGGCAATCCGTGTCAATCCATGGGACATTACTGAAATGGCTACTGCAATGTGTACGGCCATTACTTTGCCGGACACGGAGAAACACTTGCGCCATGAGAAACATTACAAGTATATTAGCTCTCATGACGTTTCTTACTGGGCTCGGAGTTTCGATCAGGACCTTGTGAGAGCTTGTAGAGATCATTATCACAAGAGGTATTGGAGAGTTGGACTCGGTTTCGCATTTAGGCTTGTTGCCATGGAACCAAACTTCAGGAAGCTTTTAGGGGATACTCTCAACTCTGCCTATAGGATAACCAATAGCCGACTGATCCTCTTGGACTACGATGGCACTATGATGCCACCGACTTCAGTAAACAAGGGGCCTAGTCATGAAGTTATTTCCGTCCTTAATCGATTATGCAGTGACCCGAAAAACATTGTTTTCATCGTGAGCGGCAGAGATCGGGGCACCCTGAGCAAGTGGTTTTCGTCATGTGAGAAATTGGGTATTGCAGCTGAGCATGGATACTTTATAAGGTAATGTTTTTAAATTTTGTACTCATTTAATCCATGATATGTTGCAATATCTGTTTCTTGATCGATAATATCGTTTCTTCCGATTTGGTAGGTGGACTAGGGACTCCCCATGGGAAACCTCCCACTCGATGGACTTGAGTTGGAAAGAGGTTGTTGAACCTATAATGCAACTTTACACGGAGACAACTGATGGGTCGTGCATAGAGAACAAAGAAACTGCAGTCGTCTGGCACTATCAAGACGCCGACCCTGATTTCGGCTTATGGCAAGCTAAGGAGCTTCATGACCACTTGGAGAGTGTCCTGGCCAATGATCCCGTGGTTGTTAAAACGGGGGAACACATAGTTGAGGTTAAGCCGCAGGTACAAAGTGTTTTCAGAATCTCTAGAAATATATTTACTTCATTGGCTTGTGGTTTGAAGTGTTGTTCCATTTTATGTGGAACTGCAGGGAGTAAGCAAAGGCATTGTTGTGGAAAATGTGATCTCAAGCATGAGAAGTAAGGGCAAAGCATCGGATTTTCTGCTTTGCATAGGAGATGATCGTTCGGACGAAGATATGTTCGAGAGCATTGCTCGCTCGTCTGCCGACCCTATCTTGCCCACCATAGCAGAGGTATTTGCATGCACGGTTGGTCTAAAACCGAGTAGGGCAAAATACTATGTTGATGACATTGTTGATGTCATCGGACTGCTTCGAGGGGTTCCCGAAGCATTACCAAACTGACTTAGAGAAAAATTGGAAAAAAAGAAAAGATAACCAAAGAAAGGGTACAATGTTTACATCAGGATTTGTTTAGGGCTAATGATATAGGACACCTTGTGCAGACTATACCTTTAACAGATTCCATTACTTAGAAACGCTATACTCTGCTTGTTCATGTTCTTTTATTATACTTTTTAAATATCAAGCAAAGTTCTCAATTTGTCAAAGAATTTGCCTTTTCTCTTTTTACAATACCATCCATTTCATTCTCTTTACAATCTGATAAGCTTCAATTATGAACCTTAAAATTCTTCTACGTCATCGCACGCAGATTATTACGGTTAAGATCATGTCATCGATTTCAATGATCCAGTTATATAATTTGATACTAAACTTAAAATTTAATGATATCTGGTGTAGTTTATCCTATTAATAATTACAAAAGTGAATTTAGTTCGAGTAATTAACTTGCAGACAAAGTTGTATTATAATAATATTCTTAAAATAAATGTCAAGATTCGAACTTACACAAGCTGTTGACAGCTTTCCGAGAAAAAAACAATCCCTAGAGTTTGGAGAAATGAATCTGGCACTTGCTTTTTGTATGGAAACTTTTCTAAGTTCCTAATTTTTGACTGAATGATTCAAACTTAGGCCACTTACCATGGTTTTATTTCAAGCAGCCTAATGTTACCAAGTCAATGTGGGATTGATCCTTAATTACATCCACATATTCTGGTCATATTAGGTTCCTATAGGAACTAAACAAACTATTGATGTGTCACATTCTCTTACTTTTTATATTGTTCTCTTATTAAATCAAATCAAATATATTTGTCGATTGAGATTTAATTCAATTGACCCCTATAAAACGAAAGCATATCTCATTACATTGAATAATTAATTTAAAATTTTATTAATAAATTATTATTTTCATTATTTTGTTAAGAAAACACTTTAAATAGAATTAAAGTAATAAGAAACAATTACTGGCTTTTAAAATTATCACTTACAATTTTCTGAAGCTGTAAAGGTAAAAAATAAGACCCTGAACGAAAGCTCATGCTGTTCTTTATTGAGACGACCTTGCTTTCGAGGAAGAATGAACTTTGGTTGATGCTCTCGCATATGACATTTATCTTATTCCTTCCGGACAATATGCTTGAAAGGCTTAAATTATATGGTTTGATGTCCTTTCTTTGGACAGACAAATTAACATAGTAGATTATACTAGAAGTTAAGGGGCCTGCAAAGCTACAAAACAATGCAAAACAAACATAAGATACAAAGCCTGGAGAGCATCTTTATCTTTGAAGGAATAAGCTCTAAACATAGGGACATAACCTTGCTAACATTGAAGCATATTCTTCATTTTCAAGAGGATTTATATGCATCGAAATACAAATTCGATTGATTTGGTTTCGTTCGTTAACTGGACATGTTAGAACAGTTGCTGCAATGTGATAAATAAGGACGATTCAAAGATTTAAGGGACTCTGTACAATTTATTAAAACGCCGCATTAAATTTATAATGTGAAAAGTGTGTTTTTTTCTCAAATAAAGTTCACTCAATATAAAAATGTTAGATTATTCTCTTGAGCAAAATATAAAAGTGACTCGCAAACATCTAAAAATCAAAGATTTTCACACAACGCTTTCGATATCAACTTCTTTTAAAAGATTAGACTTGATAGCCATCAAAGCAAGTCCATATAGCCTTTGTTTTAAAACATAATTGTCCGTAAGTATGACTTCACAAATTTTAATTTTGAAAAGTTTCATTTTGCAGAAACAACAATAGCAGGAACAACCGATAAGACTATATGTAATTCTTGCATTTGGGAAGCAATTAAAATGTTTTAAAAACTTCAATAAATCCATTGCTCCTATTTTTTTCTTGGGTAGAAGCTTTCTAAGTAATTTCAGCTTAACAAATAAATCATTTTCATCAACATTAGATAACTCATCTTTCCTAAGAGCATTTTCAAAATTATTACAATCTTACAATTCATCTTATTAATTTCCTGAATTACCTAATGTTGTTAAAACAATATCTGCTGGTAATTTTTTTAGAAAATGATTATATATAACAATTTATTTTGAGACCCTCTTTTTTTCGTAGGCACTGTACTGTCGCACATGTTGCAAATCCCCAAAACCACCTCTGATAAAAAAGTAGCTATAGACAACCGCTAAATCATGAAAAGATGAAATAATAATAAGGTAGAAGAGATGGAAGTAGATTATTTGACTAGTTGATTGTATAAAAGTGTTTGGTAAAATCAATTGACAACTATCAACAGTTTGTTGTTTTAAACAAATAAATTGACATATAAAGATATGATTATATTCAATATTTATTGAAATAATTTATTGATTATCAATATTTAGTATCTATATGTGTATTAGATTATAAAAACAATGATTTTTTTAATATAACTTTACTAAGTATTCTTACAGGAGGTATAGATTAATTTTGTATTTATGAAATATCTATTAAATAGAATATTATTAATTATTAAATTTAAATGATATTTGAACTATTTGCATTAATTTAATCAATTCGAAGGGAAAATAATTATTTAAATTATATATGGGAATATATTTTACTTAAAAAATTTACTTAAGTTATTCAAATTTAAGTTGTTTGGAAAACCCTCTTTATAATTGTCAACAATAAAATAGTCTCTACAAGTCTAATATTTAATTCTCTAAATTCAAAAAGCTCATTCTAGTATTTTTTTTATTGTAGAGGGTTCGTTCTATCCCCTATTATAATTCCATGCTTCTCAAACAATTAAATTAATAAATTTAACTGGTCAAGCATATAAAAGTGATTCGATCTTCTAATATTAGCTCAAAACTTCGTTCATCAATTAGGACCGAAGACATATTCGCTAAGAGATACAGTGAGGATTTGAGTTTTAAAAGAACTTTGGTGGTGAGACTTTATTTCCAAGGTTAATTGATTCTTTTTTTTTTTTTTTAACCTTTTATCTTATACATTTATTATACTCCCAATAGTTAAAGAATATTTTTCTTATTTTTTCTTTAAAAATTTCTACATTTTTAAATTTTAATCTCAACTATTAATTTATACTCTTATAATAATCTTAAATTCTAATTAGTGTAAAATTAAAATATTTTACCTAGTATAAAATGATCCATTTCCTTATATATATATAGAGAGAGAGAGAGAGTCATCTCATTATACTCGGCCTATAATATTTTCCTTTACAATCTCATTAATGTTTGTCATGAGTCCCCATTTCCACTCCTCTTTTGGGTGCTTTTAAATGCTGGTTTGTGTGAGTTTGGGTTGGGCTTTTAGAATTGTGCTTTTTTAGCTTTTGATTTTCTTAAGTTTTTATTGGTTTGGATTTACGTCTTTTCATGAGCGAATTTCTTTTGCATGCATGATATGTTAAATTATAATTATATTTTTATCTTAAAAAATATGATTTATTAAAGAGAGAATCATACAAGTCTAAACTTGTATTGTGTGCCTTATCAAAAAAAATTAAACTTAAATAGAGTAAAAAAGTACAACGCAACCAGGAAATACAATGGGAATCGCCTAAGACAAAAACAAAAATTTCAATACCTAACAACTGCAACACACCATTCAAGACATTAAACATTTAAACATGTTCGATTTCGCGTACTTTTGTACGTAATTCTATTATATAATTCTCTTTTAACATTTTTATGATAAAATATTTAATTATTTATATAAATGTAATATCAAGTAATGCGAAAATTGAGACTTTATGAATAGATCATTTATCAAACTATTTTCAATTTGAAATAATGGTGGGCTTAGTATCTGTTAGTGAATTAGTATGTGAAAAAAATAATCAAAGCAATATTCAGGTATAGTAAGACATATACAAAAGACGATATTTAATGTGGTTCAATTTTGTTTACATGCGAAAAAAATAAAATGCTAGTGTATCATAAAGAACAAATCATATTCTTCATATCCTGCATGGGGTCTGGATTTGTCATCAACTATACTAAACTTCACTCATGCAAGGATGGAAATCATCTGCCCCCAAAGTATGCCTCCATTTGTGCCCCCACTTTAAAATAGTGGGTTTAGGGTTTATGTTTTGGGGTTTAAGGTTGGGACTTAGGGTTAGGGTGTAGGGAATTAGGGGTAGGGTGTATTTTTTTAGGGTTTAAGGTTTGGGGTTTAGGATATGAAAATTAGGGTTATGGGGCAAGATTTAATTTTTAAGTATTTTTAGGCAGGGGCATAGAAGGAGGCATGGTTAGAGGCAGGAGATTTTTACTCCTCATGAAAGGTTAATTACAAGGTTTCACCAGACGTGAAGGCATAAAAAGAGAAGAGGCTGAAAGGGACTGTTATGGAGTGGGTGAGCTTTTTCTTGGCTAATTATTTTGTGAACTCATCACTGTCTTTGCGTTAGGAAGCAAGTGCTCTTCTGACCCATTCTCCATTCTTCTACTCATTGATTACTGACTCACCCTCCATTGCTATCACTAACAACCATTCAAATCCCTTATTCCCTGTCCCTTTCCCTATGTTTCTTCTAGGTTTAAAATTTATCAGGGAATTTAAATTATGCTTGTAGTCGTGTTTGTTGCCGTATTGTATTTATTGTGGTTGTGGACATAACAAATGTTATTGCAGTCATTATAAGAATCGCGATCGTGAATTTTTCGAAGAATATATTATTACGTCTGGAAAGAGGAAAAGACAATAATCTCGTACCAAAAAAGAAAATGGAAGTATTGAGATATAAATGTGGTGACATTATACATACTATCAGACATTTTTTTTAAGAAGAGGTTAATTGCCCCGTGACAAGTGTTATCGAAGTGATCCTTTAACGGTTCGATTTTACACCAAGCACCCTATTTTAGGGTAGGCAGAGACGTAACCATTAAGGGTGTGGGAGGGGTTGTTGCCCCGCCAAACCTTTTGGTGTAATTGCATTTTTAGTCCCTTTTAGTTTGAATGCTAATTAAATAAAGTTTTTGCCCCTCCCAATTTTTAGATTTAAAGGTTTAATAAACTCTTACCCCGTCTAACAATGAATTTTAGTTCTGTCTTGGTAGGCGGGATGAACAACCATAACAGTGGCCCATAAATGGCCGCTATTTAAGTCCATGGCTTCTGCCTCCAATGTGGCTTGTAATGCACTCAATGAGGTTATAAAGAGTAAAAATCTCCTGCCCCTAACCATACTTATTTATATGACCCCTACTAAAAAACACTTAAAAATCAAATTCTAAACTCTAACCCTAATTTTCATATTCTAAACCTTAAACCCTAAAAAGTACACCCTACTCCTAATTTACTACACCCTAACCCTAAGCCCCAACCTTAAACCCTAAACTTTAAACCCGCTATTTTAAAGTGGAAGCATCAATGGGGGAATAATTAAGGGGTAGACAATTTCTATCCGGTTATAAGGGCCCGAACTCTTATCTTTGACGTCAACACACAACAATTTTACCGGTCCAGTTCCAGTTATTCCGACACGAATGAATCATAGTTGCTCGATGAAACATCTGCTTGGAAAACTATTTGGTTTTGTCTACATTTTGCAGCAACCATCGGAGCAAACGGCTGATGATGAGTACTCAACTCACTCAAAAACCCAGAAGACTCATAAGGATGTGAAAGCTGAACTTCCCATAGGCCATATCCAGTAAAGAAGATAGTGTTTCCCATTTCAATGTGAAACAAGGAACATTGTTTCATGTCTCTGTCGACATGTCATAACGTAGACAAAGCAAAGCAATGCTCGTAATGATTCTCAGCGGCGAATATTATCTAAAAGATGGGGTGCCACCATTACTTTTTTCAAGTGCTCGGGCTAGCTTTTTGATGAACAGATTGCCATTGTGATTGGACGTCGCTCTTACCCACTAAACATTCCTTGGTTCGACCAAAATCATCTCATGTTCGTCTGGGAAAAATACAAGGATCGTATATTTTCTTAGCTACCAAACAAGACATATGTCGTCGGAATTTTATGGTGCATATTGCAGGCCCCTGCCTGCTGCCTTGGTGTAGGGTAGTGCCCTTAGTCTTGGTTCTTTCAGTGCACAAAATGCTGTAAATTTGCAACTCTTCCGGGGCATAGCACATGGAGACTTTTATGAGGGAATCAAATCACATTTTATCTTTCCCGCGAAAAAAATGGGTCATCTACCTCATTTCGGTGCCCCTACTTATGCCAACACTTAAAATTAGGTTTAATATTTAGGGTTTAAAGTTTTAAGTTAGGGGTTATGATTAGAGTTTAGGGAATTTAGGGTAGGGTGTATTTTATAAAGTATAGGGTTTAAGATTTAAAATTTAAGGTTAAGGCTTAGAATTTAATTTTGTTATATTTTTAGTATTAAGACATAAAAAGAAGCAACGAAAAAGAGAAAGAGATTTTTATCTTTGGGAAAAGAAAGAAAGAGAGATGGAAAGTGTTTGATGAAAAAAGTTTTGACCATGTTTTGCTTTTGTAAAATTTGACGAAAGTTTGAACCTTTTTGACCAGAAAATTTTATTTGATTTGCCTTGACTGGCCCTGCCCTGGTTGGTCCATGCTACATATATATGTCCTCATTATTGAAAATACTATTCACCACTCACAGGTATCCGACTTATTTAAATACAGTAATATATTTTTATTTAATCATCGATATTTAATTTATTAACTAACTATTTTAAATTAAATTTTATAAAAATTTAATATATGGACGACCTTCTTAATTTTTTCTATTTACAATATTAATGACCAACCGATTATTGATTGGCAATTAAATAACATTATACTCCTTCAGGATTTAAACCCTCTCCCTTCGTTCACTTCTTTACACTTTTTAAGAGATGATATTCATGAATCCCATCATAGTGATATTTTCTTTTCTTTGGTGAAACGGTATGAATTTCATTCATCAAAAATTATACACAAAAAATATTAGTAAAGACTTTATTAAAAGCTTTTTTAAATCTAAATGGAAAAAAATACCTTTACTAATAAAGGCCTCATTGATCGAGCTTTATAGTAGAGATTAAAATGTACGGATTCAACATATAAGACAAACATGGTATATAGTGACCGATGTCTTAGCCAAGAATGTGACTGTTGGTAATTTGGAGATGATTTTTCATGTGACACCACCGGTTTAGCTTAGTAAGTTATTACTTGATGATGTTGTACATCTTTAATTGTTGTTTCCTTGTTGGTTTTAGACTTGTCGGGCCTTCGCGCAGTGATATTATTTGTGTCTATTTTAAATTTGATTAAACTTACGCACATATGCATATAAAGATGTTTGAACTCGAGTTACTTAAGTGAAATACACCCTCCTTTTATCACTGATACTACTCATTGAATTCTAAAGTTATGATATTTATCGACTCTGCATTTTTCAAATGCAAAAAATTCCAATGTTTGTATGACTAAAAGAGGAATCAATGACGGTTCAAAGGTTTATGGGGGCACTATACATCTTATTAAAACGGGGCCCTTTAATTTATAATCTCAAAGATATATAAGAGTTTTTTTAAAAATATTTTTTTTATTTTAATAAAAAATGTATTATAGAGTCCTCTTTAAAGTCATTTTTTTTTATTTTTTTCTTGTAATTTATCAAATCAAAATCTTTTTTCTACTTATAAACATTTGATTCAAAACATTTGAGACCTCTCATTTTTCAAGTACCTTGTGCACTCGCTCACTTGCACATATCCAAAAACCCTAATAACCCTGATAGCAATTTACATTTGAATATAAGAGTAAATGGTGACTGCAAATTGCAGATATGGACAAAAATGTAATAAACATTACTATCATTATCATTTTTTTTATTCTTTAGTAATTCAAACCTCATCTTATTTGGAAACAATTTCTTTCTCCCACAATTATCCAAACGTGTCCAATTCTTTACTTTACTCCATTGGCAATTGATGTAGTGACTTTGCTTTAACAGCTTAAGCATTTCACAAATGAGCATCAAATTCTAACATTTGGGAATTAGCTAAATTCCATAAACCCTGGTCTTAAACTTCGACTTTAAACTCTAAACTTAATTTTTAGTGTGAGGCATAAATAGGGGCACCGAAAAAAAGCTGAAGATTTCTATTCAATACATGAGAAAAAATAAAATGTTATTATACTTCGTAGATTCTGAGCCCTATTAGACTCATTTTTTATTTTGTTTAAAATTGAGAGTCTCGTTCTAATAAACTGTATATAACTCTCTAAATCTTTTAACCGTCCTTTATAAACCAGACTCGTCGAGTAATTTGTTCATTTGAATGTGCGATGGAAGTCCTTTTTGTTGTACCATCATACCGTTTCGACATCAAACCTTTTGAAATTCAGTGACGAAACGACAACGACAGTACACTAGAGAAGAAAGAAACATAACATATTGATAACCTTTGTTTTTTGTTAGAAGATTCATTCATTCATTCATATGGATCAGATTTTACAAGCATAAGAGTTTTGAGTTCTGTACAAAAGAACAAGAACAAAAATTCTGAACTAAAGCGAAGCTCCAAAAAGATAAGTACAAGTGATAGTTAAAAGTTTGGATTAAGACAAACAAAGACCTTAAAAGTTAGTAAAAATCTATAAGGTCTGAGTTGGACGGTGTAGGAATATCTGTTATTTGATGGGTTTCATCACTGATGAAATGAATAGATACACATTATTTAAAGAAATTTTGAAGCAATCAGCGGAATAAGTCCAAGTGATAAGCAGTTTAGTATAGCTTAAGCAAGTCTTGAGTTTGGGTTCTTGTACATACAGAAAATCCATGTTGAAAGACTCACACATTAAAACCAAGTGTGCAATACGGGTCGGTCTAAATCAGTAAAGACAAAACCCTTAAAACCCAGAACAATTTTTTTTTGAAGCAGTGAATGTTTTTACTTGCTTCACGGCATAAAGCTGGTTCAATAATTGTGTGCTTTAAGAAGCGATTGAGATGTATCAAGGGTTTCCATTTGCAAAAGCTATTTTTATTTTGATCTTATTTAAGTCTACAAATTTTCCTTTGTCTTTCTTTCTATTGTAATCGAACGAAAACAACAGTGTTAAAGAATATAATAAATACATTATTCGGATCGGGTTTTGTAGAGGTCTAAATAAGAGCAATCTTCTTAATTTTATTTTTTTTTATCTAAACTGGTTGTTGGTAATATAATATATTATTTAATTAATTGTAAATGGAATTTTAAATTTTCAAAAGTGAAACATAACTTTTTTTTAAATAGTCTAAAGGTGATTACAAGGTAGTATTTGTTTATAGATATTTTTAGCCCTTTGAAAATACACATACACCTTGCAGACATTGCGTTTGAACGCGAATCTTCTAGGAAAAACATCATTTGTTTTTTTATTGAGAACACTTGTTAGGTTCAGAAATGAAACTTAAATACAATAAAAACAGTTTTTGATGAATACATTGGTATAGATAACCTAGATAATCTGAATAAAAAAACAAAAATTAGAATTCAAAAATTTTCTTTAACGTCTCAATAAAAGAAAAAAAAAAGCATAATTTTGAAACAAAGATAAACAACAATAAAATTATATTAATGAACTTGAAGAAAATAGTTAAAATAAAAGAATAAAAAAATAATTTAGATATGATGATACTCTCTATTTTTTTAAAGATAATATCAAATAATTTTTATTACTTAGAAAGAGAGCCAAACATGAAAATATCCATAACTAATAACAACAAATTGAAAAAAAAATGATAAAATAATTCTCCTCTTTCTCGAAAAAGAGAAAATTTAGTCACACCAATAAAAGATGCTCTCACCGTTGTTCAAATAGATAAGTATAGGCTCAATTGAACAACAAAAGGTTAGGGAGTTATTAACATACAAGATATAAAGTGAATCATCTAGACGCTTGATGCAAAACCAACAGTCTTGTAGGTTATAGATCTGAATGCAGAAAAGAAAAATAAACACCAAAATTTATGCGAAAAACTTAAAAGGAAAAAATCAAGAGCAGAGAATGATATATTTTTATTATGTAAAAAAATATATTACAACTAAATGAATAAGTCATTGATCTCTTGTATCTATTTATAGGGATAAAAGACTTGTTTTTAAAAGAAAACTTATAAAAATAAACTCTACTCTCACTTTTTACTCTTCAACGCATATTCAAAAAGAAAAGTAGAGAATTTGAACAATCCATACTAAAATTTGGGTTACAACTTCAACAATACCAACCTTGGCACAAATTTTTGTCCAACAAAAGCTTTACCTTTTCCACAAAATCCTTCCAAAAGATAGTCGTTAACAAACCGACCGAGTCTAAACAATTCTCAAACTTGATTGTAGTAAGTAGAGATAAAAATCGGGCCACTCAAATATAATCAAGTCGCCTACCTTAAAATTTACAACTAGTCGTCGGATTGTAGTAACTAGTAAGTAGAGGTTGTCATTGAGTAAACACATCCTTGAATCCAACCTCTTCAAGTCATATTGAAACCCATTCTGAGCATTACACGATCTAGGAATTTACAACCAATACAATCATATGTTCTGGTAAAATCCAACTTTAAAATGAGGCTATTATCACTACTTTTTTTTTTTATTCGGCGGGTGAATAGTATCGTTCGTCAAACATGATGTTATCAATAATTTTCTTTTTTTACAAAAGTACTGTGAGATTTATATATCACTTATTTAATCACTCTTTACAACTTTTTTAAAGAATCTTCGCTAGAATTTTATATATATAATTATGCAATCTAATAGGACGATTATCCCCAGCTTCCTCTTAAACATTTTTTTACGAGATCAATACAATACATGTCAAATTAACTTTCTTCAAAACTCTACCAATCGCGTAGAATTTATTCAGAAAGGCATTCACGTCAAATTTCACAAACAATCAACCCTTCTTAAAAAAATCAAAGGTAAAACATTACGATCTGAAGCCTTCGAGCCATCACGATCAAAAAATGGAGATTCCACCGCCATATGATCCCCTCATATAAATTACTTTTATCAAATAACACTTAACGAATTTGGGTTTAAATTTTAAAGAAGTGAGAATAAAAGAAGAATTGAAAGTATATGAATCATTCGCATAATTACATTTTTCTCTCATTTTTAATTCAAGCACTTAATTTTGAGTTATGTTGTTTATGTATGAAACATGAGTTGCCATAATCTTATTATATATGATTACAAATCTCATTATATTTGCATTCATATAGGGAACATATGCTTTATATCCCCTTTCCTCCACAACTTTGGTTGTTGTGACTATGGATTCCAACATCAATATCCAATATACTCAGACAAATTAATTTGTTTATATTAACTGCTGCATGGCCCAATGATTGAATCTCTTACACATTCCACTCAAGTTAAAGCTTATCCATTGTCATATTAATTAATGGAATTTTTAAGACTATTATCTTAGCTTTGGGAAATAAGAGCAGCCACAAAGCAATCATGGCTTTGTGGGAACCCAAATAATCAATCACTTAATTATATAATTAAGGTGGTGGCAATCCCACTACTATAAAGTATATTGTATATTTTATCACTACCAAGGTTCGTTCCATATCTCTTATAACACACTTTTAAAAAATAAATCTACCATGATCAATGCATAAATCCAAGTCTTGTATATAATAATTTATATGATACCATTTCTCCATTACATCACCATCACAATTAATAGTCTTATATATAATGATTTCTATGATATCATTTATCATCGCAACTAATCTGGTCCGACTCGTGTCGCACACTAAACTTGGTAAATTTAACCTGAAATTCAAGACTCAAATCGATTTACCTGAAATTCGCACAATTAATAAAGTCTTATATATAATGATTTCTATGATATCATTTATCATCGGTCCGACCCGTATTGCATACTAGACCTGACAAATTTGATTCAGAATTTGAGACTCAAATCGATTTATTCAACCCGAGATCCGATATAAATCTAAACATAATGGTCTAAACTTGACCCGAATCTGAACCAAAATAGACTCAAATTTAGTTAAACTGAAAATAAACTTAAATCAAAATGAACCGAAACTGAAAACAACTCGGACCGAAAGCAACCCGACCTGAAAATCAACCCGAACCAAAAGTAACCTAAATTTAATTCCCTCAAATATGTATGTTTTTATTCTCATTGTGTTATATTACTAATTAACAACCATATTTAGTAATGGTTTAATATCATTTTTTCTCCTTTAAAAGATCATATTCATATATTGACTCCAATTGAAAATTGGTTGATCAGATATTGACCTGACTCAGAAAGCAACCGATCCGACATTGACCCGACCCAAAAAGTCAATCGATTCGATATAGACCCAACCGAAAAGTCAACCGATATGATATTGACCTGACCCGAAAATCAACCGATCCGATATTAACCCGACCTAAAATAACACATACTAGAATTAAATCCGAAACAGACCTGACTCGGCCCGAATCGAACCTAAACTGAAAGCAACCTAAACCGAAAATCAACCCGACTTGAACGACCCGTTTGCCACCTCTATCGCACACCTAGCTTTGGTGGGTGGTCTCCCAACAGGGTGTTTTGCATACACAAAGCCTCGAACCCGAAATATGCTTAAGCGATACTAAGCTGGTTTTCGCTTAGACCAACCTCGTTTATATAATATTTTTTTAAAAAAATAATGATTTTTATATAATGTCAAAATTATTTAGACCCTTCTCACTTTTAAATTAAAATATAACCAGTTTTTAAATATATTCAATCTCACATTTTCTTATACACGGACACCAATGCAAACATAACTCAATTCTATCGACAAAACTGATGATTCTCTTAAATTCTAATAAACTAGTAAGCTTATCTTCGTACTAAAGTGAGACAATCAAAAGTACATCCATATTGCATCCTTAGCAATGGTTAAGGAAGACAATTATTAGTTTATGGGGTTTGTTTAGGCCGATATTACTTCAAATTTAATTTTTGTAAAAGTAGCTTGTGATTCAAATTTCATTTTAATCCGATTTGAAAAATTCGTTGTTACGATTTATTTGGCGAAAAAATAATAGTATTGGAAGAAAACATGAGAGTCTGTGGTGGATGGGGAGTCTTACATGCCAAACTTAAACGGAGATGTGGGGGGCGAAGCTCGCGTGGTACAGAGCATGTCGTACATCTAATTCATACACGATTATACTTTTTGTATAAGCCTTTGATTAAAAGTAAAAATTTAATTGCTTTTTCAAAAACAAAATTCAAATTTAAGTTTTAAAGACGACATTAATAGAAAAGAGAATTATAAATCTCAAACATAAATCATAAAATGGACATCAATACATATACTATACCAAAGAGTTTGGGTGAGCAATTTAGCAGATCGATGTATTTCGACAACATTAGAATTTTCTCCGGTTATTTATATTAAAAATTTAAGATATATTGGTAGATCTAAAATTGAAATTAAAAATAGTAAAAACTTAAATAAAAAATAAAATCTCTTTAAATTGATTTTTTTCCTTCTCTTCATTCAACCTAAGTCAGAGTTATTCTTATTGTCAAAGTTACTACTCTCTTTTGTAATTTTTATATAAAATTATTGAAAATAACATAAAACATTGTACTGATAAGGTTAAAATTATGAAATATGAATTTTCAAAAACTAAGAATTATTATTATCAATAAAGAAGAACCCTCTGTCGTTTCTTTTCGTAATTTTAATCAATTTGTCAGTTTTTGCAAAGATTTCAATATGTAATTATTATATTTGCGTGATATTTTTAAGACTCGGACAATACATTAATTGCATTAACAACCAAATGTTGTCTAGAAAATAGTAGAAGATCTTAATTTCAATCACCTTTTAATACACGTACTTAATAATTAATGTTTCAAAAAAATAAAATCAGTCCAACGTCTACGATTAAGATCTAATCTTTAAAAAATTCATCAAACGAGTTTAACGATAAACGAGGCCAAAATTTTAACACGGAGTGAAATATGTAAATTCGTTAAATTTTCATTATATTAAAGTTCTTTTTCTTATCATAGTAAAGTTTATTTATAATTGTTAGAAAATAAGCGTAATCCAAGAATAAATAATAAAATAGAATAATATTATTTGACGAACAGTACAAAAATAAGAACAATACAACAATATAAAAATAAAACCGATTTGGAACCAAAAGAAACGTGTTGAGGCCTGCACGAACGCAGTTTCCTTAATACAGATTTCCGGCCACTCCTATAGTGCTCGAGTTCATTGGTCGTCTGTCTCCCATGATACAACAACATAATGTTACCGATTCAATTTTCAAGATCGAGTCTCCCGCACCCATAGGTGCTAAATTCCGCGCACCACGCACACCACCCGACCGAGGGACTCAAAGTGATGATGTTACACGCACCAAGGGGCCATGCACAACGCCCTTGGTGGTGTCCGCGCCCAAGAGAACCAACCTGGGCCAGTTCGTCCGCACCATGGGGCCCTGTCTAGCACCCCATGTGCTGCCCACACGCCTTGCACCCGAGGGGGCCCAACACACGCACCCGAGGGGCCTTTGCTACGCACCCTCCTTGCCGGCCAAGACAAGGAGCCCGAGCCCGCACCCGATGTGCGCACCATGGAGACCAAGTCCGCACATGAGGGGGCCTTGCCGTCCAACCTTCATGGCGCCCAAGCCATGAAGCCCAAGTCCGCACCCGACGTGCACACTAAGGGGGCCAAGTCTTCATCTAAGAGGGCCTTGCCTTGCCTTCATGCCGTCCAAGCCATGAAGCTCAAGCCCGCACCCGTCGTGCACGCCTATGAGGCCGAGTCTGCACCCGATGTGCATGCCAAGAGGCCTAGGGGATGTCCATCCTCATTGCCCACACCCCTGGGGCCCGATTTAGCACCTAATGTGCTAAAGAGGAGGTTTTGGAGTCAAGATCCGGGCCACACCAAGCCCAATCCGCCCAAGCATCCAAAACCAAAGCCAAGGAGTCATCTTTGGACCAACGCACATGGAAAGGTATCTTCCATGGAGACTATTCGAGGAAAGCTTCCATCCTTGAAGCCATTGAGGAAACAAGCCAATGCCACCAAGACTATGATGTCATTGAGCTCTTATCTTAGGCAACCATGTACTAGAGCGATTTAGTTGCCATGTATAGTTGATTAGCTTTCCTTTGTTAGAGATTCTCTTTGTAAGACTCATCCATAACCATTGGATCGAGTCGTTCGTAGCCATTAGATCGTGGGGGCCAAGGCTATAAATAAGAGCCTTGCCCAACCATTGTAATCACTTCACTTTTCACATCTTTGTTCATTTATACTTTCTTAATACAAGAGGGCTCGAGTACTCTTTTCTCCTCATCTAGGCTTAGGAGGAGTTTTTAACGAGGCTCGTTGCTTCTTTAAATCCCTCGCCTCCTTCCTTTTTACCTTGCTTAGCCATCACCCATATTTCCCAAAGCTTCCGCACAACACCTACTAAGCGCATCAGCTTAGTTTTCAAAGGCTTACTTAGTCCCCGACCGAAGATCGTCGACTAAGGCCGCACGAGCTTGCGAGTCGAAATCTAGCCCCGTGACAAGTGGCATCAGAGCGAGTTCCGCTCCTATCCGAGACGAGATGGCGCGAGGAAGAAGAAGGGACGTTGCGACAAAGATGGACGTGGAGTCACCCAATTTCTCGTTTGAAAGCGAGGTAAGTAAATCACATTTGAATAGTGTTTTTACTAATTCATGGTTTTGTTCCCGTTGTAGGATCAAACATGATGTTGATGACTGCCCAAAGAGGAGGCCGTCGAGATGCTGGAGGTGTGAAAATCCACACTTGTCTTTCCAATGCCCGCACAAGTTCAAGCAGTCCAAGTTACGGGACGAGTCCGACGAGATCGAGGCTTTGAAGCTTGACGAAAGGTGCAATGTGCTACCATTTGATATGGTAGAGGCGTTCAAGGAGCATGTCTTGCCCGAAGAGACCGAGGTCGTAAAGCTTGCTTCCTTGTTCAGTGAATCACCTAGTTTGGTGGTTGTTGGGGCGTCAAAGTTCGATAGTGCAACTTTGGTTAAGGAAAGGTTGCAAAAGTGCAACGAGTCCACATATTACGTGGAGTATTCCAACGACGAAGATGATAATTCATCTTGTGATTCGAGTGAAGCCGAGAGTGACTTCGAGGAGGTGGAGCCTACGTTTGTAGACGTGGTGTTTCCCAATGCAACACTAAGTGCACTAGTAGATCCGAGTGCACAATCGTTGATCGTGTCCGAGCGAATTGCAGAGACGTTAAACCTTCAAGTTGAGAAGGTAAATAAAGAGTTTGACAGAGTCAATTTTGGTTATGCGCCAATTGTTGGAATCGCGAAAGATGTGTATGTCCAAATCAACAACTTTCGAGACACAGTAACCATCATGGTAATGTCTTGTCGTTTTCTTGGTGAAAATGAAATTATTTTTGGTTTATCTTGTTTGAAGCAAATTAATGCACTTGATTTGCCAGAATCCGACAATAAGGATTATGCAGGTTCAACCAAGATAGCCGACAATGTTGAAGCCATGGATGAATCCATGGATGTTTCCGACACAACGGAACAAGTCTTTGATGAGATCAAGGACGTGAAGGCATTCGAAGTCCATACCTTCGCAAATGCCATCTTCATTGAAGGAATCCTCTTAGAGAAGGGAGTTCCGATTGATCGAGAGTGTCGAGTGCTCAACGAGTCCGAGAAGAGTTACCCGGATCGTGACAAAGAGCTTATCGCAGCCGTGCATTGCTTGCACACTTGGAGACAACACTTAAATGGGTCGAGGTTTGATGTCTTTTCCCCAAATCCATTAGATAATTATTTTCTAACCCATGCCAAGTTGTCCTCTAAGCAGATTCGTTGGGAGAAAATCCTTGCAAAGTATGACTTTGCTTGGAAGTGCAACCCAAGTTATTCGAAGGAAGTAGCCAATGCCTCAAGCCGTGGGTATGCTACTAGTCCGCCGAAGGGTAAAGTGGTTCGAGAGATGGAGTACCCATCCAAGCCACCCGAGTTTGATGAAGTATTTCAAGAGCCATCCGAGTTTGGTGAAGTAGATCAAGCCGGTGGGGATGAGCTAGCACTTTTCCTCGAGGAAGTGCAAGCCGAGTTCGATGAGTGGACAAATTTCATGGACGAGGGGCATGAAACCATGGAACCTAGCCGAAGCACCACAATAGAAGTGATGCCCAAGCCCATTAACGAGGGGCCTATCTATGCCAACACTTGCCTTGGGTATCGACAAGGCAGTGTGGATCGAGACAACACGGACCTTGAGTCCGAGGTAAATGGATTCTTTAACGAATAAAGAACCACTTACCTCAGACTCAAGGTCCGTGTTGTCTCGATCCACTTTGCCTTGTCGATACCCAAGGCAAGTGTTGGCATGGATAGGCCCCTCTAATGGGCTTGGGCATCACTTCTATTGTGGTGCTTCGGCTAGGTTCCATGGTTTCATGCCCCTCGTCCATGGAATTTGTCCACTCATCGAACTCGGCTTGCACTTCCTCGAGGAAAAATGCTAGCTCATCCCCACCGGCTTGATCTACTTCACCAAACTCGGATGGCTCTTGAAATACTTCATCAAACTCGGGTGGCTTGGATGGGTACTCCATCTCTCGAACCACTTTACTCTTTGGCGGACTAGTAGCATACTCCATCTCTCGAACGCAGTTTCCTTAAGACAGATTTTCGGCCACTCTTATGGTGCTCGAGTTCATTGGTCGTCTGTCTCCCATGATACAACAACATAAGATCAACCACAGTTGCACTACTATGGAGATCACGAGCCGACCCTTGCCTTCGCCTATCACCGAAAACCACTTGTAAAATCCACAGAGTAAAACAATAAAAAATTTCTGTGGTTTTTGTTGGTTGTAAACCTAAAAGTTTTACTCCCTATTTATAGGATTGTCATGAGGGTATAAGTGGAAATTTTGACCTAATAGAGCATTTAATATTGAGAATCAATTGATTCTCCTATAAAGCAATTTCTAAAATTATTATCTGAATTAAAGGTAACTTCCAATATTTACCCTTTTAATTCCAAGATAAAATTTGGCAAATTTATGCTTTTATTTGAGGAAAATTCATTTCAAATTTGAGTCAAAATATCTGCAAGCCCACGAAGGACCAGACCGGTTCAGACATTTGCGTTACCTACGTCGTGCACGTCTGCACATTTACGAACCAACAATTGGTTCCACATTTCCTCAACAACATTTGAATCAATTTCTTATTCAAAGCTCCAAAATTATCAAAATTTTCCAATAATAATTTAAAAATTATTATATGATTTTAAAAAAATAGATAGCATTTTGAATTCACTAAATGACAAAAAAATATAAAATTATTTTTAAAAATAAATAAAATTAAAATTTAACAATGGTGAACCCGAAACATACACACTCAGCGGACAATCAATAATAGATTTTTGGGAACACTATATATTTGGTATCTATCTTTATTCGTGTATATGTTTCAGTATTCTTATTTTTTGTAAAATAATACCTAACGTTGCATTTTGTTTTTATTTTGATATTTCACCATTAAATAATGAACGTCATGCTAATCAAGATAAAAAAAATCACACGCGATACGTTGCCACGTTATTTTCACTCTCCTAGTCAAAATGTCACATCGACTAAAATCATAAAAAAATTACATGTGGCAAAGATGACTAGGAGAGAGAAAATGATGTGGCATCATGTCACGTGTGTTTTTCTCTCTTTTAGTTAGCATGCCACGTGTGATCTTATCTCTCCTAATCAGCATGTTATTTTTTAAACTACAAAATACCAAAATTAAAATAAAACATAATATTAAATATTATTTTATCAAATAAAATAAATGAGGTAAAAACTGAATTGGATGTAAAGGTGGGTACCCAATAAGTAGTTTTTCCTAGATCTTTTTCTTATTCTACAGGTGATAATGTGCAATCTACACATATATATGATTACAAAGAAGACTTGAAGAGAGAGTAGTTTAAGTGTTTCTCAACGAGTTTTTTTTTTAACGTGACGTGCCTAAAATGAGGCTATACAAAAATACTTATAAAAATAATAAAAATTTATGTATCAACTTGTAAGAATTTCTATATATACCGATATATACAAAAATCCTTACAATTCGATACACAAATTCTACTGTTTCTCAGGCCAAAGAATGTTTTGATTTGAAAAACAATCATTGGTTTATACTAGCTTTTAAGTACCACGTCTTCTACTGTTTAACAAAACTAGTGGCTAAGTGCGTTTGGCCGTAGCACTACTGTTTCCTTTGGAGATTCCCGAAGAACACTTGGTGGCCCCCCAAAGCATTAATACACAAAATGACGCCATAATTCACCTAAAACAATCCTCCATCTTCTTCCCTGTATAAATACCTCTGCAATTTCCAACCCCTCCATATCTTTTCTCTTCAGTTTTCCCTTTTTACAACAAAAAATGGAAGCCAGAGAGCCATTCAATGTGACAGCAGCAGCCTCACCTTCAGCTCCACACTCAGCAACATGGCATTCACCGGTTCCCTACTTGTTCGGAGGCTTGGCTGCCATGCTCGGTCTCATAGCCTTTGCGCTTCTCATCCTTGCTTGTTCTTATTGGAAACTCTCGGGGTACCTCGACAGCGGCGAGGGCGGCGGAGGCGGCGGAGGGGACAGCGACTTGGAAGCAGGAGAAGGTAAAGGAGAGCAGACCCTGAAAGGAGGAGCTCCGGTTATGGAACAGAAGTTTCTTGTGATAATGGCGGGAGAAGCAAAGCCAACGTTCTTGGCCACCCCCATTTCTTCAACCAGGTCTTCCTCTTTCGGCCACACCACTGAAAAGAGCTGCTGCTGTGCTGCTGCTGAAAAGGCTGACAAACCGGAGGAGACTCAAAACCATTGAATTTTCATCTTATTTTTCCCCCCTTTTTTTCTATATTTTTTTCCTATGATCTCCTTAGCCGGATTATGGGTTTTTTTTTCGATTTGTACATCAGATTGCATGTCTGGTTGCTTTGAGCAGAGCTTGCCTTTTTTGACTTGTTTTGCTTTCCTTTTGTCTGATTCTCTCGTTTTTTTACAATTCGGGAAATGTAAATTCATACAAGATGGAACGGTTTCTATGGCGAAACTATAAAATCTAGATGTGTTTGAAAAATCCAGAAAGCTGCATGTTAGTTATTTGAGAGGCAAGGAATTTGCCAAATCCAGACAGCTAAGGTCAAAGGGAAAGGCAGGTTCCTGATGCGGCGTGGTGAAGCAGAGCGGCACCCTTTGCCTTCAATTAAAGTCTGTGTTGCCACAGCAGTTTCAATTCCCAACATATTCCACTGTTGCTGAGCAATCCATGTCCTTAAATCGAGAAATTATTAGATGGACCCGAGTACTAACTCATTACATTATCCGTGATCTCAGCTAATAAAGTATGCATAAAAATATTATGTCTCTTTTCGCTGCCTTTATTTATGCCAAAACACTAAAAAAAACATTACAAAATTAAATTTTAAACTATAATTCTAAATTTTAAATCATAAACACTATACTCTTAAACCTACACTTTACCCTAAATTCTCTAAACCCTAACCACAACCTCTAATCTAAAACCCTAAACCCTAAACCTAATTTTAAGCGTGAGGCATAAATAGGGATACCGAAAAGTGACAACGGATTTTTATCAGAATTTTATTGGATGAGACCATAAATGACGTGGTAAATTGGGCCCATTTAATAATTTTTGGTTGAAAATACAAAACCATTATTGCTTTTATGGATAACGAAGCTGTAAAGCCTAGCTTTTCTGTTGCTCTTATGAACCATTATGCATGTAAAGTCATTATTGTCCCCGGGGTTTGGTTTTGTTCTAGCCTTTGGGAAACTTGGCTGCAATTAAAAAAAGAAGCGCACTATCACCAACAATGAGTTGTTTAATTGCGACGAGGTACTAGACATTTTAAATAAGATCAGAATTTTATTTTTTGGCGTTGTAAATGAGATAAATTTAATTAAAAGTATTGTTTTTTTAATGAATATCTACATTATTTAATATGAATTAATCAATCAATATATTAAATACATATTGTTATTAAAAATGCTATATTTTGATACACAAGTTGTGTATAAAAAGTTACACAATCCTTTATATTTAAACTATAAAATTTAAACCATCAATTTCTAACCCTAACACCCTAAATCATAAACTTTAAAACTTAAACCCTAAATTTTAAACTCTTAATATAAACCCTAAATTATAAATCTATATACTCTAAACATCCTAAACTCTTAAACCTTAAAATTAAAAACATAAACTTTAAACTTATGTGTTAAAGTGTTTTTTTTTTCCTAAAAATAAATATGCTGTGATATTGCAAAGTAGTACAAATACACAATAATAACCCAACAAAGTTTGTCCCAATTGCTCCAAAAATTAGTGGCTTTTGTTGAAAATGCATCCAACTATATGTGACTATGTAAACTCAACAACTATGTGTACATAATATTGTCATTTTCAAAGCAGAGACAGTCAGATAAGAAGGATATGTTAAACCGGGACAGAGCCAGGATTTAGAAGTGAGAAAATAAAATATAAATTTTAAAGCAGGAAAAAAATTTACAATTATTTTAATTTTTTTTCAAAATATAAAAAATTAAAGAGTAAAAAAAAAATTTCCCCATATTTGGGGCACAGCCCCTCCCATGAGCAACATAGCTCTGCCACTGTTGTTAACTCACTTATGTATATGTATTGTATTTTTGTGACCTCTTATGTAAATAATAATTATAACATAATCTTTTATTAAGTATAGAGACATTTATATTCTTAAGATAAATATTATGGTTCGAACCTATATAAAATAAAACAATATAAATACTCATAACCATTCGATGAATTAAATAAATTTTATTTATATAACATAATTTAAATGACTGCATTGAAATTCTAAATAAAAATAAAATACATGTGTTAAACGTATCATGTTGATCATATAATATGTCGAATTTATTAAACCAAATTTACCCCGAACCTTGCTTTGCCTTATAAGTTATATCACACGATATCAATACTTAGATACGAAAAGGATAAACTATATATTAATTTGATGAGTAATCTATAAAATTTATCAATCGAATCATTTAATTATTTAAAGAAAAATTCTATCGCGTTCGACGAAAATTGTTGAACATCGCTAAACACCATTAAATTAATTAATAAAAATTTAAAATCTCAATGATTTAACATATAATTATAAATTATTTAAATCTTAAACATTAAATCCTAAACCATAAATTATAAACGCTAAACCCTGAATTATAAACCCTAAACTAATCCATTACCCTTGTGCCCAATCACATAGATTCCACCTCTTCAATCTTTCGTTTAAGAGTTTCCTCTCCACCAATAGCTGCTCTGTAGTGTGTAAGCATCGAAACTAAATAAGAAGAAAAAAAGCTGAGTTTTAGCCCCAATTCCCGAAAGTTAAAACTTTTTTTTTTGCAGGGTAAAAAAAATTTGCACGGGTCGAATACGTTATTGGTTTAATGAGAATTGAAAAATTGTTTATTAAAATATTTATATACGCAGCTAAAAATCGACCTTCCGATCAAAATTCCCCATTATTTAATTTTGCATTCTCCTACTCGAGCTTTATTGATAGGGAAACAGAGTTTTTATTTTGTTTCAGATTATAATTTGGATAAAGCTTGGATTTTTAGTGTGAAAAAAATTCATCATTTAAGGTTCTAAGTTTAGGGTTTATGCTTTAGTGTTTAAGGTTTAGGGTTCAGATTTTAGGTTTATGATTTAAGGTTTCGAATTTCGGGTTTTGGGTATAAGTTCTTTTTTTTTAAATTGACTAAGGTTGATATTTGATCCAATTATTTTTAAAAAATTAAAAAATATAATATATATGAAAAATAATTTAATTAAAATTTTATTCTAAATGATTTATAATTATATGTTGAGTCATTGACATTTTTAATCTTCATTAATCAATTTATTAGCATTCAGCAGTGTTCAGCGTTAGTGGTGTTCAACAGTGTTCGTCGAGCGTGATAGACTCATCTTTATTTTAATGATATCAATTACGTCATGTTGTTAACAATAAAAGGAGAAGTTGACGTGGTAAATAAAATAATATAATTATACATTTAGTTCTCATTATTTATATATTCTATTAATTTAGTACTAACTTTAAGTTAACAATAAATAAATTAATAACCTTGGAAAAATTGTTCTAATAAGATGACCTTGAAAGAAATTCACATTTAATTTATCCAAATTCGATCCGAATATTAACCCGATAATTGGGTCGCAGTTAACGAAAGAAATTCACATGTAACTTATACATGCAATTAGATTTTATCAGCTTCTATAGGATGATTGGGAAGCACAAATGTAGAATCAATTAAGAATAAAAAGGTTAAATCTTTAACAAAAATTTTACATGTCTACTACTAGTTAACTTAACAAAGAAAAGAAATCAAAACCAGAAAGCTGTGAATTTGCAAGGACTTAAATTACTAATAGATCATACCGAGCAAACACCATTCCCCGTAAATTCGCAAGCTTCGGACCCGAGAGTTAGCCACTTCCGGATTTAAGTGTATTACTCAACCTACAATGATGAATCATAAATTCATGGGGATAAGAAAGACAATCAAACAAAAGAGAATTAAAAATGCATCTCAGTTCGTTTAGCGTTCGCGAACACATTCGTTTAACAAAAGAGAATTGAAAATGCATCTCGGTTATAAATGCCTTACCTTCATCATGGCATGGATGGTACCGTTCGTAATGACGAACTATTCAATGTGCATAAACAATTAACTTACCATTCTACTGCTACAAAATATGAATTCGCAAGGAGCGGATGGAAATTCAAGAAGAACATGAATTACATGCGGATCCAAAACCTACCACTCCAAACCTTCGAAAAGGCCTTCCCCTTTAATCGCCGAAGTTTTAAAAATAGCCCATTGGCGGTTCTTTATCTTGTGCAACTCCAAAGCCTCTGTCACTGCAGCAGCATCAACTGCACCTGGAAGGTCCTGTATGCTCCAAAAATGTGACATTAATTACAAAAAGAAAAATCATATGTAAAAAACAACCAAAGTAGTTTACAAGATTTGATCACCAAATGAAAAAGTTATTCCTCTTTTCTCAGCTAAATTTTTTGAGGTTGTATTTGGAAACTTAAATTTGAAAAACGGATTTGGATTGCAAACTTACCACTAGTTTGAGCAATAGAACTCATGAAGAAGTTCATATTCATGATTAATTTATACATGACGTATCACGTATTCATCCTCAATGTGTACAGTAAACAAAATCCAGATTCACTCTCAAATATATGTTCCCCAGTAAGAAACTGGGTATTATTTCCTTGTGCAATAAGGGCTTCTAATACGATGCCCATAATCAGCTTTTGCTCAATGTTACACATGACATGAGAAAAGCAAAAGAATTAGTTCTAACACAGCTCCAAGAAGAAATAAGAAAATAAGACCAACCTGTTTATTTGCAAAAATAAGAGCCACTGCTCCTCTTAGCTCCTCCTCCTGCAAAGATCCACACAAACTATTACAAAAGAAGCACAAAAATATATAAATCAAGCATTGACAAGTAAAAAGAAAATATACTAAACACCAAGCTGAAGTAATTCATAACAGATGTATACACTAGTATCTTTATTGATAGTGATAGGGGGAAAGGTTTGCTTTATCTCCTATGAAGCACGGACATGAATACCAAATACGGTTACGACACAGTAAGGTAATTTTTTAAAATCTAGGACATGACAAAAATATGGCAATTAAAATATGTTAAATGAATTTTATTTTTACTTTTTATGTCAAAAATATGGCAATTAAAATATTATTATCAGTATTTTTTTTTAAATCATTCCATGGAAAGTAATTCTGCTTCACCTTTTTCCACTAAAATTTCATTCAATCTTTGTTGCTCCCTGAAATAGATCATCAACCTAGTTTCTTATGTCCCCCCCCCCCCCCCTTAATCCAATGTATACAGTAGGTATTCCGGCATGTTGGCGGAATGCCTGTGTCAGACACCTGTATAAGTTCCAGTGTGTCCGCGCTTCTCAGTTTATATCTTTTTCATGGGAAATGAATGACATGTAGACAAATAAGTCCTCTAAATCTGTCTTCATAGAAATAAATAAAATACATAAAAGGAAAAGAAAAATACAGCAAGACCATAAAAACCTGAAATGCCATTTAAAAATTGAAGATAACCATAGGGAAATAAGCTTCAAGGGGGAGGGGCAGAAAGGAAGCATGGAATATTTTATGAACAGAGCTTGTTACACTGGTAAAATACAAAAATAAGACTAAATATATCTTGGTGAATTTACCTCCAAGATTGCATGAAATTCTTCTTTAGCTATCACCAGCCTATCTGTGTCACTTGAATCAACAACATAGATTATGGCCTGAGTATTTGGAAAGTAGCATCTCCAGTATGGCCTGCAGAGCAAAAGAAAATCGGAAACTAGGTTGGTGATCTATTTCAGGAGCAACATGTTATTAATTAATGTAGATAAAAAATATATAATCCATGCAATAACACTTGAATAGAATGAGTAAATGATATATAAACCATATACTAAAACTTGAATAGAATTAGCAATCTTTTTTGTGGCATGAATACACTCCGATGCAAAACTTATTTTATTTTATTTCAAAAATTGTAGACAGTGAAACAGCCTGGAATAGTACTCGTCAATTAAATCAGAGTCCTAATTACAATAGTGGTGTAAAGAGAGGAAACCATGACACCATATAAAAATGACATGACAGGCTCAAAGTAGGTTTGATTGATGCCAAAAGAGTAAAACAAAAGGCATTTCTAAGAACATTTAAATGTTAATATGCAACAGCCTTAAAATATAGGTTCAGATTGTACAGTGAAAGCAGTCTAAGATAGTCTCGCTCAAATGTATAGAAGGAGAGACTAAGACGTATTAGTGTAAGTTGAGACATTTTGAAGATGTTCATTCTAGCCAATGTTTAGCAAAAAATGAGTTCAATAGCATTAAAGGTAAATAAATGCTATAACCACATCCAATAAAAAAATTACTACATCTGGTTCAAGTAGCTGGATAGTATAAACAGAACACATTGTGCATTGTACAACTTTGAAGAGCAAAACAATATAAGCTCCTATTAAATGTTCTAAGTAGCCAAAGGCCTGTTGTAGATGCACAAAAGCACAACTTTACATAGAGGTTCAGGACACCAAACAGTTCATGAAAGAGTTGCCCGTTAAAAGTAAGTTAAATAATGAAGAACTAAAAAAAAAGAAAAGAAAAGTTATATGTTTGGAAAAGTTACCTGATACTTGTCTGTCCACCTGCATCAAGAAATGATAAAGATGTCACCAGGACAAATAGCTGACATTACCTATGTTTGACCAATAAAACTATATAGCCCGGAATGATAAAAGAAATCAAACTTCCAAAACAAGGTATTCGATTTAAGTCTAATACTAAGATTAAAGTTCCACAAGGTGATATTTTGACAAAGTCCAATGGCTTTGAATAACAGCAAAATTGCATCGGAAAAGAAGTAAGGTTTCAGAAATTCAGTTCGAACAGGCAGACAAAGTTAAGTTCCCATTGTTTCTAATTTCTCCAGTAAGTTGTGGCAGATATCTCTAACTAAGTGAAAGTTTTATTTTACCCAGCATAGTAACAACTTGAAGCAAGTTTACAGAAATTTGTGCTCTTTATCATCAGAGTGGAACTTTTTTGAAGCTGGGTAAAATAAAACCATTACTTAGTTAGAGAAGATATGGCTACTTGACTGGTGGTAAAAGAATCATGTGAATTGTGGGTTGAAAGCAAGATATTGATATATTATTAACAGAAGGCTTAAAGTCTCAACCGGGGATTCAAATTGCGGTCTGCTCACCGTCCGAAACTGCTATTGCAGAAAATAGCATACGTTACGCCCGCGACCGAAAACGCGGCTGCAAATGCAATTTAAATCCCTGGTCTCAACAAACTGATTTTTTCCCCATCTCTTCAACCTTAAAACAATCAATCGATAGAAACATATAATCAAAATCGCAGGACATTGCTACACATTAAGATGTAGATCAAGGAACACTGATCAACATACCTAAATCCCAGACTTGAAATTTGATGTTATTGTACTGCACTGTTTCCACATTAAATCCAATTGCTGCACCATAAAGAACACAGCAATTCTTAATGATTTGAAAACATCAACTAATCAATTCTAACTTCCCCCACAACATATCAAAATGCTCAAACAAAAGAAGAAATGAATAAGAAGGACAAACTTGGTATTGTGGAGACAACTTCACCCATCTGGAGCCGATCTGCAACAAAACCCTCAATGTTATCAAAAAATGGGTATCGCTTAAAACATTGAAAGGGAAAGGGAAGAGAGGTAATACAGAGAATGGTGGTTTTGCCGGCATTGTCGAGGCCGAGAACAAGGATACGAGCCTCCTTGTTTCCAAAGAGTGAAGAGAACAATTTTGTAAAGAGTATACCCATCCGGTTAAATATAAGAGAAATTAGTCTGTGAGTGCATGGATTTTGGATCAGATCTCCAAAGCACAGGGCCTGCTTGAGGAGTTGAGAACAAAGATACCAGCCTCCTTATTTCTCAAATCAGTTTTTCAAGCTAATTCAACCTTTTATCCATTTAACATTCAGTTTTGTAAATTATTCAGAATTCTTTAAAAAAAAAAGGTAAACTACTGCAGTCACTTACGTTTAGCGTCTGTACAGAGTTAGTCACCACTTTTGAAAAGTGCCTATAATAGTCATCTACGTTTTCGATGTGTAAATACTTAGTCACTCCGACGTTAACTCCGTTAGTCCCCTAAGAGATTGCTGATGTGGCGAAAGTAAAATAAGGATAAATTACTGCAATAGTCATTAAAATTTATCTCATGTACATTTTTTCTCCTCAATTTAAAAAAGTAAACATTATAGCCACTAATAAAACTGTTTCTTTATAATTTCACCCTTAAATTTTTAAAAGTTCATTTTTCAATCCTAAAACTTTACAATCAATTAACACAATAATATTATAAATGCTTAGATGAAAAATAGGTGCCCAAAGTATACCCTTTGAAACTTAGGTGCCCAAATTGCTCCTATTTAATAACTCAAACTTAAAAATTTAGTCCACTAACTACTAAAAATTCGAGTTATTGGAATTTCTATTTTATAATTCAAACTTTATTTTGAATTTTTGAGTCGAGTTTATGAAATTATAAGTAGAGTATTTTCACATCAAACCTAAAAATTTAATTTTTTCGAGTCAAGTCGAGTTATTGGAATTTCTATTTTATAATTCAAACTTTATTTTGAATTTTTGAGTCGAGTTTATGAAATTATGAGTCGAGTATTTTCACATCAAACCTAAAAATTTAATTTTTTCGAATCAAGTCGAGTGTTGCACTTCCCTACATATAATTTTTAATTTTAGTCCGTGTTTGTGCCAAGAAAAACTTCGGATTAAAATTAAAAATTATATGTAGGGAAGTGCAACACTCGACTTGATTCGAAAAAATTAAATTTTTAGGTTTGATGTGAAAATACTCGACTCATAATTTCATAAACTCGACTCAAAAATTCAAAATAAAGTTTGAATTATAAAATAGAAATTCCAATAACTCGATTTGACTCGAAAAAATTAAATTTTTAGGTTTGATGTGAAAATACTCGACTCATAATTTCATAAACTCGACTCAAAAATTCAAAATAAAGTTTGAATTATAAAATAGAAATTCCAATAACTCGACTTGACTCGAAAGAATTAAATTTTTAGGTTTGATGTGAAAATACTCGGCTCATAATTTCATAAACTCGACTCAAAAATTCAAAATAAAGTTTGAATTATAAAATAGAAATTCCAATAACTCGACTTGACTCGAAAAAAATTAAATTTTTTGGTTTGATGTGAAAATACTCGACTCATAATTTCATAAACTCGACTCAAAAATTCAAAATAAAGTTTGAATTATAAAATAAAAATTCCAATAACTCGACTTGACTCGAAAAAATTAAATTTTTTGGTTTGATGTGAAAATACTCGACTAATAATTTCATAAACTCGACTCAAAAATTCAAAATAAAGTTTGAATTATAAAATAGAAATTCCAATAACTCGACTTGACTCGAAAAAATTAATTTTTTTGGTTTGATGTGAAAATACTCGAATCATAATTTCATAAACTCGACTCAAAAATTCAAAATAAAGTTTGAATTATAAAATAGAAATTCCAATAACTCGACTTGACTCGAAAAAATTAAATTTTTTGGTTTGATGTGGAAATACTCGACTCATAATTTCATAAACTTGACTCAAAAATTCAAAATAAAGTTTGAATTATAAAATAGAAATTCCAATAACTCGAATTTTTTAGTAGTTAGTGGACTAAATTTTTAAGTTTGAGTTATTAAATATGAGCAATTTGGGCACCTAAGTTTCAGAGGGTATACTTTGGGCACCTATTTTTCATCTAAGCATTTATAATATTATTGTGTTAATTGATTGTAAAGTTTGAGGATTGAAAAATGAATTTTTAAAAATTTAAGGGTGAAATTATAAAGAAACAGTTTTATTAGTGACTATAATGTTTACTTTTTTAAATTGAGGAGAAAAAATGTACATGAGATAAATTTTAATGGCTATTGCAGTAATTTATCCTTATTTTACTTTCGCCACATCAGCAATCCGTTAGGGGACTAACGGAGTTAACGTCGGAGTGACCAAGTATTTACACATCGAAAACGTAGAGGACTACTAATAGGCACTTTTCAAAAGTGGTGACTAACTTTGTACATACGCTAAACGTAAGTGACCCCTGCAGTAGTTTACCCTTAAAAAAATAGTGATACCTCTTTGTCAGGTCTTAAGTTCGAGATTTTATATATGTAAAATATATTTATTGAGAGAGTCACTCATCAAGGTCAAGCGTGAGACACATGACGGTCTAAATTAATTAGGATAAAATATTAAAAAAAATCAAAAAAACAACAAAAAAAATAATATACTTCATATTTATTTTATAATTCATATTCTACACTCGTAACTTTCATTCCCAACAAATATTTTAAAATTTTCTATTCTCTCCTTAAAAATATAAATAAGACACAACGCTTATTAATAGAATATATACACACGTTAAATGTCGTATGCACCTAAATCCTAAGCGCCATTTATTTCTCTCCCACAAGGCCACAACAACTCTTTTATTTTATTTTTATCTTTAAATTTGACCGTCAGCGGAACTAATTTTAGTGTTGATCACTGATTTCGGTACTCATCTTTTTTTGTTATTTTTTTGTTCAATCATATTTTGTTATCTCAATTTTAATAAGAATCTTTGCTCTTGTGGCGTGTGTTTTATTTGTCTTTGTGGCACGTTTTTCGTTACTTTTATGGTTCGTTTCATCTGTCACTTGGCACAATTTCAGCATATCTTATTGGTCGTTTGATATTCGTATAGAGATCCTCACGGCTTTTATTTTCTGATTTGATTATGTCGGTGGTCATAGAAAAGTTTGACCCTACTCGTTTGATGGTTTGTTAGCCAATGTAATCAGAATTGTATAATGAAACAATCTGTGTGGTAGTTTTGTTCGCTCATCACTCTTTTTTTATCTCGCACAACGTCTCGTTTGGCTAGAGACAGACATCCATCAAAAATTTTGGGGTTTGAAAGTATGTTAATTTCTATGGAAGTGTTTTACTTTTCTTTACACACTTGTATGAGATTTTTAGTGGATTCAATTTTTTCCCTTCTATTTTTGATGCATTTTATTTGTAATATTTTTCATTGAGGTTTAATATTGTTCAAAAAAAAAAGAATATATAAAAATTTAATGATTAATTTTAATAGCTTGATAAATTTAATGATATTTTAATTTTTTTTTAAATATTATAGACTTTGACCGGTTAGTAACTTTGAATTTATAATATATATTTGGTAATTATTAAGAAAATATAATTAAAAAGATAAAAGAAAATGGTACTTGTTAATTTATTTGCATCATTCTACCTATATATTGCTTAAAAATTAATTTAATTATTTATTTCCAAAACAATAAAAATAATAAAGATCATATTAAATTTATTTATTGTCATAGATATTAAGTTATTTAACTTTTAATTAAAAAAAATGTTGAATTGTTATAAATAGGTAGGTTATTACATGCAAGCTCCTTTCCAATGAAAATTAGAATGCTTTTTTACATATAAACTTCACTTTTTTATATACACAAATACTATCGTGCGATTAAAAATAATTTAATTAAATCTTTCAATAAAAATAATTTAATTAATAAACATTATCATGTAACTATATTAGAATATTAAAAAATTCCTTTATTGTTTTAATTAGTATTATATACGTACTTTAAAAAGAATCATCTTCAATTATTTTGATCTCAAATTTGGATATTGGCAATGAAAAACAACTTGCTAGTAGTGTTCTAATTTTAATATTATAGAAAAAGAAAATTTAACTCCCAATGAATTTAAAACACACAAAATAAATCATTAAAAATAAAAGACAAAGTTTAAGTGAAAATTAGTATAATTATTTGGACATAAAAATAATTAAAGAATAATTACTTAAATTAAATAATAAACTTTAAAATTTTATTAAAATAATTTCTAAATGTCTAAGTTATTCTCATTAAATTGTGGTTCGTCGTGATATTTTATCATAGTTACCTTCTTCTTCACACGATCCTAAACATTTCATATTAACATAGAAAATACACTGCAAACGTTCTCATTTTGGACAATACAAAAAATAAGTGACCTAACTGGATGCCGAATCGCAATAGGTGGACACCAAGCGTTGCCGGGACTAGAGACGGAAATTGTCAATCATATGGAAAACTACGTCTGTTCCATCGGAGTTAAACCAGTAGCTCTTCACCTGAAGATGCTAAAATATGAGCAAAACAATGAAACCGTCAAACTGAAATTTTAAAAAAAAATCTATTACAGCATTGAACTTGCCTGAATTGTAGTATGAGCAACATATCGCTGTTTACTTTTTTGAAAGCTTACATCGATGCGTTCCCAAGGTACTTGAGTGAGACCTTGAATCATCACCTCTACAAATTAATGCAAATTACTAAAAGTAAGACAAACAAGTTCATAAATCTAATAATCACAAACTATAATTTCATTTGGGTCACCCTTCATATTTAAAAAATATATATCAATTTGTGTATTAGATTAATTAATGATTTCAAATGAAGCAATCTAATGTTAACGAGGGTATACAAGTGATTTGGAAGAAAAAATGACTAAATTGATGTACTTTTTTAAATATAAAGGGTGACCCAAACGTAACTTTATCTATAATTGAGTGACCCAAATGTAACCTTTAATAATTGGGTGACCCAAATGTAACCTTTAATAATTGGGTGACCCAAATGTAACCTTTAATAATTGGGTGACCCAAATGTAACCTTTAATAATTGAGTGACCCAAATGTAACCTTACCTATAATTGAGTGACCCAAATGTAACTTTTAATAATTTAGTGACCCAAATGTAACCTTAACCACAATTGAGTGACCTCAGTTGTAGCTTACCCTTAATTTTTTTGCAATATGATTATGGTATTCCCTCACATTTTTTTCTCTACTTCCTGGTCACCTTCCACTCTCGACATAATTTAACATCTTTTTAATCACAATTCAGTGTAAAGTACACTATTGTGTTATCTTATATTCTCTCAACCAAACAAAAGAACTTTACATTGCAACCGAGTACCGACTAAACCAAACAAGGGAGTTTTAACATTTCCAGTAATGAACTAAATAATCTAAATAGGGGATAATCTTAATACAATAGGTAATCAAACATTCTCCAATCTAAACACCCATAATACCATAAAATCCCTATACACTATAAAACCAATTGTTGCACCAAAATCTAAACAAGAAGCCAGAAGAAGAAAAGCTCAACAAACCTTCAACATCACTTATTTGGGATATAGCAATAGAGGAAGCTTTATTTTGGATGCTGTTTGTAGTTTCCCTCTCAACATATACAACATGTGGATACTTCTCATCTAAAACGAGAAGATTTGACTGGAAATAAAGATGAAAAATGTTAATAAAACTAAGCGGTTACCGGATACATAGAGCTAAATAATAAAATAAATGAAATTTTGAGTAGAAACAACAACAACTTACCTTTGGAAGTTCATTCTGACGTCGAATTGATGATGTTCTCCAACCAACCATATCTTAGATATAAGTCAAGACAAACATAATTTTATACAAAAAAAAAAAAACATAGTCGTGTGCATAAACTAGATGCAATTTAACCTCAAAAAGGATACGATCATAATTTGCATTTGCGTACACCACACGTCGCTTAAATGCACGCAAAGCTGATCTATACAGGTTAATTAATAAAAGGACATTACCAAATCTGTAGTTATTAAGAATAAATGTTAAGACAATAGTAGAGAATCAGAAATTTAACACTAACATGAATTTTAGTTCATCGCCATCATTAACCATTCTAAGGAGAAGTGGGGGTTTCCCCTCTTCGCTGTCAGTGAGAAATAGATGCTTTCCAGACCTTCCAACAACCAAGTGAGCGGTCTGAGATGCTCTTTTCTCAAGAAAAGGAAGACCACAAAGAAGTGGGAGCTGCAAAACATAGACAACAGTGTCATCTATACCAAGTACACCTCAATTTACATGTACATCAAATAGAGTGACTAAAGAACAAGAAGCCAACCAAAGAAAAAAAGAAAATATGGTGGAAAGAAGTCGCCAAAATGAGTGACAACGTGGCAAATAATTTATCATGCCTAAAGACAGCATTCAAGCATGTCTGCTTCACTCGTGAGTTATCAATACAAGAACATTTATCACTTACGAGTTATCATTTCAAGAACATTTCCATTTATGCAAAAAGCTAACTTCAAATTATGGTCTGAGGTTTTCGGAAAACTTTATTCTATAAAGTAAGAATCACAGCACAGGAATAGAAAAATGACTCCAGATAACATAGAAAAGCATGCTACTTACCTGTTTATGTCCCCTTGAACCAAGATGTGGTGTTGCAAATGTTATAAAATTCATTGGTTCCAATCCAGCAATTCTATCTTCAGAAGGCTGCTCAAGATATGGCATTGAAGAATCTGTGTGCTCTCCGGTTAAAGAGTTCCCAAGAGGACCTGCTTGACCTAACTTGGAAGAATTCCCATAGAGCCTCCCTATTGCATATCTTGCAACAAGACCACCTAAAGAGTGCGCAACGAAAGAAATCTTTCGCACCTCAGGCCAACGTTTGACAACATCCAGTACCTTCACCATATATTAGTCCAAAAATGAAGATAGCTATGATATTCTCTCCCAGATAGTCCCCATAATTGCAATTTTCAGAACAAAATTTAGAAAAGTGAAACCGAAAACAGCATTTCATCAATCAACAAACAACAAAATAAGATAAAAACTTTACCTCTTGAGCTAGCCTTTCACCCATCATATCAACACCATCAAATGTCAATTTTAAGTAGTTGCATTCACTGCCTGTACACAAATATCAAGTCAAAACCTATTATGTGTGTGGGTCTGTGAAAGATGGAATATCCCAAAGAGATGCAATGCATGAAAAGGTATGCTATTACCAAAGAGAACAGCTAGTTTGACATAATGAATAAAAAGAATACTGGTGCAAAACAACTGGTTTGACTTGTTGAGCAAAGAGAATATTGTGTTACTATTTGCTAAGGAACAAGCAAAAACTAGTTTGTCAAACTACTTTGATGCATTGAGCTTGTGCAGACTTCAGGCAGGCACTACCATTCCATTATCATAACTTCTGCTGAAATTTATCCATTTTCCATGTACTAATCTCATCTTTTCACATATAATATTAGAAAAGAAGGGAGAAGAGGCGAGAAAATGGTCAAAAGAAAACTCACGGTGCACTATTACTTTGTCAGGTAGTTTTGCAACAAACTTTTCTGCAGCAAATCTCCAATCAGCAGCACTAGAAACAAGGAAAACATTATTATGACTAGTTCATCACATTTTTAGGTGAAGAGTTTATAAATTGCTAGAAGCAGAAGCAATTTATTGATTACCACAAGCCAGAATAACATGGCAAGTAAAAGAATACATAACATATTCATAATAAGAGATTGGAACTACAAGAACAATAGAATCAAATTTGGAGAATAACAGATATTAACCGGTTAAACCAAACAGAGTTCAAAGTTAGGGTATGTTTAAAAAAGAATCTTTAACCAAGAAAATGCTGGTAAAGTTCAAAAACTGCACAAAATTTTTGTAAGGAACCGCTCCAATCCAATATCTTTACCACTGAGCAATTGAAGTCTTTGTTAGAACGCCAGTCATTCCCCAAAAAGGTCATACATATATTTAACATTTTTTATATGTTATTGCTTCCTAATAATTAAATAGATGGTAAAGAAACCACCTACTAGTGGAATCTCTAATATCTTCCAACAGTGCATTCAATAATGATCCTTAATTTTATCCAAAAAAATTAATGATCCTTAAATTAAAGTGTTCTACCTCTTCTTATGGAATTGGTCGAGCGGGTTTATAAAGGATAGACACATACAACACACAAATCCGTTTACAGCAACATTGAACTTGTAGGAAACAATATAATATTGACAAGAATAGATAATGAAACAACACATATTAATGTACATACATCTAAAAATATTTCATTAATTTCTTTTCCAAACATCCATAGAAAGACCTAAAAATTAATAAATTGTAGAAATAACTAAGATTTGATTAACATATTTTATAAATAGAATATATGGTCAAATCATATATAAAGCACATCTAATACAAATTAATTTCCTAAAAAATGTTGATTGAATATCAAGTACATAAATTAGTTTGAAGACCAATTCTTACATAATGAGGCAAACAACGAAAAATCCAAAATCCAAGTCTTCAAGTGGAGCCACCCTGCAAACACCCATCTGGTGTAGTGACTGAGCCACTTGGAGTTGCACCCACACATCCAAGGTTCAAACCCAGTGCATTAGACATCCCCTCCCCCAATTTAGTTGTACCAAAAAGTAAGTAGAGCCACCCTAATCTGCGTAGTATAAAATACACCCCCATATAAAATAGTTTTCTCCTTCAAGTGTTTCGATATCAAATTGATGCAAAACTCAAGAAACTGGAATGCACAAAGTTAACAAAGTCTTTCGCTTCTCTTTTTTTTATCTAGTGTCCCACTACTTTCACATAGCACTAGGCATCTAGCACATCTTGAAACTTCTTTCAGCACAAATTTAGCATCAAGTACATCTTTAAACCCACCATGAATATCATGGAAGAGCAATGTAATCAACGATAAAGGTTCTTCTGCGGGGGAAGCTGGGTGTGATGCTTCTCTATCTTATTATCCCGGTTCTATGTCTCTAATAACAATAGATTTTACCTTTAACACTTCTTTTAGCTGCATGCATCATGGGATTTATACCCTCATGTATTCCCCATTAATGGGCAATAATAACGCAAGGTCGATTTTTTAATTTTATCTGACATTTCAAAGTGTGTCTAGACAGTTTATGATACGTGCATGGGAGGGCCAAAACTATTCATCTTGGGCAAGAAGTTGAAAATGTTTTCTAAATCTGGAAAATCAGTCCACTTGCGACGACGTTCCGAATGGGATCCTAGCATTTCTAGGTGGAGATCCATGAATTCACTGTCATTCAGTTACCTTTCCGAAGCATCTTGAAACAAATGAATCGGACAATAGGAATTCAAGAAACGTCCATTTTAGTGAAGACTACGCAAGCAAAAAACTGGATATGAGATTAAATTCGAATTTTGTAAAATTCAATCCAATAGCTCTTATATTAAGGCCTTGGATGAATTTATTAGCTCAATTAGGGGTAATTTAAAGTCTTATTTGTTATTTTATTTTAAGCCTTATATTAGTAGGATTTATCTTTAATTACTACTTAGGATAGAATTTCATTCCTTGTTTTAGCCTTATTTTTAGGAGATGAACTTACTTGTTACCAAAGTCTGTAGCCTGTATAAAGGAGGTTTCAGTCGCATTATGATTGAGATTCCTTTGATTAAGATGAAGTTCTCTTTGAGATCATACTTGCAAGAAATTCATCTTGTGTTTTTAGAAACAAATCAATCTTCAAGTTCTTTGAAATTTTGTTGTTGAGGATCTTCACAGTCAATTGCGATTAAGAGGATCGGTTAGAGTCATATCATAGAAGTTGTCTATTCAATTGCGGGTATGAGTGTCTAATGGGACATCAACTACACGATCAACCATCTTCTTCCTCCTACCCGCAATTGAATTTACAACCTCCATGATACGTCTCTATCAGAGACTCCTAATCGCAATTGACTAGACAAACCAGAGTGTAAAAATCCAACAACAAATCCAAAGAACTTGAAAATTGATATGCTTCTAAAAACATAAGATGAACTTCTTGCAAGTATGAACTCAAAAAGAACTTTATTTTAATGGAAGGAATCTCAATTACAATGTGAGTAAAACCTCTTTTATATAGACCGAAGACTTAGGTAACAAGTAGAGTTCATCTACTAAAAATAAGACTAAAATCAAGGCTTAAAACAAGGAATGAATTCTATCCTAACTAGAAAAACTTGAGCAGCAAGTATACTAAAACAAAACTAAAATTAAGGATAAATGTCCAGATCACATTCGAAAAATCGTCGCGAGTGAACTAATTTTTCAGATTTATAAAACAATCTCAACTTCTTGTCCGAGATGAATAGTTTAAACCCTCCCATGCATGCATTAGTTTACACCTTTGTAAATAATATCTCCTGACTATATAGAGAGCATACTAAACACAAACGCTGACTTAAAAGACTTTGGTCCAGTTTAGAGGTTGAAAGAAGCTTTCCGTCCAAAAGTTGGTCCAATTTTGGACCCAACCTAAATGCCAAACAACTAACTGTATTTCCATATAAAATTGAATCTTTCTACATTTTAGTATTTTATATAATATGTATTTAATATCAATTACATTTATGTGTATTTTTTACCACATTTTTATCATAAATTTTCCGAATCAAAGTATCAAACCTTTCTCAACTAAAAATAACATTGAAGACTTAAACATTTTGTTTACTTCATGTGATTTTACACATTACTCCTTTGTTTGCAGCCAAAATACAATTTCTATTTCCTCTTCTGATAATTGGGAATAAGGGGAGGAATGCTAGAAATTGATTCAAATTTTCATGACACACGATACAGGTCAAGAGTGGTAATTTGTTATGCTTAAACTAACTAAAGGTCTAAATTAGGATATGATACAAACAACAACTAATTTAGAAAACAAAAATGCTGTCTATATGAATATATTTGCTGATAAAGCCAGCTTCAGTATAATGATTATCAGTAAATTCCTTCTTAAAATGAATCATAGAACCTTTCAAATGACAAAAAAAAAAATCTAGCATGCGTTTAATTGAATTATTATTCTGAATAAAATTTCAATATTATATGAAATTCCTATAAAATAAAGGTACCTTCCAATCAGGCCATTGACCATGATGACGAGATGCTCAGGTGAAACTTTGGAGGCCATGGCATCGGGATCGAAAACGTCCTGGCCGCCACTGTCTTCTTCGACTTTGATCCGCTGTTTAGACGAGGGCTCCACACTCTTGAAGCAACCGCCGGCCATGTCCCGAACCCAGGCCATCGGCATCTGCTGCACCCGCTGATACGATAGCCAGTTCCGTTTCGGCTTCCAAAGCGGAAACACTGAGTTACTGAAGGGAATAGAGACGCGGTTCAGGTTGGGAATTCGAATACTTCCGGGGACCGGTGTGGCGGTTGGCGCTGGTGGAGAAATGGCGGCTATCATGTGGAGAAAAGAAGCATGGACATAAAACAAAAGGGGAAAAAGGAAGGAAATGAGATTTTTAGGTTTTGGGATTCGTGTCCTTTACATTGTTAGAAGTGTAGAACTATAATTAGCTACTCAACCTCATTGTTTGATAAACATTTGCAACAGAAATTTTCGTTTTATAAATATTTATTTTTGTTTATTAAATTTTAAAATATAATATTTCAGTCACTTAGGTTATGATAAAAAAATATAAAAAAACATTTTGATCACTTAGGTTATTATTTTATCACACTTCAATCATCTGGATAAAAAAAGTTTGCTTTTAATTTAACACCTGGACTTCATATATAATGTTAATTTTACACTTAAGCTTTAAATAAAATAATAATTTAACTTTTAAATTTTTAAATAACCCATTTTTTATTTACAAAACATAAATTCAATATTCTTCCTATCGAAAAATGTCTCAAACTAGAGGCAGTTCAAAGATTTTGGAGCCCTGTGTAATTTATTAAAATTGGCTTTTTAATTTATAATGGGTACGATATATAAGTTTTTTGCACAACAAATATTATTAGATTATCCTATTGAATAACAAAAATTGACTTATAAACATATAAAAATCAAACATTTTCACATAAAATATGTACTTCTTTTTGCATGTTTTGAGTTTTATATTATTGTTATATATATATATATATTATAAATATGTAATCTAATTAAAATTCTTTAATTTTAGGGTCCCTCTCTCTTGAGGGTCTTGTGCGATCGTTCTTATCGCACTTGTCCAGAACTCCACTGTCTCGAACTCAATAAATTCAACGCCATATTAAAAGTTAGAACACATCTCTCATTCACAAAGTACCCAGGTTAGTCCTCTTGCGAGAAAGTCGTTTGGTACTTCTCCTGGAATAAAGCTTCGGGCAGATTCTCCAAAGGAACAAGATCATTTTACTTGTTATCTTTCACTTAATATTAAGGTTTACATATAAAATAAGTACCAATAATATCTGTTTTTTTTAATTTAAGTAACTAAACTACTTTTTAGATGAAATAAGTATTTAAAATTTTGAATAAATATTTTCATTTTGTTGCTTGTATGGTTTTATCTTTTATTGATTGATTTTTATTCTGTGATTTACGTCGAATATTTTGATTAACAAAGATTATGAATTCTTAAGTATTGCATATTTACATTTATATGTTAGTTTCAAAACGGTCAATTTTAGTGATGGATCTAGAATGCCCCCTTTTTCTAACTAAAAAGTATAATAGAAAATTTGTCTATTTGAACCTTAATTTTTAATTTATTTGAATTTGGCCCTTTTATGGTTTATTGTACTTTGTCTAAGGATGGGCACGGGTTGGGTTTTTGGCCTACCCGGACTCGACCCGAAAATAAACACTCCAAACTCGCATCTGACCCGAATCGAATATATTCTTTAAAAAAAACCAATCTGACCTGAAAATAAATATACTAAGTCCAACCGCAACCCGACCTATATAAAATAAATTAAATTTAGAGAGCTAATTGTAAAAAATATAATTTAAAGGACTAAATTATAAATAAAAATTCAATTTTAAGAACTTAATTATAAAAAAATATAAAGAGATGTATTGTTATAAATATCCCTACAAAATTTAGGGAAAATTACATTATTAGTCCCGGGTCGGGTCGGATATTTTCATTCTAAACCCGAACCCAAACCCGACCCGAGTCTACCATTAACAAAAACACAGTCCGACCCGAACCTGAACCCGTTTTTTTATTAAAAAACCCGATCGGGCCGGGTCGGGTCAGAGTAAACTCAATTTTGTCCCCTAATCTTAATTTCCGACTCCGTTCGTAGTGAGTTTCATTAAATTTTTTCACCTTCTCTGTTCATATAATCTTGAGAGGAAATGATGGACATTGTTTTAGCATACACTTCACTTCTGTTGTGAACTCAATGAATGCTGTGAATAGTTTTTGTCGCTAAGCATAATTATAACAGAAGTACCACTTCTTGGATAATAATGAAAACTCTCATAATTATGTATTAGAAAAAATATCATGATTATTAAGCATAATAAAACTTTCTTAGAATCATGAAACTTGTGAAATTTTTATATGTATGAGGAAGCTAGTAAAGGTAGGAGTTCGAAATTAAGAAATCAATATCTTAATATCGGAAGGGGCAATTTTTTAAGCTTGATGAGTAATTGGAAAGAACCTTTTTGACTCAAGCACTCTGATATAAATTATACCCAAACCTAACCTCCAGAACCCATTAACCTACCCTACCCGTGGCGCAACCCAAATTGGCCCAAGACCTAAACAATCCAGTCAGCTAATCCTAGCCACTAACCATAATCCTCAAACCAGTTAACCATAAAAATAAATTTGTGAAATTACAATTTTCTTTTTTATAATTATTCTAGCATCTTAAAATTTTATTTTTTAATAAATAAATTGTTTTACTCCATTTTTTAATTACAAGTAAATAAATATTAAATTTTAAAAATAAAAACTTAATCTAAAATGAATAAAAAATTCCAAGTCGGATGTGATACCCATTTTAGCCCATATTGCGACCCGACCGGTGAATTTGTAATATTTAGTGGACTAGATATACTCACCCCCCCCCCCCCCCCCCCCAAAAAAAAATATTTTTTTAAAAAATATCTAATTATTTTTTATCAGATCAACTAATGAATGGATCGAGTATTTTTAAACATCCATAATCATACTCATGGAAGAGGGGTACATGCCTATTACTCAGGCCCGGCCCAGGACAAGGCAATAAGGGTACCCGCCTAGGGTCCACCGCTTAAAAAAATTAAATATCATTTGTATTTTTAGTCATACTTATTATTAAAGATTAATTTTTTATAATACTTGTTATTAAGGTTTTTTTTAATACTTGTTAATAAAGATTAAGTTTTTTTCAATATTTATTATTATGGGTATATTCTCAATGTTCATTTTTTCCTAATAATTGTTATTAGGTTTCCTCATATGAGGTCTTCGTTGAATTTACTGTTTTAGACAGTATGTTAAACTGGCTTAATTCTATGTTTTGCAATGGGGGATTTTACCCTCTTTAACGTAAAAATAGAGAGAGAGCATTTCGTTTCATTTCATATCATCCCACAACAAACACATTTGCTAAACACTATTTTTCCCCTCTGTTTCCTCTATGCTTTTTCGAGCATTGTTTTTCGAGTTCTAATTTATAGAGAAGAACAGTACCACTATCGTCCGTTTTAGATTTTGGACGTACAACTTTTAAGAGAGAATAAATATAAAGATACATAAAAAATAATAAAGAAAGTAGTTTTTATTAGTTGAGACCATAGATAATATGATAAAAAAATTATTATATAATCATTCGATACTCAACAATTGACATACATATTTCCTTATATTCCTATTCAAATTATGGAAGGTACAGTATGCCACTTTATTCCAACATTAAAAAGCAGAAAGCCAAAAGTTGAAATGGGAAACCGAGAAAAACTTAAATTTCAGGCAACAAGTTACTATGTTGTGCAAATCAAGATTTGTTTTTTTTTTTTTTACCATTTATTTGTTTATGCCAAAACTTAAACACTATATGAACATCATTGAATCTCGGTCAGGAGACTTTAACATATGTTAAAGATATACGACGCGAGTTAATCCAGATTAGTCAGGACAAAATCCTAAAAAATCGGGAGAGAAAACCTTAAATCTCACATTACATATTCACTTACCAAAACATTTCATGGAATCAAGCATTCAGTAAGGTCTTTCACCAATGTAATTCCCAGGAGGATCATAGTTGCAAGTCATGAACACCCCCTTCCTTCCATCACACACCACTTTCGCGCACCCGATTCTCTTGGTTCGTCCCCACACGATCTGAGTATAATGCCCGCATTGCTGCCCTCCGGCGCACGAATTCGACCAATAATTGAACCATTTCTTCTCCGAAACCCACGCCACGGCAGCCTGAGACGGCGTCCAGTCATTGCCACTACCCCAAAAGATATTCTCCCCATACGGTCCATTAGAGTGCCTCAAAGCACAGTCTTTCCTCCTTTGATTGGCATACCACTGCGCGTAACGCGCCAACCGCGCATCCCACACCAAGGGCCGCATCCTAATGGCGACACGAGCGGCATTTTGAGGAGCCATGAACTGATTGACCAAGCTCAGGTAGTTCGCTGCCTGAGCGGTCGATAAAAGGAAAAGGAAAACGATGGCTGTGCCATAGATAGTTCTCATTCGAACAATATCCATTACTGAATGAGAAGTGTTCGTTGAGGTGAGGCCAATGTACAGCAAAGATTTCACAACAAATTATATATAACATGAAAATTAAATTATTTTATTTTATTGATTTGTTAGTAGTAGTTAGATAAAGAAGGAAAGAGTTTGTATAAAAGTTTCAAACTATGGGGTGGCAAGCATGTTCGATTATGATTGCCACATTTTGTTTTTGTTGGTGGGACAGTTTTTTTTTTTCAAACCCTAATTTTTAGTGAAAATTTTGGAGAATAATCCAAATAAAAATAAATATTTAGAATGCAGAGGATGTTGAAGAATATTTGGGGATATAGGTCATTTTTTACCGTACACGAGGGGGCTCACCATGTACAAGTGGCGAGGCTTAATTTTTTAATATTTTTTCTCAAACCTCGCCATGTGTAGGTGACGATGTTTAATTTTTAAATATTTCTTCTCAAACCTCTCAATGTGCAAGTGTAAAAAATGGCCTATATCCTAAAATATTTTCCAACATTCTTCATATTCTAAATATTTACTTCGAGTTGGCAAAAAAATCCAACATAACCTAATTTTTAGCATCTAAATTCTAAGGTCTCATCATTTCCAATTTTTTTAAAGGGTTGGCGCTTGTTTTCTCGGGGCTCATCATTCTGATGAGTCCACGCCTCACGTTTTCAGATAAGACGCCACACAAAACGACACTATAACATGTCGCTGCAAGGGGAAGCATCAAATTTAGGAGTTCGATTATTTATTATTATTATATACATGTCCGTCTTAGTACAATACATATTCGAGGTACGAGACCGTCCCTTTAATAATGTTCTCTCTGTGATCCGATCATTAATAAATATTTTATTAAGTAGAAATAATTTTATTTTCAAGTCAAATATCAATATTTGAATTTATATAAAATGAGAATATGAGTATTTTTTACCACTTAGTCGATTAGTAAATTTCAGAATAAATATTTTCCTTAAATAATAATGATTAATCTCCTTTGTTACATATACATTCTATAAGAGATAAACGATCGACTATAAAACATGTTCCATTCTCTTAAGTGATAATCGAACTCCTTATCTTATGATAAAAGGATAATGTAAATAAAAAATATATATATAGTTTTCATTTATCCAGTCAAATTACACCACGTCTTAAGAATATGTGTTGTTAAAGCTAAAAATATAAGTGATTCTTTACAGCTAAGATTATAAAATGATGGAATTTCACCAAACACTCTGCCCAATTTAATCATTATTCAATCTAACTTTATACCTATATAAATATATAAGAATAATGAGCAAGTATATTTAGCAGGTTGATCAAACTGTTCTAGATAGAATTAGAATTATAAATATATTTTTTTAATTTTTTAACTTTTTTTCAAATTAAACCAACTGACGGAAAAACAAGGATAAATATTCTATACACAGGCGGTGAAAACTAAAAGTTTCCGCAAGCGCCTTAATTTTAGTGTATATGGAGTTAGTTTAGGGTATATGGTTTAGATGTTTAGGTGTATGGGGTTAGAATTTAGGGATAATTGTTTCAATTTAAGGTTTAGGGTTATAATTTAGGGTTTATAGGTTAAAACCTAAATCCCCACCATATTACCCTAAAAACTAAACCTAACCTATAAACCCTAAATTATAACCCTGGACTTTAAATTGAAACAACTATCCCTAAATTCTAACCCCTACACTTAAACCCCTAAATCATATACACTAAACTAACTCTCTATACCCTAAACCTAATGCGCTTGTGGAAAGTTTCCACAACCACAACCAGTGTTTAGGATATTAATCCAAAAAATAATAACAAATACTTTAGCATGATACCAATTATTTTGTTTTTCGTTATTTTTCACAATTTTAAATTTTTTACAAAGTTTATAATTTTTAATAATTTAAATATTTTTAGTATTTTATCACTTTTAACTGTTTTTTATTCTTAAACTTTTTACATAAAAAGACTAGTGTCAGCATTGACAAAAATAAGAAGAAAAACGATATCAACTTAACATAATTATCATTTTTTTCATCGATCGAATTAATTTGACAAAAGGGAAAAAAACATTATTATAAAGACACACCGCCATCGACGGTGGAGATTCCCCAGAAACATTTTTCAAATACAAAGTTCATTATCTTCACGCCGAATGATAATTTTTGTTTATAAAAATAGAATAATAAACAATGAATTAATTTTACATAAATACGTTTTTTATTGTAAACGTGAAAGAGTTGAATTTAATATTTGATATCAACAAGAATTTAAACAAAACAGATTATTTGACATTATTAATTACCGAATAAAATAAGTCAATCGTTAAAAAATAATATTAGGATATTGCACGACAGTGCTTCAGTCAATTACCAAAAAATGAGATACTCAACGTTTATGTCAACACTACCAAAAATGTGAACACTTCACCAAAATCAAACCCTAACCACCACCCTCCCTCAAAATTATCTGCCAAGCTCCTGTAAAAAAACTACTAAATCTTAAAAAAATACACAAAAACTATATTTTTTTACTAATAATATGATAAAAAGTTGTTTTTAATTAAATAATGAGATTACATTCTCATACTAGAATTCGAACTCATACAAGATGGGACAAGATAACATCCTTAGCCAGTAGGTCAATTTGTGGATCTCTAATAATATGATAAAAAGTTCATGTTTATTGTACCCATCTTCGGATTTCAAAGTCTCCGAAAGTCACCTCAGAGTAATACTTAATATATGCATCCTCAAAAAGTTCGTGTTTAAAACATGCAAGTCTCCGCTGCAACTCCTCTAGAGCTCCTAGTTTCTATACTGCTCCCTAGCATGTGAGGCATCATGGTCCCCGAAACTCTCATTTTTTATACTGATCTTTATACTCAACTACCACGCCTCGACATAATAGCTATCAAATTTATTTTATCCGACAACTCAGTCTATTATTTGACAATCGAGTTTACATTGTTAATCTATTGATAGTCGTGATGACACTAGACCTGCATTCTTCACCGATCAAAGTCTATTGCGCGCTATAAATACCTCACTTCATTAACAACGAAAAAAAGTCGGGACGAGAGATAAATGAAACAAAAAGAATGGTCTCTACTTTTCTCTTCTTTACTTAGACCGCCATATTGTATGTGATTTTTCGTCCCAAATATCAATCACTAGATTTTCTTTTTTATCTTTCTTGTCTGGTACCTATTCATTTTAGGTATCGAGAATATTTATTAAATATTAAATCTTTAATTTTGTTATAAATAAAAGACAATCACCGTTTTTGTCCTAAAAAGATTACTTTGGTCTTAATTAAAGAAGAAAGAACCACCAAATTATTGGATTAAAGATATGATGTAGTTAGTTGAGTAGAAGTCAACAGAATTTGATTATTGTTAAGGGCGCCGAGATCGCCGGAGTACTTAAACTTTCACCCTAAATCAAAGCTAATACATGATAACGCCTTAATTAAAGGAGCGGATTATGGAGCATTTTTATTTTTTTAAGAAAAAAACTGATATAATACATAAGAAATAAAGCAAATTAAGTTGAGAGAGTCACCATTATAATAAATTTATGCAGACTATAGATTATAGTACATGATTCATATTAATTGATTAATAGACTAGAGACCGATAATTATATAAAAAAATAATTATATATATATAGGAAAATACTTTGATAGACAAACTTGTGTAAACTAAAGTTTATACAAGCTCTTCAATTTTAGGGTTTAGAGTTTAAGATTTAAGGATTTAGTTTGTAGGACATAGAATATAAGGTTTATGGTTAGAATTTAAAGTTTAAGGATTATGATTTGAGGTTTAGGGTGCTAGGGTTTGGGATTTATGTTTTAAATTTTATAGAAAGATTGTGTAGTTTTTTTACACGACTTGTGTATCAAAATATAGCCCATATATATATATATATATATATATATATATATATATATATATATATATATATATTCTAATTGATAATCTTCACATGTTAGTCTTAGCTATCTATTTTACTCATCCAATCATCCAAAAAAACGTGTAAAACTTAAAGAGTTTTACACTGTGTAACTAGATCTTATCTATATTTATTAGAATGGGTCATATTTGTTGTGCGAGTGAAAGAACTTGTTTTATATCACACACATATAAATATATATATATATATTAAATTTTTATTTAATATAGATTATAGATAGAATGGTAAAGGATTTACAATAAAATTATATCAATTGTGTTCGATCCCTATTAAATAGTGAAATTTACTTCTTTATTTAAAGATGATATAAAAATGTGAAATAAAAAGCAAATATATTATTGTTATATTATTGAATATTTTATAAAAAGTGGAGATATTTTATATATAAATATTTTTTAAGAAATAGTTATAGGTGGAGTTGTACGAAATTCATATATGAATATGTTAGTTTTTTTGAAAGCGGGCAGTTTTATTAAAAAAGAACATTTAAGCATGTAATGAGAGTTTACAATCATAATCGAAAACTAAACACATAATTTGGACAATTTTTTATAACAATTAAGGGTGTTCAATCGGTCGATTCGGTTAACCAACTAAATCGAACTAGCTAAAATTTATTAATCAATTTTTTTTAGATTTTAACAGTTAACCAAATCAAACATTGTTTAAAGTTTTCAATGAAATCGAACAAAGTTCAGTTAATTCAGTCGATTTTCAAATTAAACTAAACTAAAACATTAAACACCTAAAAACTCCGCTAGTAGAATCTTTTTTTACACCGTTAGTCTATAGGATAATAATCCATAATATTTAGGGTAAACAACACCATTGGTCACTAAACTATTCTCGTTTTCCTGTTTCAAACTATTACTTTTGGCAATATCATCACTAATGTTACATTTTTTCCCTATTTTGGTCACCCGTCATTAAAAACTCACGAAAAAAACAATAGCTTGATGACCAAAATTGAAAAGAAATAATAGATTGATGACCAAAACATGAAAAAAAGTAACATTAATAACCAAAACAGGAAAAAAATAACATTAATAACCAAAATAATAAAAAAAAACATAACTTTAGTGATGATTTTGCACAAAATAATAATTTAGTAACCAAAACAGAAAAGTTAAAATAGCTTAGTGACCAGTCGTGTTGTTTATCCTAATATTTATTGTGTGTATATATGTTTAAGGTCGTATTTCAATTATTTTAATAATGAGAAAGAGACGAGAGAATAACGCTTTTAACGGCACAATCATGGGCAAGAAGAAACATTCTCCATTTATTCGCATTATTTGTAGGATTATTCTTTTTTAACCCTTTCACCACGTTATCTACTATCTTAATAATAAAAAAATTATATATCATTGTTTTTCTGTATTATTTGTAATATTTTCCAAATCATCTGGTGCAGAGCAAGTCCTAAGACTTTAGAGGCTTTTGGTAAATTGAAAAATTAGGCCCCTAATAATAAATTTTAAAAAAAATTAAATTTTAAAAATAAGTCCTAAACAAATATTAATTTTTTTTAATTTTAAGAGTATGTCTTTAATAACAAAATGTTGGGGAAATGAATATACAATAACAAGCATTGAAAAATTAGACTCTAAATAATAATTATTGAAAAAATTGGAGCTTAGATAACAAGTATTGAAAAAAAATGAATTTTAAGAGTAGGTCCCTTAGAAAAATTATCAAGAAAAAATTGGCATCAAATAACATGTATTGAAAAAATATGATCCCTTAATAACAAATATTGAAAAAATAAATTTTAAGAGTAGCTCTTAATAACAAAATATTGAGAAAATTGAGCCTCTAGTAACAAGTATTGAAAAAATTGGACCTCAAATAACAAGTATTGAAAAGAAATGAATTTGAAGAGTATGTCCATAATAATAAGTATTAAGAAAAAAATTGACCTCAAATAACAAATAATGAAAAAAAAAAGAATTTTAAGAGTAAGCCCATAATAAAAAAAATTGTGGAGGGGGATTGAGCCTATAATAATAAGTATTAAAAAAATTTGGGCCCCAAATAACAAATATGGAAAAAATATAAACTATAACTATTTAAGTATTAAAAATAAATTTAAAAAGAAGGGGTCTCTATTTAATATTATAACTAAATTATTATTTCGTTTACTTGTTATTTATGTCTTAAAATAGAAGTATCTCTCTAATATTATAATTAAATTTTAAGGCCTTTTCTATTATAATTTTAAAATAGTAAAAACTAAAAAAATGAGGTATTGGGCGGTCGACCGGTTCGACCTACCCTAGGGTCGGCTCTAATTCGGTGGTATCAAATTAAAAATAAATTATGGTTTAATATTCCCATATTTTTCTCTAACAATGTTAGCTTCCTCCAGTACCGATTTGCAGGTTGAAATCCATTAAAGTTGGTCCTTTAAACTGCAATAGCTTCTTCGCTTTCTCTTACCATTTTAAAAAAATTTATTAATTTTTTTTTGCTTTTCCTTACCATTGATTTTAATTTTTGCAGAATTTAGAAAATTTTTTTGTCTCAAAACAGTAACTTCTCTGCTAACGATTTATTTGAAACATCTTATTAACTGTCAGTCCCTAAACTGTTTATTATCAGAGCTAAAAAAATGAAATATTTTATATATTAAAATACAAAAGTCTTAATTTTCTAGCTGTAAAGAACTAAAATTTCTACATATCAGTAATTTTAATATTTTTTATTTGCATCTCGGTACTACTAGCTATCTATGTGCATATTTTAGAATAATATGTAGTAGCCATAAATTCGACACATAAAGTATAATAAAGTACAAAAATTTTCAAACCAAAAGTCAAACTGAACTAACTATTCATTTGACATTCTTGCAAAAATTTAAATTGTCCATAGGTCAAATTCTCGAGCTGAAAATTTACTTAAAAAAGGATACATAAATAAAGAAACAAATAAAACACAAAACTAAGTAATTAAGCATTAATTCACTTTCTGCAACTCCAAAGGTAAAATAACACTTAATTCCAATATTGCATCAATTCAATAAAATATTTTTAAACGGTAAAATAACAATTACAAAATATTTCAATTTTTTTTTATCTCTGAAGAGAAAGTTAATAGGGTGTTTCAAACAAATCGTTAGCGGAGAAGCTACTGTTTTGAGACAAATAAAAATACAATACATAATGTTAGAGAATTAAACAAACGCATACGAATTGAAAGAGAAATTAAGATAATTTTGTTTATCAGCGTCAACATCATCCATCAGCAGCATAGGAGGTTCAATAGTAGTAGTCCAAATCATTTTTTTGTCTCTTAAAATTAAGTGTAAACAATCATCCCTCTCTTTTCTCCACACAATGGACTTAGCAATGCCTGGGGGAGAACTAGTGAAGAAAGGCTTTGTCTCCTAATACATACATACAAAGTCAAGCATCAATCAAACATAACAACAAAAAATTAGAATCGATCCGAACATTACCATGTCAATAAGCGACAGAACATTAAAGAAATGAACTAAATCATTAACGGACACCACACTAATATTTTCAGGGGCGGTTCAAAGAATTTAGGGGTCCAGTGCAATTTATTAAAATGAAGTCTTTAATTTATAATAGTTGTTTGTAAGTACAACTTCTCACGCCCGTAGAACTAAACAATACAACGCCTAAGTAAGCCTGAAACCGATCAAAACTAACAAGTTAAGATGCTTGCAAAAATAAAAAAATAGAAAACAAATAACAAAAAAGTAGGCAAAGAGTATTCCTCAAAACTTAAGTGAGAAAATGAGGTGAGGGTAAGCCTCTATTTATAGTTAGACCCCCTACATCCAATGGTTAAGGATAAAGTACATCAACGACCTGAATTAAAGATGATCTATACAATCCCCTAATCTAAAGAATTCAAGTCAAACTTTCCAAAAGTTAATGGATTATAACGTATATGGCAAGAATCAAAAGGAATATGCTAGATGGGATGTGCTACTTGTCATATCTGATGTGCATAGCTCTCCAAACTCAAGTGGTGGGTCAACTCGAACTGGTGTAGATAAGCCTAGAATGTTGTGGAGTGCTTCCTCGGCAGCCTGGTGTGCGATGGGCACAGACCGACTTCAACAATTTCAATTTTAAAAAATTTTGTTCTGCAACAACAAGAACATGAATAGTTAATAAAATTTTATAAACATTTTAAAAATCTTAATAAATTTATTAGTCTCATTTTTCCTTGGGTAAATTATTTAAATAATTTTATCTTAATAAATAACCTATTATCTATATGATCTACTAGAAATAGCGTTTTCTTTAATCTCAACAATTTAAAAGCTTATTGTCTTAACACTTTCAACACGACTTTTCCATATTGTGACCGACAATGATTTAAGAATTAAACACTTCACATTTCCTATTAATATATTTTATCTCTTTGTAAAATTAGCAAATAAAGTATAATTACGTTGAACTATTCTAAAATAATCTCTCGCTTTATTTGAATTGTTTGCAATGTTACACAAAACCAAGTTAAGACTATGACACCCACATAAAGTATAAAAAGCTCTTGGATTCAATTCTAAAAGTCTTTGGAATAAATTTGGATTGTGGTATTAATTGTTTGTGAGTTGTTAATTATTCATACTTTAAAATAAATTTTGATTGTGGTATTAATTGTTTGTAAGTTTTTAATTATCGAACATAAAATCTATAATTTTTTATAATTATTTAATTTAAGTTAAATTAATTTTTTGGCCCTCTTTCTAAGGGTCATGTGTGGTCGTTTATATTGTGCCTATCTAGAACCGTCATCGGATATCTTCCCTGGTGGATAAAGCAAGAATATAGGGTTTGCCAATAAAAACCTCCAACCACGGATTGTCTTGCATACTAGTGATTTATTACTCACTTCGGCGAATTCAATAATGTCTCTGATGGTTACCACCAAGAAATCTACCAAAAAACGGGTCAGAAAATGAAACGAATGATTCAAAAACACAAAGAAGAATCAAGAATCGTAACCGACCAGCAGGATAGGCCACAAACATAAGCTAAAAACGCTCTGACACGGCGAGTGAACGCGACGATAGATCTGTAACATCAACCGATAACTACGGTGGAGGAACCATCGAAAAAAGAACCCCAAATGATTTGAAATTGAAACAATTTGTTTCATAGAACTCTCCTTTTTCTTCCTCAATTTCAAGAATTTGGGTTTCCATTTTCGTTTCAAGAGAGGGAAAATGAAAAACAGAAAATGAAGAGTAAAATGTAGAAAAAAAGAGAGGGAAAATGTAACAACCAATATTTCATGTTAAAAAAAAGTAAACTACATAAATAAACGGTTATTGAATTTTTAGGGCATATTTATTTTAGTCACCGTATTTTTAAAATATTTGATAAGGTCGTCTAATTTTTAGTTTAAATTTGATACGGTCTCTCCCGATACTTAATAAAAAATGTGTTTAATAATTTTTAATTTAATAAATTAACTTTCAAATTGTTCATATTTTGGCCACTCTCAAATGACATGGTTATATAAATAGAAAATTCGACTAATCTTTTAAAAAATCGGGTAATATTTTTTACTTTGCTAATTAAATTTACAATATTACCATATTTGATATTTTAATAAGTAAAATAAAAAAATATTACTCGAATCAAATATTCCAATTAACTGGTCAATCGATTATCTAATTTAATTAGTACAATATAAGATAAAGAATTGAATAATATGAATTTAACAATTAATCGAAATAATTTTTAAGGATTAATGAAATCCGATTTCGGTACAAATTTTTAAAATAAATTATTTCAATTCGATTGCGGTTCACAATATTAAGCAAAATTGGTTAACCGATCTTATCTATTATATAAAATATTTCTGAATTTTATGCATTACAATATCTTATAGTCTAGTGATTTTGATATCATTCTGATTTTTTTAAAAAAAAATTTGGCTCTGGGTAGAATTAATAGCTGTGAACTTTCGACTTTTGACTTTCTAGTTGTTTTATACTTTTATCACAACCGAACAATTATTAAATTTACCATATTATAATATTTGATATATTAATAAACAAAGTAAAAATCACTTTTAGAATCAAATATTTCGATTAACTAGTTAGCCGATTATCTGATTTAATTGGTACAATAAAAGATCAAGAATTGAATAATATAAATTTACCAATTCAAAAAATATTTTTTAAGGATTAATCAAATTTTTCTATTTGTATAAACATGTCATTTTGAATGGCCAAATATGAACAATTCGAAAGTTAAGTTATTAAATTGAAAATTTTTAAACTCTAGTGACCAAAATATGAGTGAGAAGAAAGTTGAGTGATAATTGGTGTAGTTTACCCATTTTTTTATTAAAAAACAAAAATGGGAGGGACCATATTGAATACGAACTAAAAGTTCAGTGACTATATTGAAATCAAACTAAAAGTTAAGTGACCTTATCGAATGTTTTAAAAGCACGGTAGTCAAAATGAATCTACCCTAAAAATTTAGAGACCATTTATGTAATTTACCCTAAAAAGAATGAATTAATGAAAAAGAAGAAGAATTCTTGCAACAAAAGTAGTGTTGAACCCATAACCCATTACTTGATAAGCCTAAGCATCTGCTAGTTGAGCTAAAGCATATCTGGGATTGAATTACCCCCGCTTTCTTTTAACTTTGTCCAGTTCAGTTATAACCAAATATTAAATAATGGCATGAACCCCTCAGCTAACCCCATTATTGGTATTTGTTTGAGTTTGAGAGAACTCAAAAGAAAAAAGAAAATTCTCCAAAGTTGGTGACTCCCGATTTCCCTCATCGTTAGCATATGACGTGCACTCCCACCATCAATTTAGCCGTCGATGTCAACGGCGGCTAGTCGTCGAAAAAAAATAAAAACAAATTCTTTTAGAGAGGAGGATAAAATTTGGATTATTATAGATATAGATCAGGAACGGACACAAAATTTTATATTAGAAAATAAATTTATAAAATTTTAAGAGACAAAAATAAAATTTCAATAGAAAATACAAAGAGAATTTCTAAATCATATACGAATTTCAAGAATAACCGCCCCCACCCCTCGGTCTATATGCATAGATGACACATGTCAAAATGAAAAAAAAAATAAGACATGAAAAGGTCATAAGAAGAGAGATCTACAATTAAAATGCTTCAACAAGAATGTTGATAGAAAACAAGTCAACTAAAATTAGTTGTCCCAACAAATGTGTGAACACTTTTGTAAATTATTTATTTATTTGAAAATTTTCGAGTTTATATTTGAATCATTCTTTTAAGATTTCAACTTAAATCCACCTTTATTCAAAGACACTTTGTACGTCTTTGTCTTAAACTCATATGCAATACCACAATTAGTATCAAAAAAGGCAGAAGATTTTTGTCCTGAACTCATACGAAAGACCACAATTAGTACCAAATGGAACGATCTCTTAAATGTTATATAATCATATACATATGAAAACCCAAGTTTTACACCATAAAAATGAGCTCTTCTTTTAGCAATAAAACAATAGCAACAGTAACAGCAACAAAATTGGATCCTAATTTATCATAAGCATGCAAGTGCCATGCATTATTAATTACCATAAGCTTTACAGACATGTCTTTAAAGACAAAACAGAGATGCATTCACCCGTAGTACCACTATCACGTTTGCATTTACCTGTACATGATAATGGAAACCGTATTCGTGCAAAAGAAATAAGATTAAAACTCGCATCAAATCCCGATTTCATGGCTTTCCCTCTCCTTGAGAATGTAGTTCAACCCAGGGTGGTCTACATTTGACCCTCGAAACGACTTGTGGCGGTACTACAAGAGATCCATGACAGCATAACCAAAGGCATAGATTATTAGAGTAACAGGTAAGATGACCAAAAACTGCACTAACCGGATGTCTTACTTATGTTTTGCGATGATCGTGAGATTGCTTCAGGATTGGCTTTATTTTACATTTATAGCAGCAGCCATGCTCCTCAGTTTCTGAGATATTTCGGAAAATGGAGGTCTCTCTGCAGCATCACAGGCCCAACACTTTTCCATCAACGCCTTCCATTCAGGATCACACCATGATGGTATTTTTGGACGTAGTGAGTTGTTTACAATCCCCCCTGTATATTAAAAGATATATAGTTATGCATATTGGGAGTTTGCAGTAAAAAAATCCATTATCAAGACAAGTTCGCATCTAAAACTATGAAAAGGCGGTTGCAGTATAGATGTTGATTATCATAATGTTTCAAGAACTTTCCCATATTTGGATATTGAAAGTATTTTCTTTCCCTCTAGTTTCTCCCTCCTTTTCTATCCCTTACCCTTTATTTTCTTTCCCTACCCTGTTTCTCCTCGCAGTAAATCAAATGGATATAGCATCAATTATACAAGAAGATGCCGAAGCAAATAATATTGAAGAATAGAACAACATTCAGATTTCAAGCTTAATGCTTTGCTTAGTATGAATGAAGGAACGGACTGAGAATGGGAAATTTGTTAATCAAATGGTGAAGATTCATTACCACTTTCCTTGAACAACCACCATATCCCTTGGTGTCCCTAAACACTCCCCTAAAATTCTACGCCCGTGCGCAGCATGCAAAGTGTGCAATTATGGAAGTTCTCCATGCATAGAAGAAATGAAGCTCATGGATAACATTAAAACTACCAAAACTCCTGATAGTATGAAAGAACAAAACAACCCTGAACAAAAATACTTCAGGTCATTTCTACTCGTGGAAGATCCAATTCTAGTCCATAGCCACAAATACAAGCATTTCTATTATGACTTGTAAAACTTACAAGTCAAGAAACAATTACAACATCCAATTTTGTCCACAAAGGACAAATTTAGCCCAAATCATGCATGGTGTGAGTGCCATATCCTTACAGGAACTCATGTTTTAGCTAGAGATACCAAATGTGCTAAAAAAGTTGCAAAAAGAAAATCCCCCCCCCCCCCCCCAAACATGAATTAAAAATCTCCAAATATCTTTTTCACTAATTTTCCTTCATTTTCTCCAACTATTGAATGAAGGTTGATAAACAAAATTGAATTGTACATAAAAGAGAGATCAAAAGAAAAGCTTGTGAGTTTTATGGAAAAGAAAGTTACCGGAAGAGAAAGACTTGCAGAAAATCACTCACAACATACAAATCCTATTTATGACACTTACCAATTATAGAAGCGCAATGCATATCCGCATAAGGCTCTTCACCAGTGAGTAACTCCCACATAACAACGCCAAAAGAGTAGACATCAATCTGAAGGACATAAATTGATGCAAAATAAATAAAATGAGTCTGGAAAAATGTCCTAAGAAGCAGAACTCATGTCGGAAACAACTGTATCCATCCTCGTATTTGCTATGGTCAGTGTAAAATATTATTACCTTTTCAGATACCATGTTGCTTTTACCACTCAAAAGCTCAGGTGCCATCCAGGGTAGTGTTCCACGAACACCTCCCGAAACTAAAGTATGTTGTCTGACCTTTGACAAGCCCAAATCACCAATCTAAAAGTGCATGCACTAAATCAGTTGCAACTCTGTTGACGTTGGAAGAAAACTAATACTAGTGTGCTTTCAAGAAAATTCATAAAAGAATCAATTAAAGACCAAGCTAATAAGAGCTAATGCTGAAGAAACAATATCAGCCTTAAACTCTTACCAAGATTCCAAAATTAAAGAAATCACAACAAGATGACAATAACATCCAAAAGTAACTTTGGAAGAACACAAATTTTGCTGCTCCCCAGTCCCCCACCCCCTCCAAAAAAATGGGGAGAAATAACATATATTGAAACCCAACTTAATGTTTGAGGTCCAGAAACAATTTATAAGACTGTACCTTGCACACTGGACGCTGTGGATCTCTCATATTTACCAACAGATTTTCACATTTCAAATCAAAATGCACAATGTTCTTTCCATGCAAATATTCCATTCCAAATGCAGCATCCATGGCTATAATGAGTCTCTTACGACGATCAATAGTCCTGCTCAATAACATTATCATGTCACACATTTTTTACGAAAATATTCCTTTCTGGCTTGTTTATGCATGTTATGGCAAACAAAGACATATCTAGAACAAACTTCAGAGAATATGCTCAAAAGGCAACCTGATTGCATAGCTATTAACAAGGTTACCTGTCCTTCTTCTGTAAAAACTGCTTCAAGGATCCATTAACCATGAACTCGGTAACAGTAGCTAATGATCCATCAGGACCATCACGAACTATTCCATAGAAAGACACAACATTTGGATGATGTAATGAACTCAATATCAGAGCTTCTTTCCAGAAATCTGCAATCTATGGCAGCAGAAAAAGAGAGATTGCCATCAATTAAATTATAAGCAGCATAAAATATTATATATCGATAGAGCTCGTGAAAGAAAATCCATTAGAGGGCCTAACTAACCCAACAATTGAACCATGTCCTACAAAATATCCTCGTTTTAACTGGCACTGTTATTAACTTGAAGAGATTTAAACACAAAATACCAAGTCTGAAAGAAAATACAAAGATATAAAGAGCAAATAGCAAAATGCTGATCTACCAGACACATATAGATAGACACTCATAAATATGGGAAACAAGGAACTCCTAATTTCGTAATAACAAAACAGCGTGAACTTTTGATAATATCATAGTAGAAATGGAAATTTCCAACATTCAATTCGCCAGCTGAATGACTTCCTTTTAATCATAACATTTATAAGGAAAAAATTCATTTGCCTTTTCCTTTCGTTAAAGATCAAAGCTTCGTAAGCCATTACATGTCTTGAGTGTAGACATAAAAAAAAAGTAAACATAAGTTACATATATATATAATGCCATAAAGCCCTTTAAACAAGCTATACAAGCAACACCTTCGCTCATTATCTATAGAGGAAAATAAATAAAAAGCAAAGCACTAATGATCTATAAAACACATCAGGTGAAGCATTTGTCACCCTTTTAACTATCAAGAAGCCTTATTACAAGCTAACAAAGCTATGAAAGGAAAAGTGCTATCAGTTATTACCAATCGTTGTCTTTCAGAAGGCTTCCCTGCAAAGCAGCTGGCTTTAATTCTCTTGATTGCTACATCAGAACCTTTCCATTTGCCATGATAAACTGCCCCATATGATCCAGAGCCTAATTGTCGGATCTCCTCTAGATCATCATTCTTTATCGTCTGAAATGTAAATACCATCAAAAACAAAACGAGAACAAAAACTGTCTAAAAAAGTACAAAATAAAGATTCAATGATCTTAAGAAATAATGGAGGAAGAAATTAAAGTTAAGATAAAAAAAAGAAAATAAAACAATGACCTGTAAGCCTCTTGCAATAGCTTCAGCCTCGGCCTTTGTTGGCTCAATTTTGGACGGGGATATGTTATCATTATCAGGATCCAGTTCCAACTCACCATGGGCACTCTGGAGACCAAACAGAAATTAAAAGATACAAATAAAAAATTGTGAGATGTTATATATGAAAACTTTTTCTTAAACTTCACCACTGAATATGATTCATTTGCAGCTGCTTCTCCTTGAACTGCATCATGTTTCATGGAGGCACCATCTTCAATTTTGGCTTTCACTTCTTCAACCTCTTCTAAAGCTGCTTTTTTAACTGATGCAACAAACTGAGGTATGAAGCTCAAATGGTTTACAGATAACTTTGAATTTTCAACAGCACTAGGATCTTTTTCACCAGATTTTGCCTGCTCACCACCCTTTTCAGCAAGTTTTTTGCAACTTGAAACGCTAGCCTCAACAGATGCCGTTTCAGATTCAATTTCAGTAATTTTGTTTTGCTCTGGGAAGCTCATGCTTGGAACGTCAAAGTTTTCCATCTTCACTGCATGACTTGCTTCTTTATCTTCTACCGCTACAACTTTCTCCTCAGTCCTCACTGCCCCAATGGCATTAGAATTATCTTGTGATCTAGGCTTGTTACCAGAAACATATTTATCAGGAATTAAAGTTGGAGGTAGATTCGGAGACTGATTAAGTTCTGTGGTAATGGCAACATTTAGCATGCCTTGTGGGGATCGAACTGGTAGCACTGTGACAGATTGTTGAGTTTCTAGGTCATGAGAACCAATGTTCTCCTTATGAGGACGGGCATAAGAATTGTCCAGAACAGCAGTTCCATTAAAACCCGGCATTTTTTGTGAAGACTCAATCCAAGGATTATGATCATCCGTTGCAACACAAAGCGCTGAACTACCTTCCACCAGACCTTTCAAATGTGCTGAGTTAAATGCAGCATTTATTTGTTCGGGTAAGCCAGATGCTTCATAAGCAGGAGCACCATGAGTTGGGTTCTGAGCATTTCTCCACAAGGACTGTGCATGTGCATGTGCATGTCCATGTCCATGTGGAGCTTGGTAAACATTATCTCCTCCATAAGGGTAAGGATAATTCCCATAGCGAACTCCGCATTCTTCAGGAGGAATTTGCAGATGGGGTGAAGCAACCCCAGCTTGATTGTGAAAAACTTCGTTCCCCAATTCAGATCCAGATTGGTGATGAATATAATTTGAGGGCAGATGGTGGCCATCAGCTAAACTAGCATGCCCAAGAGGTAAATTCATGCCAGCACCATCTAGAACATAGTGGTCATTAAACCTTCCAGCTCCAGGTACATGATTTCTCACTTCCTCAACACGAGGGTTCAATTGGTTCAGTAAAACCCGTCCTCTTTCATGACTGCGTGTTTCACCATAAGCAGAACTGGAATCAGTACGATCTCTGGAATGAAAGCCATGCTGCGATTTTCCATCTGCATTCAGCATAAAAGCTTCATGGTTTTGGGGGCATTCCACAGACAGACTATTAACCTGAGGAACTCCATTTCCCATGTTGGGATGTTCCAAATGTGGTGATTGATTTCTGTTGAAACAGACCCTGTAGTGCTCACAGTTGTGGTTCCCCTCATAAACACCATGACCATGAAGTATGTTACCAGGAAAACCACCAATCTTATTACCAGGTATAGCTCCAGTTGGCATCCATACTACATTATCTGAAAACTGTGGTTGGTGTTCGAATTGGAGATGATGACTTAATTGCTGCCTCACATATTCCTCAGACAATCTATCCAGGCATTTGTCAGTAGATTCTGGAATTGGTACTCGGTAACGAGCTGAAGATGGTGAAGGCGGGAAATCTGATAGCGCTCTGGGATCATGGTGCCCATGGTGCCTAGGAGAATAGTAAGCAGCACTCAATGAACCTTCCATTTCATTGTACCTCTGAGGAACTGGTGGCGGTAGTTGCCCGGATCCCATTTGAGGAATATTAATATGATGCAAATTATATGGCGGCATCAACATGTCACCGCTCCTTTGGCTATGAAGGCCACCATCAACACTCATACTATTAAAGAATTGTTCTGATAAATGAAAATCATCCGAAAATGGGGTCATCACAGGAGAGTCACACCTCTTATAATCAGAGTCCTCATTTAAACTGTTCAAAGCATCCACATACCTCCTCTCAGTCTCCCTGTCATCCCCATCAACATAGTGTGATGAACCATCTCTGTCAGGATGAGAAAACAAAAAAATTCGAAGCCTGGTGAATCCATCACCGGCGCCCAACTTTTCATACTCCTCCATCATGTTAGTAACATCATCATCATTCACAACTGAAACCAATGCATCAAGATCCTCGTCAGGCTGCTGATATTTCAAAACCACTGCCCCATCATAAAGCTCCCTCATCTTACTCATCAACTCCTCGTATCTAATATCTCTCGGCAGGCTTACAATTCGGGTTTCTCCACCAACATACCGCAATTTCCCATCCTGTGGTCGAGGCAAAATGCTACCTAGGAAACTACATAAGAATTTTAGACGCGGGGTTTCATCATTCGAACCGGGGGCGGAGGAAGCCAGGGCAGATACCGAGGTTGATGATGGTGAATCCATCAAATACACAGCTTGATTATTATGCTGCTGTTGATGATCCACTATTCCCTTCTTACACATGGAAAGGCTTTCACTTTTCAACTCAAACCATGTAAAACACAATCAAAACTCTACCCAAATTGTAAACCAAATATCCAAGTCACAAATTCAACACCAGGAACAGATTGATTCCTCTATCTGATAACTCAAAAAGAGTACCACATATCATCAAAATCACTCAAATTCTCAACACCCAGAAATCCAAAGAAACAAAAACTAAATTGAATAGAACTGGGCAAACAAACAAAAAATCTACCAATCAACCAAATTCATCAGCAGCACCTGAAACGAACCCCCATCAAAGCTTCCAAATTTAGCAGTTTCCAGATTCAATAAAAGAAACCCAAATAAGCTTTTTAGTCGGAAGAGACTAAATCCAAAACTAAAGAACGAGTGCCTGGAATTTGGGGATTTCAAAAAAATAAAAATAAAACCTTTTTTTCTGCTTGATGGGGTGAGGCTGTTTCTTTATCAAAGGAAAAATGGAGAGAAAATGGGTTAATCTAAAGAGAGACCAAAAAAAGAAAGCAAAGAAAATAGGAGAAATTGAAGGTTGAGGAGGAGGAAGAAGGGAAGAGGAGCAGCATTGGCCATAGGCAAATGCGGAATTTTTTTGGAATGATGCCATGCCGTGCCAACGCTGTACGCCAGGTAACGTTCCACGTGGCGCAACCATCTCTTCACTCACCCTTTTCTTTCTCTTTTTATTCTTTTCTTTTCCCTCTATTTATTTTTTTGGTTAAAGTACACTAAAAGTCATTAAACTATGTTGAACTTATTATCGTAGTCATTAAAGTTTTAAAAATTTAAAATAATCTGAACCATTCACTGGGTTCAGTTTAAGAAAAATTAATATCACGCCCCACCAAAGTGCACCAAGACCGACTGAGGTGTAACCCCCTCGTCCCGGTCTGGTCGGATGACCGGTCCGAGTGGGCCACACGGGGAAAACCGAAGCGAAACCCGTTAAGGCTTCCCCTCGGTTAACGACCCAAAAATTTCTTTTAACATTAATCTCATCTAGATGCATATTTAATCCCTATGTGAAGCACAACAGCGGAAGATACAATCAATGAAACATTTACCGACCAAACAAACACAAACAGTCCATTTTACTTCATTTCAGCAGGCCGTTTCGAAACACCTATAGGGTGTTCCGAAACGCCCTGACCTGGTCAACGGGCCTGGGTCAACCACAAGGTGACCGTTCCGAAACAGGGGTGACCCGTATCGGAACGACCTTGACGGTCAATATCTCGTGGTCAACGAGATTTGACCGTTTCGGAACTTCAAAGGCCCGTTTCGGAACGGCTTCATCTCGCCAATTTCTCAAAATTCCAGTAGCGAAAACGTTCCGGAACGACCCTCATCCGTTTCGAAACGGCTGGCCATTTACACAGGGGCCGTTTCGGAACACAGGGACCCGTTCCGAAACACCCCCTGTCTGCAGATTTTACTGGGCTGTTTTGAGGCACAAGGATGCCCCAAAACTCCTCCAAAACATCAAGCAACATCAAGACAAGATAACCTAAGGCTTAGCAACCATACAATCATGCTTCAACAATATTTAGACATGTCTAATACCAAAGCAACAATCCACAACATGTATTCATTCTAACTATATCAAGCACAAGTAGAAACTCTTAGGCATAGGCCACATATCAAGCAAGCAAAAAGGACATAAGTTAACATTCAACATGGCTACACATCCATGCATAAGCAATATATATAAAGGAGTCTACACATGCTCCTAACAACCAACAACAACCAACACATCCCATTGCTTAAACTATTACTTGTCTTAGCAAAAACCATACTTGATGAACTCAAGTCCAAAACCACACTTGGAGGCCCTCCACTTGCCCGAGCAACCCACGAACTAAGGATCTGCAATGTTGAACAAAGAGAGCGTAAGCAATGATGCTTAGTGAGGGTAAGCTCTAAAAACAAACCTCAACACTGCAGGGTCCGAGCACGATCTACCCAAGCAACTTACATTACCAAGAGTCCACAAGATGTAGATGCATGAGCAATATATCACATGTATGCCATAAACATGAGCTCAACACTACCATTCATGTAATCACATTTAAACATCCAAACAGCTCATATATCACAACACATTTGATACACATATCAATCCACATTGGCACCTAGTTATGACTCAAATACGCGGATAGACACGTTGGAAACTCATATCCAACAACCACATTACCTCGGTGGGATTCCACTCATCACCGGTCTCGCGGAGGGGATTCCACTCATCCTCACGCCCCGTCGATGGGATTCCACTCATCACCGACTATATTTAAATACCATTTCCGGGCGTACCCGTACTCCTCCTTGGTGACTCAACGCCACCAAGGCCACGCGCGACTTTTGACTCATGTGTACACACTAACATCCTAATGATCGATCATTTGTATTTAAGTATACTAGTGCCAATATTTTACTCATTCCACATTTCTCATTTCAATCATTCCCGTGCTTAGCACGTACTCACCATGGACACAACCATGAACCATCACCATGCATGCTTTAAGCAATACAATCCATGCCTCAATTCACATGTATAAAACAATATACATAAGCATTCATAACACAAGACATACGAGGCATATACATTCATGCATTTGAGTTCATCCAAAGGCTTAGATCAAGATTAGGATTAGGCTACCATCCTAATCCTAACTCTAGGTGGGTCTACCAAGCCCAACCTAGTCCGTATACTCGAACCAACTACTTTAAAACCTTTAAAAGCAAACAACCACTCACCTAAGCGTCCTAGCTCAAAGACCAAGCAAGCGCAACCTTCAATTCTCCGGATTCACTTCCGATGCTTCACCGATGCCCGAACTTGATTCTAATCATTCCCAAACACAAACAAAACATCCACAATCAATATCTTGCCATCGAAACTAACCCGGATTACATTACCAAGCATTTAACACCCAAAACAAGGTCACAAAATAGAATTTTCGAGTAGCCTTTATAACCCACTGATTTCTTCCATTTCAAGCATCCAAATAACCATCAAACACACCAAAGCAGCCCTCATATATTATACTAACATCAGCCCTCAAAAACCAACCTTAAACAACCCCCAAAACCTCTTTAAAACCCTCCAAAAACCCCTTTAAAACCCAAATCCGGAAATTGTTCAAAACCCTTTGAAATTCACATATATCATACCATTTGACTTCTATATAACTTATCTAAACATACAAATTCAACACATTTACTTTAACAACATAAAGCTCCCATTTTTATTCAAACTTCCATAAATTCCATTTTCTAAAACCCTCATGAAAATGAAAATAGAAAGTACTTTTAAGGAGAGAAAGATGAGGACAACCCAAAAATGTCATTACCTTTTAAAAATCTTCAAAGATGAAGCAAGGAGATGATAGAATAGTAACCATCCATGGTGAGGAGAAGATACCGTGAATTTTGAAAGAGAGAGAGGGGAGGAAGATGAGTGAAAAATGAAGTTTTATGTGTTTTGTTTTATTTTAAAAGCCAAAAGTCCTTTGTACCCTTAATGAGATGGGGTATTCTCAATAGTATGAAAACCATGGTTTATTGGGGTTTAAATCTTAAAACATGATCAACCCAATTTATAATTTTGAAACAAAACCCGAAACATTATTTGGAGTATAAAACCGAGCCCAAACTAATATTAAAATAGTATTTTTGCCTAACCCCTAAACCCGGGTGTTACAACTCTCCCCCACTTAAGGAATTTCGTCCCCGAAATTACCTGGTGGAAACAAATACGGAAACTGCTCAACCATATCTGCTTTCCTCTCCCACGTGGCCTCTTCCACACCCCTATGTCTCCACAACACCTTGACCAACTCTATGGTCTTGCCTCGCAACACCTTGCTATCAGAAGCAAGTATCTCAACGGGCTCTTCATTATAAGACAAATTCGGATTCAACTCTATCTCCTCAACGGGCATCACATGAGAAGGATCTGATCTATACCTCCTAAGCATAGACACATGAAAGACATCATGGATCTTCTCTAACTCGGAAGGTAACCTCAACCGATAAGCTACGGGCCCAATCCGCTCAACTATCTCATACGGACCAATAAACCAAGGACTCAACTTGCCTTTCCGGCCAAATCTCATTACCTTCTTCCACGGAGATACCTTCAGAAACACTTTCTCACCCACTGAGTACTCAACCTCTTTCCTCTTCAAATCTGCATAAGACTTCTGACGATCGGAAGCTGCTTTCAAACGGTCACAAATCAACTTCACTTTTTCTGTGGTTCCTTTAAGCAAGTCTGGCATAGGTAACAACCTCTGACCTGTCTCAGCCCAACAAATCGGAGTTCTACACCGTCTACCATACAAAGCCTCATAAGGTGCCATCTGTATACTAGACTAATAACTGTTGTTGTAAGCAAACTCAACTAACGGTAAGTGCTTCTCCCAAGAACCCTGGAAATCAATCACACAACAACGAAGCATATCCTCTAGAATCTGTATCACTCGCTCTGACTGCCCATCGGACTGCGGATGATAAGATGTGCTGAAATGCAAACGACTACCCAAAGCACCATGCAAACAACTCCAGAACCTCGAAGTAAATCTGGGATCCCTATCTGAAACTATAGACTTTGGAACTCCATGAAGTCTCACAATCTCACGAATGTACAAGTTTGCCAACTTATCTAAGGAATCCGTAGTGTTCACTGCTAAGAAGTGAGCACACTTAGTGAACCTATCAACAATCAACCAAACTGAATTCTTCTTCGAAGGAGACAAAGGCAACCCCGATACAAAATCCATGGTGATTCTCTCCCATTTCCATTCCGGAATCTTCAAAGGCTGTAACAAACCTGAAGGAACCTGATGTTCTGCCTTCACTCTTTGACAAACCATGCAACGGCTCACATACTCGGCTACGTCTCTCTTCAAACCAACCCAGTAGTAATCATTCTTCAAATCTCGGTACATCTTGGTACTACCCGGATGCATAAAAAAGGGACTCGAATGCGCTTCACTCAAAATCTGACGTCTCAGCTCAACATCTTCCGGTATCACAATTCTATCCCTAAAGCACAACAAACTCTCACCACTGAAACTATACTCAGTCGGTCTTCCTTCGGCTATGTCCTGAACATGAGGGACTAAGCTCGCATCTTGCAACTGCTTCTCCCTAATCAACTGAATCAAAGGAGGCTTCACTTGCAACTCGGTGATCAAACCACCATCATCGGACACACTCAATCTAGCAAACATAGCTCTCAGCTCAACGGTCACTTTTCTACTCAAAGCATCGGCTACTACGTTTGCTTTACCCGGATGGTACTCAATGGTCAAATCATAGTCCTTTAGCAACTCTAGCCATCTTCTCTGTCTCAAGTTTAACTCTTTCTGTGTCATCAAGTACTTCAAGCTCTTGTGATCGGTGTAAACTATACACTTCTCACCATACAAATAGTGACGCCAAATTTTCAATGCAAACACAACTGCGGCTAGCTCTATGTCATGAGTAGGATAGTTCTTCTCATGAATCTTCAACTGTCTAGAAGCATAAGCAACAACTCTCCTATCTTGCATCAAAACACATCCTAAGCCTACGTAGGAAGCATCACTGTAAATCACAAACTCCTTACCTGAAACGGGTTGCACTAACACTGGAGCATTCATCAAAGCTTCTTTCAATTTTTCAAAGGCCTTTTGTCTTGCGTCTGACCATTCAAACTTGACTCCCTTTTGCAACAACTTAGTCAAGGGAGCAGCTACTCTAGAGAAGCCATCAACGAACCTCCTATAGTAACCAGCTAATCCTAGGAAACTCCTAATCTCGGTCACGGACTTAGGTTGTTTCCACTCAACAATAGCCTCAATCTTCGATGGATCAACTCGGATACCTTCGGCCGAAACAACATGGCCAAGAAACACAACCTCTCGAATCCAGAACTCACACTTACTGAGCTTCGCATACAACTGATTGCTCAACAATCTCTGCAAAACAAACCTCAAGTGCTCATCATGCTCTTCTTTTGTCTTTGAGTACACAAGTATATCATCAATGAAGACAACCACAAACCGGTCTAGATAGTCTCTAAAAATTCTGTTCATCATGTCCATGAATGCTGCTGGTGCATTCGTGAGCCCAAATGGCATCACGAGAAACTCATAGTGACCATATCTAGTCCTAAAAGCTGTCTTCGGAACATCACACTCTTTCACTTTCAACTGGTAGTACCCGGATCTCAAATCTATCTTCGAGAACACTGAAGCACCCCTCAACTGATCAAACAAATCATCTATACGCGGCAACGGATACTTGTTCTTCACAGTCAACTGATTCAGCTGTCTATAGTCAATACACATGCGCATGCTACCATCTTTCTTTTTCACAAACAACACTGGAGCACCCCATGGAGAACTACTAGGCCTAATGAAACCACGGTCTAATAATTCTTGCAACTGACTCTTCAATTCTTTCAACTCTTTCGGAGCCATACGATACGGAGCTATCGAAACTGGACTAGACCCTGAAACTGTCTCAATCACAAACTCAACATCTCTGTCAGGAGGCAAACCAGGCAACTCTTCAGGGAACACATCTGGAAAGTCACACACTGTTCTGATATCTTTCGGTCTAGCTTCACTCATATCCGGATTCATAACATAAGCCAAATAGGCCCCACATCCAGAGTCCATCAATCTATGTACCTCTAAAGCTGACACCACATTAGACAAGAACTTAATGTTCTCGCCCACTACCACTGCCTCGTAGTCATCAGAAAGCTTCAAGGAAACTCGCTTTGTCTCAAAATCCACACTAGCCCGATGCTCAACCAACCAATCCATACCCAAAATAATATCAAAACCGTAGAAAGGAAGTTCCATCATATCAACTGAGAACACATGACCCTGAATCTTCAGCGGACACCTCCTATACATACGTCTAACTACAACTGTCTCACCAAAAGAACTAGTAACATGCATACCTACATCTAAGATCTCAACAGGAATACCTAACTTTTGTGCATGCTTACTCAAAATGTAGGAATGCGTAGAACCCGAGTCAACCAAAGAAAGCAAGGACATAGACTGTAACTCGAAATTACCTGCTATCACATCGGTGTCATTCCCGGCCTCTCTCTGAGCATAGACCCTCGCTGGTCCTCCCGCCTCTGGCTGCACAGCCACAACATGTGCAAGGTTCCTCTGAGCATCTACCCTAGGTGCATCAGCCCTTGGCTGGAAGTAGCCACGACCGCGCCCACGGCCTCTCTGAAAATCATTACCTCTCGCAGGAGCCTGAGCAATATTCGGTGCCTAAGCTGCCTGACGTGGACAGTCCCTCCTAAAGTGGTCCCTCGAACCACAGTTCCAACAAGCATGAAAGTTACCCCAGCACTCTCCAGTGTGCTGTCTCCCACACTGTGCACACTCAGGCAAGCGCCCTCCTCCTCTATGGCCCTGATGGCCCCTACCATGGTGGCCACCGCCACGCCTCTGATCAAACTGATGCCCGCCACCTCTGTGCCTCTTAGCATCTCTACCATCAAAGTGGTTATGCCTCTTTCCAGAACCATAACCACCAGCTCGTTTGGCTGAACCCAAACTATGCTCCAAATCCTTGGCCCTCGCGACCAACACATCAAAGTCTGAGTAGTCAGAAGCCAACGTGTACCTCTTAACCTCTTCATTCAATCCGTATCGGAATCGTTTGCAGCGTTCCACTTCAGTAGGAACCAACTCTGGGGCATACTGACTCAAGCGAACAAAGCGGATCTCATAATCAGTCACTGAAGCATCTCCCTGAGTGAGAGCCATGAACTCTCTCTTCTTCTCATCTAGGTACCTCGGTCCTAAGTACCTCTTCCGGAAAGCAGACTCAAAGAAATCCCAATCTATCTCGGCCTCTGGAATCCCGGTAGTGATGGTGACCCACAAGGTGTAGGCATCACCCTGAAGCGGTGAGATCACACAACCCAATCTACGTGCGCCCGCACAACCCATCTGAGCCAAAATACGAACTGTCTTCTCCAACCATAACTCCAACCTCTCCGGAGTAGATCCTCTAAACTCCTCGGCCCCTAAGCTACGGAGCCTCTCCAACGGTAAGCTAGCATCATCACCCCTAGGCTGAGCTGCAGCCTGGGCTCCCGCAACTGCGGCCTGGAATGCTCCCGCTATTGCTTGCACAAGCGGAGTCATATCAATTCCAGCTGGACCTTGGCCACCTTGGCCACCTTGAGGTCCATTTCCCCCGGCTCCATCCTCGCCCCCAACTCCCGGTGGATGAGGTGGTGATGGTGGAGGTGGTGGAGGAGCGCCAACTCCCGCTGCCCCTGGCCTCTCTATGTGAGCTCCCGCACCAACTACTGGCTCAACAGGAGCCACAACTCGTGGTTCCTGACGAACCAACCTCGGTCTACCTCTCGGTCTAGACATTGCTCTCACTGATGTTAACTACAACCACAACAAACAAACATACAAATTGGGTTAGCAAGGCAAGGCTTCCAAGTGTCCAAGTATGTTTCCTCACTTAAAAATCATTTTTCCAATGTAATAGTAGCAATGGTACCCACACACACACGCTTAAAAGTAAAACAACCAGCATACTTGTCACATAAGCAACCATTCTTGTAGAACAAGCGAACACCGTGCAATTCAACTTAAAAACTTAAACTTACCTCACTTACCTGCCCAAGGTCTCGGTAACCTTAGGCTCTGATACCAACAAGTGTAACCCCCTCGTCCCGGTCTGGTCGGATGACCGGTCCGAGTGGGCCACACGGGGAAAACCGAAGCGAAATCCGTTAAGGCTTCCCCTCGGTTAACGACCCAAAAATTTCTTTTAACATTAATCTCATCTAGATGCATATTTAATCCCTATGTGAAGCACAACAGCGGAAGATACAATCAATGAAACATTTACCGACCAAACAAACACAAACAGTCCATTTTACTTCATTTCAGCAGGCCGTTTCGAAACACTTATAGGGTGTTCCGAAACGCCCTGACCTGGTCAACGGGCCTGAGTCAACCACAAGGTGACCGTTCCGAAACAGGGGTGACCCGTATCGGAACGACCTTGACGGTCAATATCTCGTGGTCAACGAGATTTGACCGTTTCGGAACTTCAAAGGCCCGTTTCGGAACGGCTTCATCTCGCCAATTTCTCAAAATTCCAGTAGCGAAAACGTTCCGGAACGACCCTCATCCGTTTCGAAACGGCTGGCCATTTACACAGGGGCCGTTTCGGAACACAGGGACCCGTTCCGAAACACCCCCTGTCTGCAGATTTTACTGGGCTGTTTTGAGGCACAAGGATGCCCCAAAACTCCTCCAAAACATCAAGCAACATCAAGACAAGATAACCTAAGGCTTAGCAACCATACAATCATGCTTCAACAATATTTAGACATGTCTAATACCAAAGCAACAATCCACAACATGTATTCATTCTAACTATATCAAGCACAAGTAGAAACTCTTAGGCATAGGCCACATATCAAGCAAGCAAAAAGGACATAAGTTAACATTCAACATGGCTACACATCCATGCATAAGCAATATATATAAAGGAGTCTACACATGCTCCTAACAACCAACAACAACCAACACATCCCATTGCTTAAACTATTACTTGTCTTAGCAAAAACCATACTTGATGAACTCAAGTCCAAAACCACACTTGGAGGCCCTCCACTTGCCCGAGCAACCCACGAACTAAGGATCTGCAATGTTGAACAAAGAGAGCGTAAGCAATGATGCTTAGTGAGGGTAAGCTCTAAAAACAAACCTCAACACTGCAGGGTCCGAGCACGATCTACCCAAGCAACTTACATTACCAAGAGTCCACAAGATGTAGATGCATGAGCAATATATCACATGTATGCCATAAACATGAGCTCAACACTACCATTCATGTAATCACATTTAAACATCCAAACAGCTCATATATCACAACACATTTGATACACATATCAATCCACATTGGCACCTAGTTATGACTCAAATACGCGGATAGACACGTTGGAAACTCATATCCAACAACCACATTACCTCGGTGGGATTCCACTCATCACCGGTCTCGCGGAGGGGATTCCACTCATCCTCACGCCCCGTCGATGGGATTCCACTCATCACCGACTATATTTAAATACCATTTCCGGGCGTACCCGTACTCCTCCTTGGTGACTCAACGCCACCAAGGCCACGCGCGACTTTTGACTCATGTGTACACACTAACATCCCAATGATCGATCATTTGTATTTAAGTATACTAGTGCCAATATTTTACTCATTCCACATTTCTCATTTCAATCATTCCCGTGCTTAGCACGTACTCACCATGGACACAACCATGAACCATCACCATGCATGCTTTAAGCAATACAATCCATGCCTCAATTCACATGTATAAAACAATATACATAAGCATTCATAACACAAGACATACGAGGCATATACATTCATGCATTTGAGTTCATCCAAAGGCTTAGATCAAGATTAGGATTAGGCTACCATCCTAATCCTAACTCTAGGTGGGTCTACCAAGCCCAACCTAGTCCGTATACTCGAACCAACTACTTTAAAACCTTTAAAAGCAAACAACCACTCACCTAAGCTTCCTAGCTCAAAGACCAAGCAAGCGCAACCTTCAATTCTCCGGATTCACTTCCGATGCTTCACCGATTCCCGAACTTGATTCTAATCATTCCCAAACACAAACAAAACATCCACAATCAATATCTTGCCATCGAAACTAACCCGGATTACATTACCAAGCATTTAACACCCAAAACAAGGTCACAAAACAGAATTTTCGAGTAGCCTTTATAACCCACTGATTTCTTCCATTTCAAGCATCCAAATAATCATCAAACACACCCAAAGCAGCCCTCATATATTATACTAACATCAGCCCTCAAAAACCAACCTTAAACAACCCCCAAAACCTCTTTAAAACCCTCCAAAAACCCATTTGAAACCCAAATCCGGAAATTGTTCAAAACCCTTTGAAATTCACATATATCATACCATTTGACTTCTATATAACTTATCTAAACATACAAATTCAACACATTTACTTTAACAACATAAAGCTCCCATTTTTATTCAAACTTCCATAAATTCCATTTTCTAAAACCCTCATGAAAATGAAAATAGAAAGTACTTTTAAGGAGGGAAAGATGAGGACAACCCAAAAATGTCATTACCTTTTAAAAATCTTCAAAGATGAAGCAAGGAGATGATGGAATAGTAACCATCCATGGTGGGGAGAAGATACCGTGAATTTTGAAAGAGAGAGAGGGGAGGAAGATGAGTGAAAAATGAAGTTTTATGTGTTTTGTTTTATTTTAAAAGCCAAAAGTCCTTTGTACCCTTAATGAGATGGGGTATTCTCAATAGTATGAAAACCATGGTTTATTGGGGTTTAAATCTTAAAACATGATCAACCCAATTTATAATTTTGAAACAAAACCCGAAACATTATTTGGAGTATAAAACCGAGCCCAAACTAATATTAAAATAGTATTTTTGCCTAACCCCTAAACCCAGGTGTTACATGAGGAATGCCCCTAGGTGCACTCGGGCCAACCAAGGCAAAATGAAGTGCTTTGGACGTTTTAAGGCCAAGCATAAACCAAAGAAGGATCTAAAACGGCCTAGAGAGGTCCACAACCTCTTAAGACGTCCCTACATGAATTTAGGAGGTTCTAGGAGGTCCTACACAAGTCTAGAACGATCCGGGAGGCTCTCCAAAGGTCTAGAGACACTTATAACGCCTGAAAGATTTTAGAAGACTCTAAAAGATTCTTAAAGATTCTAAAACATTCTAGAAGAACCTGAAACATGTTGGAAGCATCTAAAACATTCTAGAAGGATCTAGAATGTTATAGAAGATCCTGGAAGACCATGGAAGAATCGAGACTACTCTAGAGATGTTTGGAACTCTCTAGAAGCTTGTGGATGATTAGAGATTTGTATAGATAAGTGTAAAACTATGGAAGTTCTCTAGAACACTTTAGATATTAGGGGCATGTATAGAGTTCTCTAGAAAATTATGGGTCTTTTAGATATTTTGGTATGCATAATATGAGCCATTCGATCAAATCAATCTCCACCGTCCATTGAGGAGATTGGAGATTATAAAGTTTATCTTTCTTAAGTTCTCACTTGTGTTTTCATCACGTTGTGTGACTAAAAAGCTTATTAGCATTGTGTCGGAAGTGCTAGTGCCGCACAGATCGGTTTGAGAGAATAAGTCTGTGACATTAAGCACAATATTATAAATGAAATTAGAAATTATAACAGTAATATTAGATATTATAGTGAGATATATGTTTAGATTCAAACGTAATTGTAACAAAGTTGAGGTAAAATTTAGGGATGGGCCAAATTCAATTCGAACTAATTCGACTCGATGTAAATTTTTTTGATTCATCTTGACTTAATTCGTAATTTCATAATTTACTCGTAAAATTTTATATAAAATTCAAGATATAAAATAAAATTTTAAATAATTTAAAATATTTAATAATTAGTGGATCAATTTTCAAGCTCTCAGTTCGACCATGACTAACACGAGTTGATTTTGTCTTTAGTTTCTAATTTTTGCAAGTCTTTTAATTATCAAATTATAAAAAAAAGTATCAGCAGCGTTCTCCTAATCGCATTTAAACCCACGAAAGAAGTCCATCATCTCAATAAACAAACCTCATTCAATATCTAAAGGCTAAAAAGCTAAAAGAATAAACGTCATACCGTGAATCGCGCCGTACGAAATCATTCTACGGAGATAAGAAGAGTTGCCTTGTTGGACCATTAGACGAAAATATTAAGTATAAAAAACAATTCTTCTTTTTTAACTTTAATAACCCTAGCAGTAATACTAATAATATTAGCTTCTTCAATTCACTTCGATTTTGTTTTTCTTTTCCCCCAAACGCCTCTCTTGAAACGCCCTTTCTCTCAGGTTTTTCCCTTCAATTTCTCACCTTTTATTATTCTTGTTTAATCTTTATTTTTTGTTTGTTTGATATCGAGAGTAATTGGGTGTAACTGTTTGGAAGAACTTAATTTTGCCGATCTTGCTTTTTTTAGTTTAGTTTAGTTTTATTTTGGTGTTTGAATGGTAGATTAGGGTTTCGAGTAGTGTGAACTTGACGTCTTTTATTTGAATAGTAATCTTTTAGGGCGTTGGTTTTGTTGCCACTATGCAGATCAAATTTGGTACTACAAGAATGCAGAGGCAAACTAGGTACATGGAGACGACTAATAGTATGGGCAGGGGAAAACGTAGTTTGGAAGGAGACGAAGACCAGCAGCCCGAGAGGAAACGCCCCGCTTTAGCTAGGTATTTTCTACTACTTTATCATTTTTTTTGTATTGTGTAAACAATGACTTTTTTGCTTGTTTTGGTTCAGTGTGTTTTGGTTATTTGTGCATCTTAGTTGCCTTTGTTTAACTCTTAAAGACTTAAACAAAAGGAAAGGCAAAAAATCGCAATTGGATATGAAAGAAAATAATATTTTTGATAAATAAGAAATTGTTTCCACCAAAATGTGTAGCTTTGCTTCTCTGCAGAACTGTTATGTTGTTTATGATAATATCTTATTTAGTTGATTATGATTAAATAAATAAATAAATAAAAGATCTTGCTGCAAGTCTCTAGAAGGAAAAAGGTAGTAGAAACATTAACCAATCAGTGAAATTGGGGAAATGAAATAAAAATATTTTCTAATGAATTATTACCTGAAACATTTTCATTTGATAGTGTGATGCACTGGGAATATTAAATCGCATTAACATGGTTAAGAAATGATGAGTCTTATTTCTGTGTAAATGCCCAAGTGGTTTCCTTAGAAATTACATGTATATTTCATGCAGTGTAATTGTAGAAGCTCTCAAGGTGGACAGCCTGCAGAAACTCTGCTCATCTTTGGAACCCATTCTTCGTAGAGTTGTAAGACCTATTTCCTGAAAATTTTCTTTCTGCGCATTTATTTTTCTGGTTGAGCAGGATTTGGGGACAAATCAGTTTATGTGTGACCAATGACCTGCTGGTATTTCTTTCTCTTATACAATGTTGATTAGTACATTTCTTACATCTAAGATTAAAGGTACTGCTTTAAACTGTATGCTGATGTTCTTTAGTAGTATTGTTTGTCTGCTGATTAGAGTTTTACCCGAGTTGGTGTCATATACACAGGCTATATTGTTGTTTAGTGCACAACTGCCATTTTTGTACACTGCACGCACACACATTTCCTTTACAATTTATGCCTATAGTCATTCTTCAAGGTCTCAGTTTCTTGTGGGACTGAAGTGAATCCTTTATATTTCAGTGATTGAAATTGCTGATTCTCTTGTTTAATTTGTTCATATATTTTCTTCCAAAACCTAAATGCCATATAAGGATTTCCTCCTTTTGTGGTACTCTAGGTGTAAGCCAATGTTCTCCTTATTGTTGTCTTGTTAGTTTTGAAGATGGGTCATTCATTCGGATTTTGATATGATTGGCTGCATGTTGCTGCTGTCATAAATTGCATAGTTCTTGCATATATTTTCAGTTATAAACCGAGATCATCACATCTTTATGAGAGATCGAGTTGTATCATTCTTCCTCCTTTGGACCCTCAGGTTAATTGATATAGAAAATTATATTTTTCCTCTAATTGATTACTTATTCACTCAAAAGTGCCCAATTTTGAGTTTAATGATGTTTTGTAGTGTTTTTTTATATATTTCTTTTTAGATTTTAGCTATTGGTGAAACGGGGGTATGAGTTGTAGACACAGACCTGTTTTGCATCCATGTGACATAAATGTTCATAGTTTGTGCAGAAAACTGGTCAGCCGTCACTAAAATGAGCATTTTGTGTCTTGCATTTAGAAGGCACTTCAGAACAACGATTTTTTTACTTCTAATATAATCTAGTGTATTTTTGTTATTTTCCCTTTTGGATTATGTCCTTTCCTTGGCTGTTTCCTTATATCTGGATTGATCCTTTTGTAGGTGAGTGAAGAGGTTGAAAGAGCCTTGGCAAAGTTAGGCCCTCCTAGAATTAATGGGAGGTAAACTATTATTATTTGTTCATTTATGGCTGCAAAAACAATTAGTTATTTATAATGACTTTAAAATAAAAGTTCTTGTCAAGTACAAGAATGATAGGGGTTGGGGTACTATTAGTCCTCTTTCCAAATTACGTTTTCCTCTACCTATACTATTAGTCCGAGAGAAAAACTAAAGGAGAAAACGGAATAAAGATGTCAGAATCACATGTTTTTAACTTAGTCAATTGTTTTCTTTACCTTTTTTGGTACTACGTATGTGTCTTTCATTAACTTTGGGGTTCATACGTATTTTGCTGAATAAGTAATCAATTAGAGGGACGGATACGGCTAAGGTACGTACCCGGGACGTCCCACGTTAATAGGGTACGACTGAAAGCGATTGAGGACGATTGGGATATTTTTAGGACGTTTCGGGGATGACAAGTTACCTTCACGAGTGTCCCTTAGGTTATTTTGCAGCTGAGAGATTCACGAGCTTCGACATGGATTCTGACGGTAGTCTCACCGGCGGATTTGGAGTGAAGTGTTGAAGAAGAAAAAGAAACGCGTAAAAATTTATCTTTTTAGGACTATTCATCTTGTGGGGCCCAATAAATTGTTCATATATATATATATATGAACAATTAGTTACTTTGTTTTTGCTTCTCTATTTTCACGTGAGAAAATCATATCATTCATTAATGTGCTTTATTATTTTTATTATTATTAACACTTTATTCAATTATGAATAATTTATAAAACATGATAATTTTTTACTTTAATTTATATTAGCATTTTGTTTTTACTGTTTTATTTAGATATTATTTTATTATTATTTTGAATAGATTATTATATATATTATTATTTTATATTTGTTGTACCCTTATCGTATTCGTTCTCTATAATTTTAGAAATTTCCGTTTCTCGTTCCCGTATCTCGTCCCCGTATCCGTATCAGTGCAACATAGCTATTTTATTTGACTCATTGTGCATGAGAATTAAAGGGCTGCTATGAATTTTGAAGGAACTTCCAAATGTTTCTGTCGTAATTCTTTTCTTGTCCCCTTTCTTAAGTAGACTATTAATTTATAGCTTTTGGATGTACTTGGGCCTTATTCATGCATGGATATGATTCTCATGAAAGCATACAATAAGCTTGGTTTCATGATAAACTTTTGTTTGTTTTTGGTTGGTTGATTTGTATTCTACTTTCTTGGATTAAACTTGACAACTTTACAGGAACTTTAGTGGAATTAGGTTTAGTTTTTCCTTTTTATGCTTTTTTTTACAAAACCCTCCTTTCTTCAGCATTAAGCTTCGTATTACTTTTCTAGTTCCTCATTTCCTATGTTGCATCTTTTGTTATGTATATAAGGAATGTTATAATACTTTTGGTTTTCAGCTCTTCTCCAAAACGACTTGAAGGTTCAGATGGACGGACCTTACAGCTCCGCTTCAGGTCCAGGTTGTCTCTTCCACTTTTCACAGGAGGAAGGGTGGAAGGGGAGCAGGGTGCTGCCATCCATATTGTTTTAGTTGACTCTAGCACTGGACATGTTGTAACAGCTGGACCTGAAGCCTTTGTAAAGCTAGATGTGGTTGTACTTGAAGGTGATTTCAACAATGAGGATGATGAAGACTGGACACCAGAAGAATTTGAGAGCCATGTGGTAAAAGAGCATGAAGGAAAAAGACCACTGTTGACAGGTGACTTGCAAGTGACTCTCAAAGAGGGGGTAGGGACACTAGGTGATCTCACTTTTACTGACAATTCAAGTTGGATAAGAAGCAGAAAATTTAGGCTTGGGTTGAAGGTTGCTTCTGGGTATTGTGAGGGTATACGCATACGGGAAGCAAAGACAGAAGCTTTTACTGTCAAGGATCACAGAGGCGAATGTGAGTTCATACATTTGTACTATTATCTATTTTCATTGGTGTATTTCTTGGAATTTATTAATTGATATGCTTGACAGTGTATAAGAAGCACTACCCACCTGCATTGAATGATGAAGTATGGAGATTGGAAAAGATTGGGAAAGAAGGGTCATTTCACAAGAGGCTTAATAGAGAGGGAATATTTACAGTTGAAGACTTTTTGCGGCTCGTGGTAAAAGATCAACAAAAGTTACGAAATGTGAGTTTGGATTTTGTTTCTGAAATCAAAATGCTATTGCTTTGTAGTTTCTTTCTGATATTTCTATTTGTGTTTGTAGATTCTTGGAAGTGGCATGTCAAATAAGATGTGGGAAGCTCTCCTAGATCATGCAAAGACTTGTGTGCTGAGTGGGAAGCTTTATGTTTATTATACTGATGATTCAAGAAATGTTGGTGTTGTCTTTAATAACATCTATGAGTTGAATGGTCTTATTTCTGGAGAACAATATTTCCCGGCTGATTCTCTATCTGATAGTCAGAAGGTGGGTAGGATTTACATTGTTTTCAGTTTCTAATGAAATGCAACATCTCCTTTACTTCAAGGGCTACCATGTGGGATGTATTAGCAGCAAGGCCTACTAAATTTTATATATATATATATATTATGTATTTTCATGTATTTTATCCAAAATTATCCGAACCATATATAAGTTGATTTTTGAACATGGTATAAGTTTGTTGTGTATGCTAAAAGAATGATAGCTTTAATGAATGGTGTCCGTCTTTTGAGTGTAGGATGGTACACTATTCTATCATATGAAAATTTGATGGTTGCATACTGTTTCTAACTCTTTGGGCAGTTGAATTTTATGCTACCGCCCTGTATCTCTCTGAGTATGACAAGGTTAATTCGAGATTTTTTCCCTTTGTTCCTGATTTAATGTTCTAGATATTATCCTTTTATTCTCTGGTTCTGGTCTATAGTCATTACCTAAGCTTGGGAGTGGCTTTTGATTTGTTTGAGAGTTGAACCAACGGTGTCTTACTTGCAGTGATTGTTGCATGAATTGTAATGTATGGTTCAAAATGAACTAAAGAGTTCATTTTGATTTACAAGTGATAAAAGAGTTATCGGGAACTGGCTTGATGTTAATTTTAAATTTATCTGATACCATGATGTTACTATGATTTTCTGCCTATATATAACTGTACTTGTTTTGTTCTTTTGGCTTTTTGATTGACAATGAATTGAATTGTGGCTTGTTTTCAACTGCTTAATAAAATATATTCATTAAATTAACCGGGGAAACTACATTTCTGCAGGTCTATGTAGATACATTGGTGAAGAAAGCCTATGACAATTGGAATGAAGTTATAGAGTATGATGGAAAATCACTGATTGACTTCAAGCAAAATAGGAGGTCAAGCTCCCGGAATGAACTTCTGATGGGTGCAACAGATTACCCAAATGCTGATCATCAGCTGCAGTTTGAGTTGCCGGTTCCTACTGAGCAAGTGCATCCAGGCCCACAAGTTGGAGGTAAGCGTTCTGGCTACTATAAACGCTTAGTTTGAAAGGAATTTTCATTTAAGCTATGGATAGCTCAGCTTAATCTTCTTGGAGTTATGCATGTAGACATCATTTTGTTTGAGATCTTAATATCTTGATATAACTTTTAGGTTTAGAATCACCTTTTTTCGTTTCTTTTTTTAAAGATCCAGTTTACTGGCAGTCGGGTAATTCCATGTCTTTTATTTTGGTTACTGCAGGCTACAACGATAATCGGTCTCCCAGATACTTGGGGCAGTCCCAGGCTGTGAATTCAAATTCTCGCAATCAATACGACAGTATGCAATTTGTGCCAGATGGCCAGATTAACAATTCTCAGGAACCACAAAGCTCAAGAAATGATGATGTTGTTGGGCTGGCTCTGGGTCCCCCACAATCAGCTGCCTTAGGTTCTCAAAATGTTGGTTGTTCAATGCAGCCATCAGATCTTAATCCTTTCGATGATTGGACGAACAACAGAGATAAGGGAATTGAGGACTTATTTTCAGAAGAAGAGATTCGCCTAAGAAGTCATGAAATGCTCGAGAATGAAGATATGCAGCACCTTCTCCGCCTCTTCAGCATGGGAGGTGGTCAAGCTTCTATTAACATGCCGGAAGATGGTGGGTATGGATTCCCAAATTACATGCCGTCCCCAATGCCAAACTTTGGAGATGAGTACCGTTCACGTCCCGCCAAAGCCGCCGCTGGGTGGCTGAAGATTAAAGCAGCAATGAGATGGGGGTTCTTTATCAGGAAAAAAGCTGCTGAGAGGCGGGCACAGTTAGTTGAGTTAGAAGATGAAGAATAGCGCGGTCGAGTCTCGTTTCTATGGTTTTGAAATTTGTTGGTTGGTCGAATACACTTCCAATTAGACATCTTGGAATGTGTTACTGTACAGTAGTAGTAACTAGTAATATTGTTTTACCATTGGTATGGTGTGCATGTGTATGATAGAATGCTTGGGGTTAAAATTTGCCTTCAAGTTTGTATACTGCACTGAGTGTCACCTTTGTTTCAACTTTCAAGTTGATTGTACCATGTTGGCCGTAGCTCTACTTGATTTTGTTGCCCAATTGATATGCAAGTGGCATTAATTAATGTCCAATTTGTTTTCGGTCGGTTTGGTTTTGCTCGTCGATTTTGAAAAAGTTGTGTTTAAGTTACGTTATTGGTTTTGGAAATGTTATGTTTCGGTTATTTACGTTATCAATTTATTGCATTATGCTCACTGAACAATGAACTGTTTACTCTCGTTAGTTACTAACTGATTGATTTTTAATTTGATCTTTAGACTTCATATAGAATATTTTTAAATGTTAAAATTAATGAAAAACATAAAATACATAATGGTAAAAATGGAGTATATTTTTAAATTTAAATAATGATATTTTTATAGTAAAAACTATAGGCCCTATTTGTAATTTGCCGATAGCGTATTACATTAGTTTATGGCTGATAGCTGGTTGTATAAAAGTGTTTTGTAAAATTAATTAGTAGTTGATAGTTGTTTGATTATTTAAACAAGCAAAATGACATAAGAACATGATTATATTTGATACTTGTTTGAATAGTTAATTAGTTATTAATATTTTGTATTAGTTAATAATTATTAGATTATGAAAAATAATTTTTAAATATAACATTACTAAGCATATTTGGAAGATTTATATATTAATTTATTGTGTATATAATTATTTTTAATATAAATTAATTAATTATTAAATTTAAATACAAATATAAATGTGGGAGAATAAAAAAAATATTATTTTACAAATGTCACAATGTACATACGTGATGTTGAAGAATTAATATAAAAAATACTAAATTAGGTTATTTGGAGATTTTTTATAATGGTTGAGCGAAAAAAACTCTTTATAACTCTAATGTTAAAATCTCTAATTTCAAAAAAGTTCATATTAACAACTTTTTCATAATTAGAGGTTTTAGCTCAATCCGTTATTCCAATCCACTATTCACCAAAAATTTAAATTAACGAATTTAGCCGGTTAAATCTCAAAATTTTGTTCAAATTGCTGTTTAGCAAACATAAACTTATAACTGTTATAAGAGTTATAAAATTTTCAAAAAGTTTTAAAAGTATTTTTAACCTTATTATAAAGTTATCCTAAAACTCCTAAGCTAGCAAACAAATACAGCTTCAATAATACACACAAATAGGGTAAAGTTCACCGATTACCAAGCTTTCATTTTCACCAAGTACCTTTTAAAATGATATAGATCATTCTTTTAAAATAGAATATTAGATTATATCAAAATAAAATAAAGAAATTAAATTATAAAATTCCATATAATAAGAGGACTAAAGCCGTTATTGGAATGAATAATTTATTTTGGTTTAATACACAGTTTACTCATTGAACTATACAATTTTTCCTACTTTGCACTTTTAACATTTTTTCCTACTTCCTCTATCATGTTTTTCACCAAAACTTTTTTTAGAAAAAATACAACCAATGAGAACACGCCACATGGAGCTTCTTTATGAAATATATATACACATATGCTTGAGATTTATGTAGGAAATCTCATAGATATGCTTGTACCGCTACCTGTGCGACCAACAGATCCTTTGCCAATAGCCACCATGATCAGTCAATAGTATGCAAAATACATATGTGTGGAAATGCATGCTGATTTGAAACAATGACTTTTTTTACAACCTTTCAATTTCAAACGACAGAATTGGAATCGGAATCGAGAACCTTGTTTCCATCCAAATAAGCGACTTCAACCAGGCTTTTGAAGCTGTATATATTGGGATGCTAACTTCAGGTCAACTGGTTCAACCAATTCAAACACAACTTCAAGCATATTCAAGTGGTACCAATCTTATTTAAACACGTTTCCATCAACCATGGCCTTATAGGTAAACCATACAAGAACATCAAGCTGAGTCAAGTGATTAAAGATTCATTAGGCTACTATGCACATGTTCCGCTGATTACTTTTAGACTAAAATATATAAATAGTAAATTACTCCCAACTTCCACAGATATTTTAGCCTTCTTTAACATTTTTATTATTATCTCTCACTACTATCAATTTTTATAACCAAACTATTATATTTTCCTATATATGTATACATAACAAAACTTAAGTTATCATTCTCAATAACGTTTGGTATATTTTATAGTTTGTAGTTATTCTCTAAAGAATATTGTTTTTAAAATTCAAAAGGGAGTGTAATGAATTTTTTTATCCCGCGCAGGCCTATCGCCGTTAATTAATGAAAATAATGTTTCGAATAAATAATCAAATTCTTTCTTTTTCTCTCTACTAGACACATTTTAAACCTAACATGAGAGGTTTTTCATTGTGCCGGCTGCTAAACATCTATTCCAGCCACTGTCTACCGATGACAAAAATTCTCAAACCTTACAACTTTAGAATCCTCTATTGGTCCTAAATCTCGAATTACCCATGTTGTCCATTAAAATCAGACCAAAAGCAACAAACAATGAAACAACCTTCGGTTCTACTTTTCTAGTGGATATGTTTCGAGTTTTGATAGCTAAGAAATCAAGCAGATATGCCTTTTTAACGTTCATTGAGAGGATTTCTTAAATAATTTTTTCCATAATGAAAATACTATTGTTTTATTCTGTGACATAACTCAAAATTTGTACAAATATTTATCAAACTATAACCACTAATTTCACAAAATATTAACTAATTTTAGTTATATATCCTTCTTTTCTACATTACACATTTTTTAATATAATCTCAAGAATAAAATAAATTTTATGTTAGTGTTAATTCACGTTTTTTTTTTTAATTTCTGAAATGACATGTGCATTCACATCTTATTATTTTTTCCCATCTAATCCTAAATTACCAAAAGCATCTATGATTACCAATTTTGATTTTTTATTTACCAACCGATTATCATTTAACTTCTGATTGTTATAAGGTTTTTGACAAATTTGTCTTATACTCTTATACCTTATCTTAAACTCTTGTAAGAATAATCCAATCAAGATGTTTCAATTCAACCAAAACATTTCATTACTAATCAAATCCATTCTCATAAATCATCCAAAAATTTGAAACAATCATCCAAAATTTTAATTATATAATTAGAAATTGCAAGTATACTATCTTCTACATCATGCTATAGATATATAGTAAAGCACCCATTTAGCACAATTATATTAGTAAGTTTGACTAGATGCAATTATGTAATCCACTAGAATGTTTTTGTTATGCTTTCACTGATATTCAAACTATTTACTTAATTATGTTTCGTTTCATAGATTTTCTTTGTGTATGAACAATTATGCCAGAAAGTAAAAGAAAATGTTTTGCGGTTTAACTTGGCTTATATCTTCATGTATATCTTATTTCAAATTAATGTGAACCGGATCATATAATGAGAATCGGAAGATATATCTGGCAGATGTGAGATACTTTGTTTGCCTGCCGATGGATTGGAGAATGGAGAGAACATAATAAGCCTTTCCGAATGAAGCTCCGTTTGCTTGAAGATCTGACTGTAATATGTTATAGTTAATTAATAATAACTAGGCATCTGCTGCGCAAAGGTGTCGTGGTGTAGTTGGTTATCACGTCAGTCTAACACACTGAAGGTCTCCGGTTCGAGTCCGGGCGACGCCAATTTATCATTTTTAGCACTTTTTCATACTCTAGAAAAAAAAAGAAGGTATTGAAAAAATATTAGGACGCCGTTGCCGGGGATCAAAACCGGGTCACCCGCGTGACAGGCGGGAATACTCACCACTATACTACAACAACGTTGTTGATATCCAGTTTACTAGTTTTATATATATTATTATATTTCATTGCAGGCTGCTATGTGTTGTGGCCAGGCCCTTTCACCATGTCCCGGGGCCACAACCGTGCCATCATGTCACCATGTCCCCATTTCGAACAAGTCAATGTTTTTGGATTTGTCCTTGTTTTTGCTGTTTTCAAGACTAAGGAAAAAGTGTCCCCGTTTCGAGCATTTCAACGTCTACTCCGGACATTTCTATAAAATCCATTTCGCATATATGTAGGGGGTGAGCAGTTGGCCGGGTACTGCTCACATGCTTGTGTGTGTGATTGTGCTAGGATTTCCCACACCATCGGGGTGGCCCCTACCACCATGTTCGAAGATGGTGTGGATTAGTTTCTGTGTAACCCGATGTTTTTCCTTTTCTGTAATAAAAAAACCTTTTTCTTTTCCTTCGGGGAAGAATGGGGTCAGCCGGGGGCATCCGCTATGCCCCACGGCTTCGGCTTGTGATTTGGAAATGCATCGTTATGCGGGAACTAATGTGTGGTCCGGTTGCTTGTGACAGATAATTGAGTGAGAAGGCTGACTTGATCGGGCGAAAACTCCCATTCAAGTGCCGCACGGCTTAGCAACCGAGTGAACTAAAGGCTAAGACCGTGACACGTGGTAATCAGAGCAAGGTTGGGTGTTCGAGCAAGGCTGTGTTGCCGCTTGATTTGACCTCGAACACAAGAGGTGCGTATTGATTGAGGCACAAAGGTGCTTAAATTGTGACGTAGTGGAATCAGTGCACAGAGGTGCCTGTCGTTAACCACTACAGCGGTCGAAGCACACGCGGTGCTCGACCTTATCAGCACAGAGGTGCTTGTTGGTTTAATTATCGTGGGATCAGTGCACGAGTGGTGCCTGACGTTAACCTCGATAATTATCCGAGCGCAGTGGCGCGTGATAGCACGTGGGTGCTGGCTGAGCGATTGGGGATGGAATCAGCGCACACGCGGTGCCTGACGTTAACCAAAAACCAATCGCTCTAGCGTGCTGGTGTCTTTTATGCGTCAAGCATGTGGATGCTTGTAGACTGAACTGATTAAAATATGCGATATTGCTTGTTGCGTGCAGGCTTATCTGTGCCGTGTGTGTGTGCCAATAGAAATGGTGACAACACGAAAGCGAGGAGCAGGTACGGCTCCCAGATCTAGAACAAATCCAGACACAGGGACGTCGGCGCCGGGTAGTGAAAACCCAAGTGCAGGGACGTCGACACAGAGAAATGATTCGATTGACCGTGGTCGATTTGAGGAACTTGAAGCCGCAGTAGCAGCCATGAGGGCTATTGTATCAAATGATCGGCTCCGAGCAATCGAGGAGACTCAGAAAGAGTTGACTCAGGCCATCAAAGAGTTTGACAATGAGGCCAAGGAAGCAATGAGTCACATGAATACTGAAATAGAGGAGATCAAAGCTCAGGTGAATCTAATGCAGATAGCCATGGGTAACTCTATGACGGCGGATAAGGGACAGAGAACTAGAGTTCCCGAACCCCAGCGTTATGAAGGAAACAGGGATGCTAAGGAGTTGGAAAATTTCTTATTTGACATTGAGCAATATTTTCGAGCGACACGTACGGAATCTGAGTTGGACAAAGTGTCAGTCGCATCGATGTATTTGACAGGGGATGCCAAGTTGTGGTGGCGCTCCAAATTTGTGGATGGTGTTTGTTCTATTGACACTTGGGAAGGGATGAAGAAAGAGCTGATGAGCTCTTTCTTCCCAGAAAATGTAGACTACATTGCACGGAAGAGGCTGAGGGATCTGACGCATACAGGGTCAGTTCGTGAATATGTGAGGGAATTTGCAGCCCTATTGTTAGATATCAGGGATATGTCGGAGAAAGACAAGATGTTCGCCTTCCTGGAAGGATTAAAACAGTGGGCTAGAACAGAGGTAATGAGACATAGGCCTGAGGACATAACGGCCGCTATGGCAGCTGCCGAACGACTCACTGATTATAATGATAATTCTACTAAGCGCAAGTCTGCGGGTTCTGGTGGAAGTAACAACTCAGTGGGAAATGGGAATAAGGTGCCTAGAAATGATAGGCCAGCCAGCTGGGGGCCAGGAAGAAGAGTCTTCAGTCGAGAACAGTCTCAGAACAGAGGAAACGGAAGATCGGGGCAAGGTAATGGACAAGGTCGTTTTCCTCCGGGTTGTTTTCTGTGTAAGGGCCCTCACAAGGTGGCCGAGTGCCCGCAACGCGGTGCGATAAATGCTTTGGAAGTTTCACCTGTAGGGGGAACCCCGCAAACTCCTAGCACGGAAAATAGTGCTGCCGGACCTTCGCAAATGGGATCTATTCGTTTCTTGACGGCACTGCAGTCACAGCTAAGCAGTCTAAAGAAAGAGCCAGAGAAGGGCTTGATGTATGTCAACGTGATAATAAATGGGAAGGCATCATGGGCTCTGGTTGACACTGGTGCTACAGATACCTTCATTTCACCTACAGAGGCAAGGAGGTGTGGCTTGATAGTGACCAAAGGCGTGGGACAGATGAAGGCAGTCAATTCGGCGGCCTCATCCATTTGTGGAAACTCTAAGGAAGTGAGGATCAAACTGGGTCCATGGGAAGGAAATGTTGATTTCACTGTTACACCCATGGACGATTTCGATGTGGTATTGGGACTGGATTTTATGACATCGGCTCAAGCGATTCCTGTTCCTGCTGCTGGTTGTTTGATGTTCTTGGGGGATTGTCCGGGTGTAGCGCCAGTTACTGTTGTTCCCCGGGGTGGCAAGAAGATGTTGTCGGCTATCCAATTTAAGAAAGGAATAAAGAAAGGAGAGCCCTCATTTCTGGTGTTGCCGGTATGTAAAGAGGATTCGCCTGTAAGGGCCTTGCCGAGGGGGATTCAGAGGGTATTGGAAGACTATAAAGATGTTATGCCAGATAAGTTGCCCCAAGGTCTGCCTCCTCGAAGGTCGGTGGACCATGAGATCGAACTAATACCGGGCGCAAAACCTCCTGCTAAGTGCCCATATCGGATGTCTCCCCCTGAGTTAGCTGAATTAAGAAAACAGTTAGACGAACTACTGGAAGCGGGTTTTATTAGACCATCCAAAGCGCCGTTTGGGGCACCGGTGTTGTTTCAGAGGAAGCATGATGGAAGCCTGAGATTGTGTGTGGATTATCGGGCTTTGAACAAGGTAACTGTTCGGAATAAATACCCTATTCCGTTGATCGCGGATTTATTTGATCAGTTGAGCAGTGCCAAATTCTTTACTAAGCTGGACCTGCGTTCGGGGTATCATCAAGTGAGAGTGGCTGAAGGGGATGAGCCAAAAACCACCTGTGTTACACGGTATGGGGCGTTTGAATTTCTTGTTATGCCATTTGGGCTAACCAATGCACCTGCCACTTTTTGTACTTTAATGAACCAGGTATTCCATGATGTCCTCGACAAGTTTGTGGTGATCTATCTGGATGATATAATGGTGTACAGTTCGACCCTAGAGGATCACGAGAAGCACTTACAGTTGGTATTGCAAAGACTCCGGGATAATCAATTATTTGTGAAGCGAGAGAAATGTGAGTTTGCGCAAACCCAAATACAGTTCTTGGGACACCTCGTCGGACAGGGGTATGTTCGGATGGATGGGGAAAAGGTCAAGGCAATCCAAGAGTGGCCAGCCCCAAAGAATGTCAGTGAGCTCAGATCATTCTTGGGTCTGGCTAACTACTATAGACGATTCGTTGAGGGATACTCTCGAAGGGCAGTAGTGCTCACAGACTTGCTGAAGAAGGGAGAAAAATGGGATTGGACCAGAGAGTGCCAAGATGCCTTTGAAGAATTAAAGGCAATTGTGATGAGTGATCCTGTCCTAGCACTACCTGACATTGGGAAACCTATGGTGGTCGAAACAGATGCGTCTGACTTTGCCATAGGGGGAGTATTGATGCAGGAAGGTCACCCTGTGGCGTTTGAAAGTCGAAAATTGAATGGGGCCGAGACAAGGTATGCTACTCAAGAGAAAGAACTGTTGGCGGTGATCCATTGTCTTAGGGCTTGGAGACATTATTTGTTGGGTTCCAGGTTCGTCGTGAGGGTGGATAATACAGCCGCTAGTCACATTTTGACACAGCCGAAGCTGTCGGCAAGGCAGGCGAGGTGGCAAGAGCACCTGGCAGAGTTTGATTTCTCCTTTGAATACAAAGCCGGGAAAAAGAATCAGGCAGCCGATGCACTGAGTCGAAGGGCTGGGTTGGCAGCTCTTAGGAGGATTGCCCCTATGTCGGCTAGTAGGGTGACTAATGACATCCGTGAACTGATATTGGAAAATACGAAGAAAGACCCGCAGATGATGGCGATAATGAAAATGGTAGAAAGTGGGCAGTCAAAGACCTTCTGGATAGAAAATGGAGTCTTGATGACGAAAGGTCCGCGAATGTATGTCCCGAGGGCGGGAGAACTCAGGCAAAAACTACTGCGAGAATGCCATGACACTCATTGGGCGGGTCATCAAGGGTGGAAGCGTACCTTGGCTCTGTTGGAACAGGGGTATTACTGGCCGCACATGCGACAAGATATCATGGACTACACAAAAACTTGTCTTATCTGCCAACAAGACAAGATAGACCGACAAAAGACTGCTGGGTTGTTAGAACCGTTGGCTGTGCCGGGGAAACCTTGGGAGAGCATTTCCCTCGATTTTATAATGAGCTTGCCGAAAGTGGGAGATCTCGGTGCAATTATTGTGGTGGTAGATCGTTTCTCGAAGTATGCTACTTTTATTCCTGCGCCAAAGTACTGTTCTGCGGAGGAAACAGCTAGGCTGGTGTTCAAGCATGTGGTAAAATACTGGGGCGTGCCGCAGGATATTGTCAGTGATAGAGATGGCCGGTTCACGGGAAAATTTTGGAGAGAACTCTTCAAGATTTTAGGGTCCAAACTGAATTTGTCCTCTAGCTACCATCCTCAAACAGATGGGCAGACGGAACGTTTCAATGGGTTGCTGGAAGAGTATTTGAGGCATTTTGTTCAAGCCAACCAGAAGGATTGGCCGTTGTTGTTGGATGTGGCACAACTTTGTTTTAATTCCCCAAAAGGTTCTGCTACTAATAAAAGCCCATTTGAAATTGTGACAGGTCAGCAGCCGCGACTCCCACATACCACTATGGAATCCTATACGGGAAAGTGCCCTCGAGCATTTACTTTTTCCAAGGAATGGCACCGAAACACGGAGATTGCCCGGGCCTATCTTGAAAAAGCTGCCAAGCGGATGAAGAAATGGGCGGATCAAGGCCGAAGAGACCAATCCTTTAAAGTGGGGGATCTAGTACTTGTCAAGTTGATGGCAGAACAGCTGCGGTTCCTGCGGAATAGAGATCGACGGCTGGTGAGAAAGTATGAGGGACCGTTACCAATTGTGGCCAAAGTGGGGAACAGTTCGTACAAAATCAAGCCGCCGACATGGATGAAAGTGCACCCAGTGTTCCATGTGAGCAACTTAAAGCCTTTCCATGCAGATCCATTGGATGCTAGTCGAGGATTGAGTGACAGAGAACCCATTTGTGTAAAGCCTCCGTCCCAACGCCGGGTTGAAGAGATCCTTGCTGACAGATTTGTGACTGTGTCAAAGAAGAAGCCTGTTCGAGAGTACCTAGTGAAGTGGGAAGGCCTTGGACCTGAGGAGTCAAGTTGGGAGAGAGATCATGACCTGAAAGCCTTCCGACAGAAGATCGAGGAGTTCCTTGCTACTCAGTCGACGAGGACGTCGACAAGTTAGGTGGGGGAGAATGTTGTGGCCAGGCCCTTTCACCATGTCCCGGGGCCACAACCGTGCCATCATGTCACCATGTCCCCATTTCGAACAAGTCAATGTTTTTGGATTTGTCCTTGTTTTTGCTGTTTTCAAGACTAAGGAAAAAGTGTCCCCGTTTCGAGCATTTCAACGTCTACTCCGGGCATTTCTATAAAATCCATTTCGCATATATGTAGGGGGTGAGCAGTTGGCCGGGTACTGCTCACATGCTTGTGTGTGTGATTGTGCTAGGATTTCCCACACCATCGGGGTGGCCCCTACCACCATGTTCGAAGATGGTGTGGATTAGTTTCTGTGTAACCCGATGTTTTTCCTTTTCTGTAATAAAAAAACCTTTTTCTTTTCCTTCGGGGAAGAATGGGGTCAGCCGGGGGCATCCGCTATGCCCCACGGCTTCGGCTTGTGATTTGGAAATGCATCGTTATGCGGGAACTAATGTGTGGTCCGGTTGCTTGTGACAGATAATTGAGTGAGAAGGCTGACTTGATCGGGCGAAAACTCCCATTCAAGTGCCGCACGGCTTAGCAACCGAGTGAACTAAAGGCTAAGACCGTGACACTATGCACATGTTTCTAACAAATAGATTAATAGTAAAAGTAAAATGAAATTGCGCCTGAACGTGGTTTTATAATTCTTTAACTATTATTTTTAAACTAAAAAATGAAAATAGTAAATTACTCACAACTTTCATAGCTACTTTAGCCTTCACTAACATTTTTATCATTATCCCTCACTATTATGAATTTTTCTAATCAAATTATTTTTTTATATACATATAAATATCAAAACTACTCATGAATTTCGATCAAATTTGTAGTGTGATACATGTATTATGATTTGGTGCAATTAAGTACATGAAACATTTTTTCGATTCAATCGTATGCATGAAACCTTTTATTTTAGTTTAATTGTACACATAAAACTTTAATTTTTAATTTAATTATATAGCTTGAAAAAATAAATACGTTTATTTATTTTCATATTAAATACATTTAAGTATTTTTGTATTTAATGTGAAACTAAAATGATTCTACGCCGATAATAATTTTAAAATTGTGAAAATTGAATCAAATCAAATTTTCACGTACAAAATCAAAGTTCCATGTACAACCTTTCACATTTTACTAAAGTTCATCGGTAGTCTTGATATGTTTTCTCTTTTTATCTCTATAAACATTATGTTTTCTTTTATGTTCAGAATGGTCTCTCTCATTAATTTTTAGTCATTTTCGGCTTGTTTTAAAATTAACTGAGGCACATACTTTGACACTTATTTCAACAACAAAAATAAAACTTCAGGCAACTATTTCAGACATAAAATACTTTAGCTAAAAATAAACTTTAAGCACTTATTTAAAAAAAATATTTTAGAGACCTATTACAAAAAGATACATAATTTTAATATTTATTTTGCAGTTAAACCTTTAATTTAAAACAGTTGAGATTTGGATCGCGCGGACGAAGCTACATATGTAAGCCCAACTAATGATTTCCGTCCGGTGAAAAATAGCAATCGGAAAGCCCATTTACATTACAGGAGAGCTTTTTTCTCAAATCGTACAAGGTTTTGCCGTCGAAGGTGTCTTGCTAGCGTTAGGGTTTTGTCGAGTATTCTGCCGCCTAACCGGAAAGCACTTGTAGAACTGATCGGATAAACGATTGATTGATGTTAGAGAAGTTGAATAATTGAATACTGACAATGGGCAAGCGGCTTGAAATTGGGGAAGACAAGGAAGGGGAGCATGTTGAAACCAAGGATTTCTTCTTCGAGAAAATCGGCGAACCCGTTCCTGTCGTATCTCAACCAGATTCCCTGTTCGATCTCCAGAGCCCTCCTTCTCAGCCTCTCGCCTTCGCCCAACGTTTACAGCTCCTGTTTCTTGCTCATTCTTCTGGTGAGTTCTCGCCTTTTGCTCTTGTAAATTGTAATGTTTTCCTTTGATTAATCAATAAATGCGTAGTATAAACAAAACCGAATGTTTCAGAGTTCTTGATGTGTTGGACCAAGGATTTGAATATTTGATAGATAAATTTGAACTTTACCAAATGTTTTAGGGTTTTTGGTGGCGAAGACTAAGGATGTGATTGATTTGGCTAAGGACATTAAGGAAAATGACACCACTTCTAGTATTGAAGATCTGAGTGTGGTGAATGTTCCCATTGGCAAGGTTTACAACCTTGCTCTTTCCACCACTGATGATACCGCACTTGCAGTTTCTGTTGCCGCTGATATTCATTTTTTCAGTGTCAGCTCCCTTCTCGCTAAGGTATTATTTCTTTCATTATAATTAGGAGGCTGCCCACTGTTTCTAATATTATATCATATTCATGCATGACTCTTGCGTATATGCAGGATATAAAGCCATGTTTCTCGACTTCGCTCCCTCAGTCAAGCTTTGTGAAGGATATTCAATGGAGAAAAAAGAAAGATAACTCTTTCCTTGTTCTTTCAGATGATAGAAAGCTATATCATGGAACTATTTCTCATCCTCTTAAGCATGTGATGGATGATGTTGATGCTGGTATATCTGAACATCTGCCTTTCAATTTTCAGTTGCTACTAAACATTGTTCAATTCTTTTTGTACTGCATATAACTTAAATAACACCGCGATGATTGATTTCCCCCCTTTTCGCATAAGATTCTGAGGCCTTATATGCTTTTCTAATTTGTTTATCTTCGCCCCCTTTTAGTTGCACCTAGCTTGTTATGCATTAGCGTTGTATGAGGGGTTTCTTATGAAAGATTGCTATTCCATCAACTTCTCGTCTTGCTTCCTTTTACCTTGAATTTTTTTTATGTTCTAAGATCTAACAACATTTATTTCCTTTTCTTAGTTGAATGGAGTGTAAAAGGTGCTTTTATTGCTGTGGCAAAAGATAATACTCTTATTATTTTGTCATCCAATCTCAATGAGAAATTGTGCATAACTCTTCCATTCAAGTCTTGGGTTGGTGATTCCGATGATTGTGTTGTAAAAGGTGAGTTTCTTTTATCTACAAAATTTCCTTCAGATTTTATGTTGAATTTGCTTCTAGATTTTTCCCACACATTAGTCATAGACTACTTCATTCCTGTTTTTAATTGTATACATCTTTATAATCACATTAGAAATTAAAATTCGTTCTTACTCTGTCAAAAAGATAAGATTTCCCTTTTCATTTTAGGAAAAGCGAATTTAAACAAGTTCTATTGTAGAGTTCATTCTTTACATTTAATGTTTGATGGCATTGATTTCAGTGTGGTAGGCTATTTTGTTTGTATACTTATCTTGAAGTGTTTAATTGTATTTGTATTTTGACCTTAAAATTCAATTTTCATGTTAAAAATTTGTTTCAGGTTAAGAAATTATTCAATTGTTCTAGTTCTGGCAGCTGCAGTATTTAAAGTGTATTCGATATTTACATTGTAGTGTATATGATCTTCTTGTTCCATCAATCCTGGTTATTGGTAAACACTTTAAATCATAGATTTTAATGTGGTATGGTATTTTGTTTGTCTACTTATTTTGAAGTGTTTAATTGTGTTCGTTAAAACTTTTTGAGCTTAAAATTCAATTTTCACATTAAAATTTTGCATTTGAGATATCACTGTTATTTCAGGTTAAGTTATTATTTAATTTTTCTAGTTCTGACTGCTGCAGGTTTTAAGGTATATTCATTATTTACATTATTATATGTATGATTTTATATCCCATCATCCTGGTTATTCATAAACACTTTTCTTAAAATCATATCCTAATCTATTTGTGGATTTTTCATTATTTTTGTTTTAAATTTCAAATTTTCTACATTCCTAACCTTTGAAACTGAACGGTTTTTATTTGAATAATTTTCAGTGGATACCATCAGATGGATTCGTTCCGATTGCATTATTCTTGGATGCTTTCAGTTTACTGAAGATGCAAAAGAGGAGAATTACCTTGTTCAAGTAGTCAAAAGCAAGACAGGAAAAATCACTAATGTCGGTGTTAATTCCTTAACTGTAAATTGATGACTTCCTTTTGAATTTTGGTTCATTTATCATCTTCAGTGCTTGTTGCAATTAATATGATGGTTACCAGTCAGAGAGGTTAATTTGGAGTGAATTGGTATTTCGATAGTAATGTCCTCACTTCATTTGTCTTTAGAGTTGATTATGTAAATTATTTGCGTTGCTTTGGCACCAGCTTCTGGGCTTACCCCCTTTGCAGTATTCTTTTGTTCCTTCATTCACTATATCGCGGTCTGTTTGTCATAATCTTGGAGTGATTTGCTATGGAGCCACAATTTAAAACTGTTTTCCACCATGAGATGAACTATAATTATCCTAATTTTGGCAGGTTATGCCTGCTTTTTTAGGTGTAATAGGGCACTAAAAATCACAGTGTTATGGTGGAGTGGGTTTGGGTTAAGAGGACATAGAGTCAGCTTTGTGTGGGGTGGGCAAAAGTCTGCCTTGCTTTGCCAATTTTTATAGTTTTATCTTTGCACTTACTTTGCTTTTGGAGTTTTAACTTCTTATAGATAGAGAACGTGTGAACACTATAATGAACTCTTATATTTGTGATCACTAGCATTTGGATTTTTTTACTGTTTTTAGTACGAGTTTGCATGAAAAAATGCTAATGGATTGCATGAAAAAATGCTAATGCAAATTTCTTTATTTGAATTACTAATAACTAATTATTTAATAGGGCTTATACCATTATATTCTAAGGATGTCTTTAGCACCTGATTATTAGCATAAGTTGGTTGGTGCATGATCCTCTGTTCAAATAGCACGGATTGAATCCCCTTCCCCAAATTAAGAAAACCTATTGCATTTCCTGGTTTTGATGAACTTTGATTTTACAAAATGTCTCTTTTTAATGTGATTGTTTTTCATACATTAATGTTATCGAATTTATTGCAGGCTACTTCCACTTCCAATTTGGAAGTTCTATCCTTCAATGATTTGTTTGCGGGTCTAATTGATGACATTGTGCCATTTGGAACCGGGCCTTACTTATACTTGAGCTATTTGGAGCAATGGTAAGTTGATATAGTTTCATGTTCATGCATTTTCCTTGCTCCTTGTTTGGAGCTTTGTCATTTTTGTTGTGATGCAAGCTGTCATGCGTATTGCACGCGAATGCTTGTTATCTTATTTTATTCAAGCTGTAATTATATATTTATATCTATCTCTGTATAGATAATATGACTACAATTAGAAATATAACTATTAAAGAATCCTAAGCCAAGAAATATATTTTTATTAAAAGGGATTCAATAAAATACAATTCTTATTTATACATTAAATAAATCCTATTATTTATACATTAAATAAATTTTTATTTATTAAATGAAAATTTATAAGTAAAATGAGTAAAAATGATCATTTTCCTCGATAAGAAGTTTTAAGACATCTATTGTAATATATATATATATATATATCTGTGTGTGTGTGTAAAATAGATTATAAAGTATAGTTATAGATAAAATGCATCTAATCCCTTCAATTGCAAGAGCTGACTAAGGTATTTAGTATAATCCCTTCTTTGTTTTCTTTGCAATTCAGATTATTTAAACTCATACATCAAGTCCGTATGGAGAACTTGTTTGAAGTTTCTGGTTGAAAATTTTAATAGCATTACTAATCAATTAGCTGTAACATGGATTAGACTACCTCTCCTCTTCTTCCTTTTTCTTTTTTGTATACATTCCATAATTTGAAGATCAATTAACTAGCAAGATCCCGTTCTTTTTTTTTTCTTTCTAATCATGCATTCATATCCTTTTCCCTTTTACATTTTGTTCAATCTCTTGTGGAATTATTCCCAATCCCCATTTTGGTTAAGGAATAATTTTGCTTTTTGTTATTACAGCGAGCTTGCTATTGCTGCTAACAGAAAGAACACAGACCAGCATATTGTGTTGCTCAGTTGGTCACTTAGTGAGACAAGTGAGGCTTCAGTTGTTGATATTGAACGTGATAATTGGCTCCCCAGGATTGAGCTTCAAGGTTTATCTTGATCGTTATTTTGACTATGTAGAAATAGCTCAAGTGATTGTTTTATCTTTTGTAATCTCTTTTGCACAAAGATTTAAATATTCAATTCATAAATCATTTTGAGCTTGCCCTTTAGAATATGAATTTACCAAACATCTTATGTGAGGGGGCTAGAATTAGTTCCTAGTCGAGAACATGGGCAGTGCTACTTCAGGTTTTGTCAAGAAGTCATGACTCGTGACTGGTTTATATCTCGTGTTTTACCTTTCTTCCTAAAATTTGCACGTTGACATCTATACACATTTATCCTGACTTGTTTACTTTAAAGTTTAATTTTCTGACCTATGTTTTAGTAGGGATGACATTACTAGCACATTCGGTGCATTATAGTGTCATCTTATGCTTTGTGCTGATTGATTCCTATTATCTGTTTTTTATTGTGTTCAATAGCTTCCAGCAACTTGATTGACAATTCAGTGTGACTTTATGTCCTAATCTAATGAATCTTTGTTATGGTTTGTGCTTAGATAATGGTGATGATAATTTGATCATGGGGCTTTGCATTGATAAAGCGTCTATGTTTGGGAGTGTCAAGGTGCAACTTGGAGTTGAAGAAGTCAAGGAGCTTTCACCATATTGTGTTCTTATATGCCTTACTTTAGAGGGAAAGCTTATTATGTTTCACATTGCAAGGTATTATTTTTCATCTATTTTTTGTGCTAATTAATTATATTTTTGCAAGCAAAGTTTTTTCTTGAAGCAGCTGAGCAGTCTTTGCATTATGATGACATCATCATCATGCTTTACTTACAATTAGTTATTGCACTTGGTTTTGCTGCAGTGCCAGAGAAAATGCTGTTCCACCTGATATTTCTGCCCTTTCTGATACAGAAGAGGATTCTTCTGCTGTGGTTTCAGCTGAATTTGATCCACCTAAACTTACTTATGGACAGGGTGAACAAAAGTCAGAAATGGTAGCTTTGTCACTCCCATTGATGGATAAAAGCAAAACGGAGCTTATCACTCATGGAAGTAGTGATGTTCCTATTAAAAGTGATGTAAACCTTTCTCAATTGAATGTGAATTCAGTTACACATGCTACTGAGCAACTATTCCATAAAGATGATGTTCGAAGATCAGTATCTGTAAAAAACTCCCAGTCTTTTGAAGCTGTTGGCCAACAAAAACCTCCAACATCAATGCTGCACCAAGAAGCAGGTACTCAGCAAAAATTGTTTGGAGAGCAAGGTACTAATTCAGGACAATCATTTCTGCGGACTTCTCAATTAGGGGGACTTGATATCAAGGTGAGGGATGGTAGTCATACAGCAACTCAAACGATTCCAGGATTCGGATCTATTGCTTCTTCTGTGGGGAAAGTTTCAAAAGACTCCTTATTACAGCCAAACCATGGGAGCATGCCAAAAAGTTATGAACCTGTTAAGGAACCAGTAGGTGAAGCTGGATCTACTGGCTTGCAGAGTGCATCAGTTCAGTTATGGCCAAATCCATCATCCCAGCCATTTTCAAGTGGGAAATTCATGGTCCCAAAGGAATCTGATGCTAGAGCTTCATTTTCATATTCAAGTCCTCTTCAGTATAATAGTTCTCCGAGTACCAGAGGTGGTACAAGCATTCCTGGCAACAATGTTGGAAACCCTTCACATCTTAAAGATACTACTGGTACACCGGTTTCTGTCAATAAAATTTCAGGCACACCAGTAGCTACTGGGGCTCAGAAATCTTCAATGGGAGCGGGAAATATTGAGTCAGTACCTTTAATTCGTGGGTCACAGTTATCATCCCAGCTAAATTTTGCAGTGGAAAAGTCTCTGAACCAAAAGCTTTATCCCCCCAAGGATGACCACAAATCTGCAACCCAATCACCGATGTCGAAATCAGAAGCACAGGTATTGAAACAATTCAGCAATGTACTGTACATGTTCATGCGATTTTTGTATGCATTGTTTTTGCTTGTGCTTGCATGTGACTGTTGATCTGTGTATTGCTTTATGTATAAGTTGTTAGTTATTAGGACTTAGAAGATCTGTACTGGAATATATTTGCCTTTTGGCTGTGAAATATCATGGGCTTAATCTCTGTTACTCCCGACTTGCCAAAAACATGAAAATACTGTTGTCATACAAGGGAAGAAGAAAAGAAGTATTTTTAGATTGAATTTTGGGCCTATTCTATAACTGGACTTGGATATTATTAGATTTTAAACAAAATCCAATTTAACAATTATTCCTAATATTAGTTTTGGGTTTAAGGCCCAAAATATATTTAATTCAATGTACAAATCTAATCTAAGTGGTAGATTGTGATATCTTAGATTGTATTTTGTTTTTAAAATTTATTTGTATTTGATAATGATTAAAAAGAACTTATATAAAATTAATATATATATGTATATATATTATAAAAGTAATATAATGTTATTTATATAAAATATGAATGTATCGTATATTACATAAAAGTACTAGTATGTTCATTATATTAAATGTTAAGTTGTTATCTTTGTGGTAATAATCCTATAAAATAGAATTGTAAAAATATTGTTCGAAGAGTCCCCACACCGTGTCCTCTTCTCTGACCCTTTTCAGCCGTATCCCTGGGTCCTAGACTTAAGGTGATCGGCATGTCTGACACATAGATTCTAAGTAATATAGGGCTTAAGTCTTCCATTCATTGTTTTGTAGCAAATTTTTTAAGAAATGCATTTTAAAAGTTTAAAGCTGGCCAAATTTTCTTCATTTGTTACATTATTTTCTATTTCACACGAATGGATTTTGGCAATAAATACCATTTTTGATATGTGCACACAATGGAGAAATTTGGTGTTTTTTTTCTTCTCAAAATTAAATGGTTGCTATCTCTACAGTTCTTACACTTTTTCCTCACCAGATTAAAGAGATGGCCAAAGAATTGGACACACTTCTAGAATCTATAGAAGAAACTGGTGGCTTTAGGGATGCTTGCACTGTTTCTCAGAGAAGTTCTGTTGAAGAGCTGGAGCAGGGCATAGCAGTGTTTTCTGGAAAATGCGGGAGATGGAAGGTAACTTTGTACCAGTGATTGATGGTGTCAATTTCTTCAATTGTATTTTATGTACTTAGCTGTTGCTTTTGATTGGTTAATATGCTTTGATCTGTTCGTGCTATGAATATCTAGAACTTCACTTACCTTATTGATGCCTAGGATTAGAACTCACCATGGGATTGGAAAAAGGAAGAGATACCTACCGACATTTTTTAATCTTCATTTCAATTTCATAACATTTTGTCCAATGTAATTTAAGGAAGATGAAAAAGGAGTAGAACTCCATGTTAGAGCTATCACTTTGTCTTCTGGGATTTCCTGGCTAGCTTGTCTTTGAGGATCTAGAAACTGAATTCTCATATATTAAAGCAGCTTTCAATTTACGTGGTTTCTTCTAGAACTTTTTGATGAGTTTGGTTGTTTTCTTAAGTTTCAATTTTCTTTTACATTTTACTCTTGTTTAGGCTGAACTAGCACATGAGAAATAAAATGGCCAAACATTCTCTTACCAAATCAAATACATGACTATTGTTTAAGTACGGATTGTGCTGCTGTGGCATCAAGAAATTAAGACAGGGAAACATTGATCCAAAAATTAGTCTAAAAATTCAGACACTGCCCACCTATGACGGAATCCAGCATTACCAATGATGAGTTGTAGGAAAATTTTATGGGAAAAAGTGGAGGAAAAGTTAGAGAATTCACATCTGATTATATTTTATGCAAGTTCTAAGATAATATTAGAGGGGAGATGCCAATGAGGCCTTGGTTAAAAGCAAGGTTGAGGTCTTGATAACTTTGAGATCTCAGGTTCGAGTCCTGCCCTGTGAAATCATGCTCAGGTTCTCTCAAGATTTATTCTGGTTTAAGTCTTACCATGTGTGGCCCTCTCTGGTATGATTATTCGGATTGTATTGATTGTAATCAGTGTTAAAAAAGGCAAAAGGCGCACTAAGGCGATAGGAGTTTTATATCCGAGGCGCAAGGCGAGAGGCGAGAGGCGCACGCCTTATTGAAGTAAGGCGCACATTTTAAAAATAAAAGATATACAAGTTACATAAAACATCACTTGAAAATTCTTTACATTCAATAAAACTTTGGGTAATAAGAAGAATGAGATTCTTTGAAATGTTCAACTTCAACATGAAAAATCAAGGAGAATGTATAAATGCACATGACATTGCATTAAGTTCATTTAGGGTTTAGGGTTTAAGTTTAGTAGTTTTGAATTTATGGGTTGTTGATAGAATTTAGAATTTAGAGTTAAAATTTAAGGTTTGTAGGTTAAAATCAAAATCACTAACCATATTGTCCTAAAACCTAAACCCTAATTTCTAACCTTAACCCTAACCATAAATTCTAACCATAAACCTTAAATTCTAAACCCCTACACTAAAACCCCTAAACTCAATTAAATTTAGTTCAATTTTTAAAATTCGACCAAATTCATTTGAATTTAAATTTGATCCAATTTAATTAGTTTTTATATATATAGTGTGTTATGCTTTAAGTTCAAATTACACATTAACTCAACCAAATTAATTTAAGTTTCATTTGATTAATGTTATTTTTGTGTGGTCTCACTTTTGGCCCAAGTTAGTACGTAAAAAATAAAATTAAAAATTAAAAAAAGCCAAAAAAGAACAAAAAAAGTGAACAGGCGGCGCCTTCCTGCGCCTCGACGCCTCAGCGCCTTGTGCGCCTTAGGCGCGCCTTGCTGCGCCTCATTGAAGTCGCCTCGCCTAGACTCAATTAGGCGTTTCACCCTCGCCTCGCCTCGCCTTAGCGCCTAGGCGCGCCTCAGTAGCGCCTTTTTAAACACTGATTGTAATTGTGACTGTGCTTGGTAGTACTTAAAAAGGGAAATGAAAAAAGAAGGGAGATAAAAAAAAGATAGAATAGGGAAATGGAAATAAATCTAAACAATGAGACAAAGTTAAAAATGTATTACCATTCCCCCCCTCATCTCACTTTTCGTTTCCCTTTGCTTGTTTCATTTTTTTTTCAATCACCAAAAGCCCACGCTATTATGTATTTATACATGTTTGTTTGCAGCACCTCAAAAACACCACCAAGATAAAAGAAAAAAACGCCTAACAAATTGGATGGGTAGATTTCTGAAGTTGTTCAAAATTTAAACTTGTAGATTGGCTTATCCGTGAAATATTTGATTCATTCTACCCTAAAACATTGAACTCAAATCATTTCATTAAAAGGCATCCCGCATGATTTTGATTCTTTGACTTTCTATTTTTTGCCAAGTTGAATAGGGCTGGACAACAGTTAGCTATATAAAGAAAGAAATGAAGTTATCCTTTCTTGTATTCCTGATCGGGCAATGTCCTCTGCCTTCGTATTGTATAATGTTAATAGAATTCGAAGTAGTATTATTCATTGACTTAAGATTTTTGAAGTGTTTTGTACATTCTTTTGTTCTTATGTTTTCCCAACATAACTGTCTGTGGGCCTTGTAGAATGTAATGGATGAGCAGCTTGTGAAGATCCAACATCTTCTTGATAAAACGGTACAAGGTACCTTCAAGCTTTCAAATGTCTCATATACAAGCATTTATTTCATTTTCTTGGCAATTTAAACAATTGGCAATTCCTTTTTGAATTTTGGTGACTTAATCATCTATATAACACTTGCTTTATTGCGGCCTCAAGTATATTTTCAAAATCTGAGAAAGCAATTTATTTCCCAACGTGACATTGGAGAGAACTACTAGTTTGGAGGAACATTAATCAACTTTGAGTGGGTGAGAGGACTGCATCGGATGCCAAGAGGGCCTGATGATCTGTAATTTGATCAAAACCCAAAACCTGTCCAAAGTGGTTGTAAATTGAATTTGGGTTCAAACCGAGGAAACAAGGGTAAAAAAATATGAATCCTAGGTGACCTAAACATGAAATTGTTTGAACCGTAAAGTGAATGAAATTGGAAATGACTAATGTGAAGTGATCCAAAAACAGAAGGATTCAATCCTAACACTTGCTTGACACAATGCTGTAAAATCTGTTAATAATAATAATAATAATAATAATAATAATAATAATAATAATAATAATAATAATAATAATAATAAAACTTATAATGATTAAAAACATATTAAAGTAAAACACACAACGGTAGGTTTGTTTGACATACTTTTATTAAATTTTTGAGATCCACAGTTTGTTTAATTCAGTTTTGTTAACATCCTTATGAGTTGAGTTTGCAATGATGTGACGTTTATTCTTTTGCTGGCTGCCAGTTTTAGCAAGGAAAATATACATAGAAGGTATTATTAAACAAGCTTCTGATAGCCAATACTGGGACCTGTGGAATTGCCAAAAGTTAAGTTCTGAGCTTGAGCTTAAGCAGCGACATATATTGAAATTGAATCAGGTGTGTTGTCACTTAATATTTGTTGTGAAGCATCATGTTTGATTTGAGTTTTTATTATTTTTAAAGTTTGTTTCCATTTCTAGGACTTGACCAATAAGTTAATTGAATTAGAGAGGCATTTCAACAACTTTGAACTCCATAAATTTGGTGATAATGGAGTTCATGCAGGTCGGAGAGCTTTACAGAGTAGATTTGGGCCTTCAAGGTATTTTTTCCCCTGTAGTATGCCAGCTGTTATTTCTAGCATCTCTGAGCATGTATAATCACAAGTGTTGAAAAATCGGATTGGAGGTCAAACCAATTGGACTGAACAGTTCAATTAACCTGAATTTAAATATCAAGTAAATAATTTTAACACTACTTAAGTAATAAATATACTAAATGCTAAATAAATATATACAACTGGCTATTTAGTATTTTTTCATGTATTTTAATTTAGGCTCAAGGGGTTATTTCAGGCTAGTAGTACTCCCAAATCACTAATGTTGCCCCTTGTTTTTAACTTCATCAAGTTAGCTCTCGAAGTCCTCGAATTGCATCAATCTCACCCTTTGACTGTCATTGACTAATGGAGCTGTTATCACTAGTCGCTCTTTGCTATGCCAAACACTCCGTCGTTAAATAATTAATGATTGAGTTAGCATGTCCACATATTTTCTTTAATAAATTAATGCCCTCCAATAAGATGATGTCTGATCAGTGTTGATGATGTGGCAGTACAGTTGACATGATTTTTTTTTTAAAACTGTAATTTTAAAATAATTAATTAATTCTGAAACCCTCCATTCGTACTACCACGACATCAAAATTGACCCGTCATCATTGACATGGCAAGGCAGTTGGCGATAGCAGTTTATGTGGAAGTAGATAGATACCACATGTGTGAAATTTAACCACTCTATTAGTCAACAACAAACAATGGGTGAGATTGATACAGTTAAGGAGCTCGAGGGTTAAATTGATGAAATTAAAAATGAGGAGTCGCATTGATGATTTGGAAGACTCTGAGTGCTAAATTGATGGAATTAAAAAGGAGGGGTAAAATTGCTGATTTGAGATTACTATATGGACAAAATTACCCCTTAAGCCTTTAATATAAGATAATATGATAAGATATTAAGATGTATTGAGAAATCTGTATCCAATTTTAATTCTTTTTTTGCGGACTTTGAGTACAAAGTTTTGACAAAAGATGTGAGTCATACATGCAAACACATACTTGTGATTGGTAAGAATCCAAGTCCATCTTGCATTGGTTTAAGGTATACACTGGATCGGATAGATATGTGATTGGTTGAATCTATTAAATCAGCTGATCCTATTTTTTCAACACCGATTATTGTCGAAGTTTTTTGCCACTACAACTATAACAAGCTTTGCAGATTTATGGTGGTGAATATGTACATGGTAGTCTAGTTTTTATAGATTTTGCAGAAGTTGCTGAACACAGCACTTTTCATTGCAGACATGTTCAGTCCCTGCATTCTTTACATAGCACAATGAGTTCTCAACTAGCAGCTGCTGAGCAACTTTCTGAGCGTCTCTCGCAACAAATGGCTATGCTGAGTGTAGACTCACCTGTGAAGCAAAAAAATGTGAAGGAAGAGTTGTTCCAAATGATTGGAATAGCTCAGGATGCCTCTCTAACCTCACCTCATGCTACGAAACCTAGCAATAAGAAATTTGTTATTAACTCCGGGTCCTCTGCTTCTAGAAATCAGTCGAGGAGAAACCAATCCAGTGCTCTGAAGAGTTCTGACCCCGAATATGCTAGGAGGAGGAGGGACTCACTGGACCGGGTAATATATTTTTTTTGGTTATTCCATATTTCTATATTGCTTAAGATAGACTTTCTATCTGGATCTGCTTTTGTCAATGAATGTCTGAAGATGCACTTGATTGTTGTGAAAGTAGCTTCTGATTGATCGGAAAATAATGCACTAGATTGTTTTGAAAGTAGCTTCAGATTGGTCGGAAAATATTGTGTATTATAAAAGAAATTCTGCCATGAGTTTGTTAGAGTTATTTGACTTTTTCTTTTTCTGTTTTATCTTCTTTTTCATTTTTGTTAGTTAAAATTGGAATCCTTCACCAGTTACGATCTTGTAACAGTTAGATAGCATGGTCTAGATTTCCTCTTAGTAATCATCCATATAATGAAATTTATACAAGTTTTAAAATTTCTAATTTTCTCGATTGCACTTTTTATTAGGGTTTAACTTGATGGAACTCTTTTGCATCTACAAACATTAATACCTGTGTCAGATATTTACTGATGCTATTTCTCTAGGGTTCTTATAGACACACACATATACATCTATATTATATTTTTGTCTCCTTCCATTTTACTCCTGGGAGCTTTTGCAAATTCTGATCTGTCAATAAGTTTTTATGTTCTTGTGGCAGAGCTGGGCTAGTTTTGAGCCTCCAAAAACTACTGTAAAAAGGATGCTTCTGCAAGAATCAGCAAATGTAAAAAGATCATTTTTAACAGATAAGCAGAATTTTAGCCATTATGCTTCCGAGGAATCAAAAGGTTTATTTTTGAAGGAACTCACAGCAACTTCACCCACATTGCACCAATCTGGAAATGAAGAGGGTGAGGCATTACTAAATCCATGTTTTTTTCTTGATAAGACATTTCTCCACATATTCCTATTTAAGTTTATTTACAGCTGTTTGCTTATGGAGCCAGCCACTAATTGTCACTTCCATATTTGTTTAGTTAAAACAAGAATTCCGGATGCATTACCAAAACAAGAATCTGAACCAACTGTTTTTCGATGGGCTAATAGTTCTCTACCACCACCTCATTATGCCGGATGGAAATCTTCTACAGTTCAAACAAGTAACTTCACCGCCTTATCAGCATCGGGATCACAGCCTATGATGGTGCAGAATTGTTCTGGGGAAACACACAATATCCCTGTTGCTCAACAAAACTTTGAGAGGTCTAACATACCATCTTTCAACGAGAATGAAATTCAATCGAGTCTACAGTTTAGACCTAATCCATTTCAAGAGTCATCAATCTCCAAGGTGGCTTCATTGGCAAAGAAGTCCACTGACGTCTTAACTTCAGATGGTAAAGGGACTGTGCCTGTAAATTCAGCATTAGGGGATGCGAAACATGTGCCATCTACCACAAAGAGTACACTATTTGGTTCTTCTAACAGTAACAACTCTCAGTCCATACCTCCAGCTGCTGTTTCTACATCTCCCCTGCATGCCAAAGCTTCACAATTCAATATTGTAACAAGCAAAAGCCAGCCAATTGAAAAGGTATCACAGTCTTCTGTATTCTCGAAGCCAGTTTCAGATTCATCATCTTCAATATTCAGTTCCTCATTTTCATCATCATTTTCAACTATGATGACTTCACCACAAACGTCAATCACCACATCAGTTAATGTCTCATCATCTACAGCAACTAGTTCTACATCAGCACCAAAATTTTCCTTTTCAACTTCATTTTCAGCAGTGTCTACTTCATCACCTACGACTGAATTTAGTGAATCTACGACAAGTTCTATAGTTGCAGTAGATGCTAATAAAAAAGCTTCATCTCTATCCTCGTCATCAGTTTCTTTCTCTGCTTCTGTTTCTTCTTCCGTTTCCTCGTCTATTCAGCCTCTCCAAATGCCTGTACCCTTGCCTTCTGATTCATCTCCCGTGAAGTTGTCTGATAGTTTGAAAATTGAGGCACCTGGCTTGACAAAAGATGAGGATTCGTTGATACAGGCACCACCTCTGCAACATGAACTTCCAGCAGCAGAATTGGGCTTGAAGCCTCAATTTTCAGTATCATCTTCAATGAAAAGTGAAACACCTACTGGAGTGTCATCTGGAAGCCAAACCAGCATCATTGATGTTGCAAGTCCTGTAACTAATTTGGCATCAAATGCTCAGCCACTGCAGCCTTCTACTGGAAATAGTCTTTCAGCACCAGTGTCAACTAGCATTAGTACCACTAATGGAAAAAGCGGAACATTGGATGTCACGCAAGAGGATGAGATGGAGGAGGAGGCTCCTGAGACAAACCAAATGAGTGAACTTGGCTTGGGAAGCTTAAGTAGCTTCGGAATTGGCTCAACTCCTAACCCAACTGCTCCTAAGCCTAACCCGTTTGGTGCTCCATTTGGAGTTGTGGCTACAAGTCCAGCTATCTCTTCATTCACCACGACTGTTAATAGTGGGGAGTTGTTTAGACCTGCATCATTTAGTTTCCAATCTCCACAGCCTTCCCAATCAGCTCAACCTGCAAGTTTTGGTGCATTCTCTGGCGGCTTTGCTTCTAGCACACCTGGTCAAGCACCTGCTCCGAGTGCTTTTGGCCAACCAGCACAGCTTGGAGCTGGACAGCAGGCTTTGGGATCAGTTCTTGGTTCTTTTGGGCAGTCACGGCAGCTTGGCACTACAGTACCAGGAAGTGGATTTGCTTCTCCGAGCGGTTTTGGTGGTGGTTTTGCTAGTCCCCAATCTGCTGCTGGATTTTCTAATCCTGCTACAGGAGGTGGGTTTGCTGGTATGGCCTCTACTACTGGTGGCTTTTCTAGTTTAGCTTCAGGTGCTGGGGGATTTTCTGGTGTTGCTTCTGGTGGTGGATTTGGTGGTCTGGCTTCAGGTGGTGGTGGATTTGGTGGTGTGGCTTCAGGTGGTGGTGGATTCGGTGGTGTGGCTTCAGGTGGGGGTGGATTCGGTGGTGCGGCTTCAGGTGGGGGTGGATTCGGTGGTGCGGCTTCAGGTGGGGTTGGATTTGGTGGTGCGGCTTCAGGTGGGGGTGGATTCGGTGGTGCGGCTTCAGGTGGGGGTGGATTCGGTGGTGCGGCTTCAGGTGGGGGTGGATTCGGTGTTGCGGCTTCAGGTGGGGGTGGATTTGGTGGTCTGGCTTCAGGTGGTGCGTCTGGTGGCACCGGAGGATTTGCTGCTGCTGGCACAGGTAAAATTCACTGTTTATTCTGTTTGTCCTAGTCTGGCTCTGTACATTGGTTATGATTGTGACTTAAGCCACGTAAGTATCTATCTGTGTAGGGGGTGGTGGGTTCGGTGCTTTCGGCAGCCAACAAAGAAATGCTGGTTTCTCAGCCTTTGGAGGCGGTAATGGACAAACCGGAAAACCTCCTGAGCTCTTCACACAGATAAGAAAGTAGTTTTGATGAATTCTTTACGGATGTGATTTTTATTTGTTGGTAGGTGCGTGAGTATATATAAATATTATCCATAACATTTTGTATTATTGATGTTTTAACCGGTAACCGGTAGTTTTAGCAATATAATTGTGCTCATATTGCGCAGTTTTGAACTATCATGTTAATTGGAAATGCTGTTTATATGTTTACATTTAATGGTTAGAGAGTTTTGGTCAATCAAGTGTAATAGTTATTTTTAATTTACTAAAATTTGATGCATTTTGATATGTATGATTCGATTATATTTGTTATGCACTAGTCTCTAAGCATTAATCATATAATGTAAAAATAATTGTAGGAAAGGCTGGTTACATTAGATTAAAAAAATGAGAAGATTCTGGTAGATGATAAAAAAGGGTAAACTTCATAAATAGTCATCGACTATACTCTAATTATCTTTGGGTGCATTTAGAATTATCGGTTTTAACCCCTTTAAAGGAAGGACAAACTTGTTACAAATGCCTTGGAATATTTTCTTTGAATTGATTTATGTTAATTACTTTATGGAGGCATTTAATGGAAAGAAGTTAGAGAAGCTTAATAATGAGAAAGTTGCTTCTTTGGCATATGCTCGAATCTAAAAAAAAACAACTCTTGTTGCCCACTTCTGAAAGTTTTTAATGTTGATGCATATGGGCTTTCTTTTTGGTTTGTTGTGTTATAAAAACAGTGGGCAACAAGAGTTGTAAACATATAATCGAATCAAATTAAAATTATAAAACATTAGACAAATTTAAAAGAAAATAATGAAAAGGGGTCAATTTGGAATAAAAATAAAATTTTGGGGACTGTAATAAACAAAAATATTAAATTAAAAGTATAAAAATTAGTGTAATTAAAAAAACAATAAGTAGATGTCAATTTAGAATAAAAATAAAATTATAGGGTCTAGAATGAACAAATTTTCAAATTAAAATTATAAAACATGATGAATTAAAATATATATATAGGGGTCAATATGGAATTAAAAGAAAGTTAAGGGATTAGAATGAAGAAAATATCAAATTAAAATAATAAAACATTTGACAAATTAAAAAAAATAAGTGTGGGTCAATTTTGAATAATAAATGTGGACAAATTAAAATAAAATTAAGGGACTAGAATGAAGAAAATACTAAAACACACATGTATACATACATACTAAAACACATATATATGCATGTATTTAAGTTTTAGTATATATATATATATATCTATATATATATATACTAGAACATACATATTTGTATGTATATATGTATACCCCTAAACAATACCCATAAACCTCAACCTTTAAATCTTATAATCACTAATAATTAGAGTACAAGCCTAATCCTCTAATCCTTAAACTAATCTCATAACCCCAAATTATTAAGTTGACGCATTTACCCCTAAACCCCAAACATGAATATCTAAATCTTACAGACACTATTCACTAATAATTAGAGTGCAAGCCTAATCACATAATCCCTAAACTAATCTCATAGCCCCAAACAATCAACTTGACACACTTACCCTTAAACCCTAAACATAAACTCATAAATCTAACAAACAAAATAAATTGAAACATAAAAAGGACAAATCTAAAAATAAATTAAAACTAAATTATTAATTAGAGCCAAAATCACAAATGAATAAAATTATTAAACCTAATTACTTACCAAATCTTTATACGAGGACCAAATCAAATTTAAAGCAAACCAAAAAACTTAATAATTAATTAATTTATGAAGCATGTCCTAATTAAATAAAATTTAAAGAAACTAAACCAAAAGTTAAGACTAAAAAAATAAACTAAAACTTAAAAAAACCTAAACACTAACCATCTAATTAAGGAAGGACCTAAAGAATAATTAACACCTAAATAAAAAATCTCATATCCACTCAATTGATACGGCGGCAAAATTTCCCCCCACCCCCCATTTTGTTTGATGGCGGCAAAATTCCCCCCCCCCCCAAATTGCCAAAATACCCCCATTTTATTTAGGTTAAAGGGGTAATTTTGCCCCCAAGTTCGACCCGAATATGCAATGTCGCCCCTCGCCGAAAAACGCACTCAATGTACCCCTTATGTTTGAAAAATTGATCAATTTCGACCCTTGACTAACGTTGACTAACGTTCCCGTCAATTCCTGGGTGACGGGCCGTTAACTCCTGCACGGTCAGCTATCCTTGCCAGCTGGCTTGCCGTGTGACGCGCTAACGTGGAAAAAAACTTACGTGGCAATTTTTTTTTAAAATAATAAAAATATTACTCCCTCCGTCCCACTAAAACTGTCACATGTTGACTTTTTTTGGTCAAAATTTTTCAACTTTGACTATAATTTATTTAAATATTTTAATTAATTAAAAATTATAAAAAATATATTTAAAAATTAGTTGATTCAAAGTTTTTAAAATATATTTTTTCATATTTTTATCAATAATAAATTTTAAATTATAAGAGGTCAAAGTTAAAAAAGTTTGACCCAAAAAAGTCAACATGTGACAGTTTTAGTGGGACAGAGGGAGTATATTATTATATAATATTAATATTTTCTTTATATATATGAACCCTAAACCTATTTTCACGTCTTCAAGTTCTTCTTCCATTGCCGTTTCATATTGCTAGGTAATGTTTGATTCATTTTCTTTTTTTTCCCTTCAAATTAATCAATCGTTTAGGGTTTAGGGTTCATTATCTACTGTTGGTATTGCCTCATTGCCTTGATTGATGATCTAGGTCGTACCCTTTATCACTGTGTTCCCAAACTCATCAATGACTTGCCCTACGTTCCCTAACGAGCCCTGAGCTACCTCGATTTCTTTTTTGAGACCCACCGCGAATTCTTCGAGATCGCGCCGGTAGGTTTCGATTACGGATTCGGATCTGGTTGCTATCGTTTTGAACAGCCCGCCGAAGCTCCAGCCGGTAGGATCAGGGTCGAAATCGGACAGTTTGGGGGAGGAATCAGGGGTGGAGTATTCGGCTCTGGGGGTATCGGATTCGGGTTGGAGTTGGGGTTTAGAAGGATCTGGGTCATCGGCGAAAACTGATTTGAAGAAATCCATGGTGAGAAATTAGAGTTCACTGTGTTAAGAATTGACTGGGATTTGGGGATGCGGAAATGAAAATTATGAAAAATTTTCTGAAATTCTGATATGATAAAGAAACGAAGGGTGTGAAGCGGGGATATTGTAACACCCGTGTTCCGGGCCTAAGAGTTAGTCGGGTATTAGTTCGAGTTAAATAAAACTAAATTAAAGCAATTCAATTTCAAATAATGGTCTAAATGAATTTTATTAAGTTGGGAAGGACCTATGGGGCTATTTACCCAAGTTTTAAAAAAAAAAAGAAGACCACTTTATGGTAAAGTTATCTTCCTCCCCCATTCTTCCTCCTTTTCCCATTTTGAAAACCCCCACCATTTCTAAAACCTCCCAAGCTTGGAATTACTATTCCATCAATTTTAGCACCCGATTTCCACACCATTTTAAGAGGTAATTGTATTTTCTTAACCTCCTCTCCATCCTCTACTTGCTTATTGTCTTAAATTTCAAAAATGTGGGTTTTGAAAAATTAGGGTTTATGATGAAAATTGGGTTTTAATGGGGTCTTTCAATTGGTCTTAAGAAATTGTGTTGGGGTTTTTGTTAATCATGCTAAAGTATACAACATATATGAATTTGGTCAATTTTGGATGAATTTTCGTAGGGGGTCTTTAGGGCCAATTTTAGGGTTTGAAAAATTGGGTTTTTGAGAGGATTTGTGTGGGAATTGAAGGGCTGATGGTCTAGTTATGTTAGGAGGGTGATTTGGGATGTTTTGGAAGTCTTTTGGATGCTTGAAATTGGGTATTTCAGCCCTTGGTTGTGGGAGTCCGAAAATTTGGGTTTTGGGATACTATGTGATTTGAAATTTGTGGAAATTGAGTTGTGTTTTGCGATGTGGATTGATAATTGAGTTAGCATTGATTTGGGAAGTGATGAATGTATTTTGTTTGGCTAGAAGCAAGGGGAAACGTTGAAGGAGCTTTGGGACCAAATCCGGGTGCGTAGGAGGATTGTTCGATTTGCTAAGGAAGGGCGGTGAGTGGTCTAAACTTGTTTTAGAGTTGGTTCGAGCATGAGTAGTGTGTGTGTGCGCAAGTGTGCTTGGTAGGCCACTTCCTTTTAATCCAAGTAGTTAACTTAGTCTAATTTCCTTAAATGCTATGTGCTTGATGACTATGCTCAAATGCTTGTGATTAGATGGTGCATGTATATGTATATCATGATGTGGATATATGTGTTGAGCATGAATGTGTTGATGATATGTGGTTGGTGATACATGTTGTGGTTACAATAATTGGCACTAAAAATTACCGGTTGTAAATGATCGATCATTAGGATAGTGTGCACACAAATTGAGTCAAAACGTACGTGGCCTTGATGGCGTTAAGTCATCAAGGAGGAGTACGGTGATGTAGCATTCCACCGGAAGCTTATTGTATTTCTACGGGATGATGAGTGGAATCCCATCCGTAGGGCATGTGGCGATGAGTGGAATCCCGCACATGCAAGGTCCGGTGATGAGTGGAATCCCACCGAGGTAAAGTGTTGTCAAGGTTTTAATCCGCACAATCGGGGTAATTAAGGTGGCCAATTAAACTTGTTCATGAATTGTGATATATGATGGTGATATGTGGTTTTGATATATGGTATTGCATGATGATCTAATGATGCTTAATCTTGCTAGGATTGAGAGACCATATTTGCCACTTGAAGGACTAGCTAGGTCTACTTGGTTATATGCAATGCTTGATATGTATGAGTTTAGGATTACATGCTTGAGCCCTGCATTGTTGTTGTTTTTCGTTTTAGAGCACCCTCACTAAGCTTATAGCTTACGCTCTCAATGTTCAACAATGCAGATCATTAGCGTGGTGTTAGCTCGAGGCAAGGCAAGAAGGGCATCCAAGTTTGTAGCTCAAGTATGGTTACCGATTTTGTAATAGCTAGCAATGTGGCAAGTGTCTTTGTATGAGCATGTGTGACTCATTTGATGGATGTTGATTTTGGTTTGATTATGGATTGTATGCATGTAATGCCTTGATGATGGTTGATGTGTATGATGGCATGCTTTAGGGTGTTTAGGTTGCCTTATGTATGGATGCGAACCTCTTGAGTTTGACTTGTGCTTTTAAGACCATTTGAGCCTTCAAGTATGCTTATTAATGCCTATATCGCTCATTAAATTGAATGCTATGTATGATTGCTTAAATCCATGTTTGATTGACTCCCTTGGCTTAAATATGCATGCTTTATGGTTGGCTTGCCTTAGGGATGGATGATAGTGTGTTGGTTGAAGGGTTAGAGGGATTTAGGGGCCTCCTTGTGCTCTAAATCAGCTCAAACCTGCAGTTTCGTAGCTGGGGTATCGATACCGTTGATCTGGTATCGATACTACCCTGTGGTTTTAGGCTTCGTGTATCGATACTCGAGGGGGAGTATCGATACCTTTTTGGCCACTGGTGCTACTGTCGATTTCGGTATCGATACTCCTCTCAAGGGTATCGATACCGTTGTCTTGGCTTTGACCGTGGGAAGTCAACTTTAGGGGAGGGTATCGATACCCTCATTTGGGGTATCGATACTGTCTCCTCAGGTTGACCAAACCTTGTTGACCTAGTCACAGGGGTATCGATACCCCTCTTAAGGGTATCGATACCGCCTGCAGGATAACTTTAAAAATGGGCTGTTAAGTGTTAGTTTGGGTTCGATTGATTGATTAGTAAATTTTGCTCCGTTGTATGATCACTTAGGATGTAATTCTCATCTAGACAAGACTTAAATGAAAAAAAAAAGTTATAGGGTTGCTAACCGAGGGAGAGTTCCTTAGGGAGTTTTCACTCGGTTTTCCCCGTGTAGCTCACTCGGACCGGTCATCCGGCCAGACCGGGACGAGGGGGTTACATTTGTTGGTATCAGAGCCTGAGGTTACTGAGACCTCGGGCAGGTAAGTGAGGTAAGATTATTGTGTTAAATGCTTGTGTTGTTCGATGCATGATTTGCCATGAATCCTTGATGCTTTATTGATCGTATGATGTTTTGAATGCATGAATGGTCGTGTCTCGTGTGAGTGTGTGCCCATTGCTACTACTACTTAATTTAAAAAGGATTTTTGAAAGAGGAATACTTGAGCACTATTGGACCCTTGCTTTGGCTAACGTAATCCTATTTGTTTCTTGTTGTAGTTTATACCTTGCTAGTTGAACCATGAGACCACGCGGGAGGCCTAGGATGGTTCGACCGGAACCACGGGCAGAGGCTCCGAGAGTTGAGCCAGTTGTGAGAGTTGAGGCTCAAGTGGGAGAGCCAGTGGTTGGAGTTGGAGCTCCTCCACCACCTCCACCACCACCACCTCCTCCACCGGGAGTGGGAGGCGAGGCCGGGCCCGAAGGAATGGGACCACAAGGAGGCCAAGGTGGCCAAGGTGGCCAAGGACCGGCCGGAATTGACTTAGCTCCGTTGGTTCAGGCAATAGCCGGAGCGTTCCAGGCTGCAGTTGCTGGGGGTCAGGCAGCTCATCATCAGGGTGAGGGCACCGGGTTGCCATTAGAGAGACTTCGGGGCCTTGGGGCCGAAGAGTTTAGAGGTGCTACTCCGGAGAGGTCAGAGATGTGGTTTGAGAAGACCGTCCGTATCCTTGCTCAGATGGGGTGTACTGGTGATCGTAAGTTGGGCTGTGTTGAGTCCTTGCTTCAGGGTGATGCCTACACCTGGTGGGTCACCGTTACTTCGGGGATGGATGAGGCCGAGATCAATTGGGAGTTCTTTGAGACAGCTTTCCGGAAGAAGTATTTGGGTCCGCGATACCTCGATGAGAGGAAGAGGGAGTTTATGGCATTGTCTCAGGGGAGTATGTCCGTGACTGATTATGAGATCCGATTCGTCAGACTAAGTCAGTATGCACCTGAACTCGTACCTACTGAGGTGGAGCGTTGTAACCGCTTCCGATATGGGCTGAATGAGGAGATCAAGACTTATACTCTAGCTTCTGATTACTTTGATTTTGATGTCTTGGTCTCGAGGGCCAAGGACTTGGAGCACAGTTTGAGTTTGACTAGGCGGTCAGGTGGATCTAGTTCAGGTAAGAGGTCCAGCAACTTTGATAGAGGAGATGCCAAGAGGCATCGGGACAACCGGCATCAGTATGATCATAGGCGTGGTGGCAGTAACCACGGTAGGGGCCACCAGGGCCAGAGAGCTGGTGGGAAGTTGCCCACATGTGCTTCCTGCGGGAGGAACCACACCGGTGAGTGTTGGGGAAATTATCATTCGTGTTGGAGTTGTGGTGCTAGGGACCACATTAGGCGTGACTGTCCACATCAGGTGGGACAGGCACCAGCTCAGGCTCCTGCTAGAGCCAATGACTTTCAGAGAGGCCGCGGGCGCGGTAGAGGTAATTTCCAGCCGAGGAACGATGGTCAGAGGAACTTAGCTCATGTAGTCGCAGTCCAGCCGGAGGGCGGAGGACAGGCTAGGGTTTACGCTCAGCGCGGGGAGCAGCATGACACCGATGTGATCGCAGGTAATTTCTCGATACAGTCTTTGGGTTTGCTTTCTTTGATTGACTCTGGGTCTACACATTCCTACATATTGAGTGAGCATGCACAGTCTTTGAATTTGCCTTGTGAGTTGTTAGAGGTAGGAGTTAGTGTTACTAGTTCCTTTGGGGACACGGTGGTGGTTAGGAAGATGTACCGAAGGTGTCCGTTGATGGTTCAGGGGCATGTGTTTCCAGTGGATATGATGGAACTTCCCTTCTATGGTTTTGATGTGATTCTGGGTATGGATTGGCTCACGGAACATAGAGCTAGGATAGATTTTGAAACTAAGCGGATTTCTTTGAAGCTCACAGAGGATTATGAGATTGTTGTGGTGGGTGAGAATGTGAAGTTCTTATCCAATGTGGTTTCAGTGTTAGAGGCCAAGAAATTAGTTGAGTTAGGGTGTGAAGCATACTTAGCGTATGTGATGAACCCTAACATGAGTGAGGTTAGACCTCAGGACATCCGGACAGTATGTGACTTTCCTAGTGTGTTTCCGGAAGAATTGCCAGGGTTACCACCGGACAGAGAGGTAGAGTTCAGCATTGAGACTTATTCTGATTCAGCTCCTGTTTCGATTGCTCCGTATCGTATGGCACCGAAAGAATTGAAAGAGTTGAAGACTCAGTTGCAAGAATTGACAGATAGAGGTTTTATTAGGCCTAGTTCTTCACCTTGGGGTGCACCAGTGTTGTTTGTGAAGAAGAAAGATGGAAGTATGAGAATGTGCATAGATTACAGACAGTTGAATCAGTTGACAGTGAAGAACAAATATCCGTTGCCTAGAATTGATGACTTGTTTGATCAGTTGAGGGGAGCATCGGTCTTTTCGAAGATTGATTTGAGATCAGGTTACTACCAGCTAAAGGTTAGAGAGGTTGATGTACCGAAGACGGCCTTTAGGACTAGGTATGGACACTATGAGTTTTTAGTCATGCCATTTGGGTTGACTAATGCACCGGCAGCTTTCATGGACATGATGAATAGGATTTTTCATCAGTATCTAGATCAGTTTGTAGTTGTATTTATTGATGACATTTTGGTGTACTCGCGAACTGAAGAAGACCATGACCGACATTTGAGACTTGTTTTGAAGACTTTGCTAGATCATCAGTTGTATGCGAAGCTCAGCAAGTGTGAGTTCTGGATACGAGAGGTAGTCTTCTTAGGACATGTAGTATCAGCTGAAGGCATTAGAGTTGATCCGAAGAAGATTGAAGCCATTGTTGAGTGGAAGCAACCAAAGTCAGTGACAGAAGTACGTAGCTTCCTAGGCTTAGCCGGATACTATAGAAGATTTGTGGAAGGTTTCTCTAAATTAGTCGCTCCGTTGACACAGCTACTTCAGAAGAGTGTTCAGTTTGAGTGGACAGATGCAAGACAGAGAGCCTTTGAAAAATTGAAAGAAGCTTTGACCCAAGCTCCGATCTTGATTCAGCCTGAGTCCGGGAAGGACTATGTGATTTATAGTGATGCCTCGTATGTAGGGTTAGGGTGTGTTCTGATGCAAGACCGAAGAGTAGTGGCTTATGCCTCAAGACAGTTGAAGACACATGAACGCAATTATCCGACCCATGACATAGAGTTAGCTGCAGTTGTGTTTGCTCTGAAGATTTGGAGGCACTATTTGTATGGTGAGAAATGCACAGTATACACCGACCACAAGAGTTTGAAGTACATTATGACTCAGCGAGATTTGAATCTCAGACAGCGTAGATGGTTAGAGTTGCTAAAGGACTATGATCTTACTATTGAGTACCATCCGGGTAAGGCCAATGTAGTGGCCGATGCATTGAGTAGGAAGGTGGCCGTGGACTTGAGGGCCATGTTTGCTAGATTGAGTTTGTCCGGAGATGGTGGCTTAGCAGCCGAGCTTCAGGTTAGACCTACTCTAGGTCAGATGATTCGAGAGAAACAGCTCTTAGATAGATCTTTGGCACCTCACGTGCAAGATATAGCCGAAGGTAGATCTTCAGACTACAGTTTCAGTTCCGATGGGGTCTTATGTTTCAAGGACAGAATAGTTGTGCCTGAAGACAGTGATTTGAGACGTACGATCTTGACTGAAGCCCACAGTAGTCCATTTGCTATGCATCCAGGAAGTACGAAGATGTACCGTGATTTGAAGAATGAGTACTTTTGGGTTGGCTTGAAGAGAGATGTAGCCGACTTTGTGAGTAAGTGCCTAGTGTGTCAGAGAGTGAAGGCGGAACATCAGGTTCCCTCAGGTTTGTTACAGCCGTTGAGAATTCCGGAATGGAAATGGGAGAACATCACCATGGATTTTGTTTCGGGTTTGCCTTTGACTCCTACGAAGAAGAACTCAGTTTGGGTGATAGTAGATCGTTTTACGAAGTGTGCTCACTTCTTGGCAGTCAACACTACTTACACCTTAGATAGATTGGCCGATTTGTACATTGGTGAGATTGTGAGGTTACATGGTGTGCCGAAGTCCATTGTGTCAGATAGAGATCCACGGTTTACTTCGAGATTTTGGGAGTGTCTGCATACAGCTTTGGGTACCCGTTTGAACTTCAGCACTTCTTATCATCCTCAGTCAGATGGTCAGTCAGAGAGGGTTATTCAGATCTTAGAGGATATGTTGCGATGTTGTATCATTGACTTTCAGGGTACTTGGGAGAAGCATCTGCCTCTAGTGGAGTTTGCGTACAACAACAGTTTTCAGTCGAGCATTCAGATGGCTCCGTATGAGGCCTTGTATGGTCGGAAGTGTAGAACTCCAGTGTGTTGGGCCGAGGTAGGACAGAAACTGTTACCCATGCCGGATTTGCTAAAGGGGACAACCGACAAGGTAAAATTGATTTGTGATCGCTTGAAGGCTGCTTCGGATAGGCAGAAGTCCTATGCCGATTTAAAGAGGAAGGAAGTTGAGTTCGCAGTGGGTGAGAAGGTGTTCTTGAAAGTGTCTCCGTGGAAGAAAGTGATGAGATTTGGCCGAAAGGGAAAGTTGAGTCCGAGGTACATAGGGCCGTATGAGATTGTGAAGAGAGTTGGTCCGGTTGCTTATCAGTTGCGTTTGCCATCCGAGTTAGAGAAGATACACGATGTGTTCCATGTATCCATGCTTCGTAAGTATAGGTCCGATCCATCACATGTTATGCCCGTAGAAGAAATTGAATTGAATCCAGATTTAACTTATGAAGAAGAGCCTGTTGAGATCTTAGCTTCAGACAGTAAGGTGTTGAGGGGTAGATCAATTGAGCTAGTAAAGGTGCGGTGGCAACGTAGAGGTGTGGACGAGGCCACCTGGGAGAGGAAGGAGGATATGGAAAAGCAGTTTCCGTATCTCTTTCAGTCAGGTAATTTCGGGGACGAAATTTCCTTAAGTGGGGGAGAGTTGTAACACCCGTGTTCCGGGCCTAGGAGTTAGTCGGGTATTAGTTCGAGTTAAATAAAACTAAATTAAAGCAATTCAATTTCAAATAATGGTCTAAATGAATTTTATTAAGTTGGGAAGGACCTATGGGGCTATTTACCCAAGTTTTTTAAAAAAAAAAGAAGACCACTTTATGGTAAAGTTATCTTCCTCCCCCATTCTTCCTCCTTTTCCCATTTTGAAAACCCCCACCATTTCTAAAACCTCCCAAGCTTGGAATTACTATTCCATCAATTTTAGCACCCGATTTCCACACCATTTTAAGAGGTAATTGTATTTTCTTAACCTCCTCTCCATCCTCTACTTGCTTATTGTCTTAAATTTCAAAAATGTGGGTTTTGAAAAATTAGGGTTTATGATGAAAATTGGGTTTTAATGGGGTCTTTCAATTGGTCTTAAGAAATTGTGTTGGGGTTTTTGTTAATCATGCTAAAGTATACAACATATATGAATTTGATCAATTTTGGATGAATTTTCGTAGGGGGTCTTTAGGGCCAATTTTAGGGTTTGAAAAATTGGGTTTTTGAGAGGATTTGTGTGGGAATTGAAGGGCTGATGGTCTAGTTATGTTAGGAGGGTGATTTGGGATGTTTTGGAAGTCTTTTGGATGCTTGAAATTGGGTATTTCAGCCCTTGGTTGTGGGAGTCCGAAAATTTGGGTTTTGGGATACTATGTGATTTGAAATTTGTGGAAATTGAGTTGTGTTTTGCGATGTGGATTGATAATTGAGTTAGCATTGATTTGGGAAGTGATGAATGTATTTTGTTTGGCTAGAAGCAAGGGGAAACGTTGAAGGAGCTTTGGGACCAAATCCGGGTGCGTAGGAGGATTGTTCGATTTGCTAAGGAAGGGCGGTGAGTGGTCTAAACTTGTTTTAAAGTTGGTTCGAGCATGAGTAGTGTGTGTGTGCGCAAGTGTGCTTGGTAGGCCACTTCCTTTTAATCCAAGTAGTTAACTTAGTCTAATTTCCTTAAATGCTATGTGCTTGATGACTATGCTCAAATGCTTGTGATTAGATGGTGCATGTATATGTATATCATGATGTGGATATATGTGTTGAGCATGAATGTGTTGATGATATGTGGTTGGTGATACATGTTGTGGTTACAATAATTGGCACTAAAAATTACCGGTTGTAAATGATCGATCATTAGGATAATGTGCACACAAATTGAGTCAAAACGTACGTGGCCTTGATGGCGTTAAGTCATCAAGGAGGAGTACGGTGATGTAGCATTCCACCGGAAGCTTATTGTATTTCTACGGGATGATGAGTGGAATCCCATCCGTAGGGCATGTGGCGATGAGTGGAATCCCGCACATGCAAGGTCCGGTGATGAGTGGAATCCCACCGAGGTAAAGTGTTGTCAAGGTTTTAATCCGCACAATCGGGGTAATTAAGGTGGCCAATTAAACTTGTTCATGAATTGTGATATATGATGGTGATATGTGGTTTTGATATATGGTATTGCATGATGATCTAATGATGCTTAATCTTGCTAGGATTGAGAGACCATATTTGCCACTTGAAGGACTAGCTAGGTCTACTTGGTTATATGCAATGCTTGATATGTATGAGTTTAGGATTACATGTTTGAGCCCTGCATTGTTGTTGTTTTTCGTTTTAGAGCACCCTCACTAAGCTTATAGCTTACGCTCTCAATGTTCAACAATGCAGATCATTAGCGTGGTGTTAGCTCGAGGCAAGGCAAGAAGGGCATCCAAGTTTGTAGCTCAAGTATGGTTACCGATTTTGTAATAGCTAGCAATGTGGCAAGTGTCTTTGTATGAGCATGTGTGACTCATTTGATGGATGTTGATTTTGGTTTGATTATGGATTGTATGCATGTAATGCCTTGATGATGGTTGATGTGTATGATGGCATGCTTTAGGGTGTTTAGGTTGCCTTATGTATGGATGCGAACCTCTTGAGTTTGACTTGTGCTTTTAAGACCATTTGAGCCTTCAAGTATGCTTATTAATGCCTATATCGCTCATTAAATTGAATGCTATGTATGATTGCTTAAATCCATGTTTGATTGACTCCCTTGGCTTAAATATGCATGCTTTATGGTTGGCTTGCCTTAGGGATGGATGATAGTGTGTTGGTTGAAGGGTTAGAGGGATTTAGGGGCCTCCTTGTGCTCTAAATCAGCTCAAACCTGCAGTTTCGTAGCTGGGGTATCGATACCGTTGATCTGGTATCGATACTACCCTGTGGTTTTAGGCTTCGTGTATCGATACTCGAGGGGGAGTATCGATACCTTTTTGGCCACTGGTGCTACTGTCGATTTCGGTATCGATACTCCTCTCAAGGGTATCGATACCGTTGTCTTGGCTTTGACCGTGGGAAGTCAACTTTAGGGGAGGGTATCGATACCCTCATTTGGGGTATCGATACTGTCTCCTCAGGTTGACCAAACCTTGTTGACCTAGTCACAGGGGTATCGATACCCCTCTTAAGGGTATCGATACCGCCTGCAGGATAACTTTAAAAATGGGATGTTAAGTGTTAGTTTGGGTTCGATTGATTGATTAGTAAATTTTGCTCCGCTGTATGATCACTTAGGATGTAATTCTCATCTAGACAAGACTTAAATGAAAAAAAAAAGTTATAGGGTTGCTAACCGAGGGAGAGTTCCTTAGGGAGTTTTCACTCGGTTTTCCCCGTGTAGCTCACTCGGACCGGTCATCCGGCCAGACCGGGACGAGGGGGTTACAGATATATATAAAGAAAATATTAATATTATATAATAATATAATATTTTTATTATTTTTTTTAAAAAATTGCCACATAAACTTTTTTTCCACGTCAGCGCGTGACACGGCAAGCCAGCTGGCAAGGATAGCTGACCGTGCAGGAGTTAACGGCCCGTCACCCAGGAATTGACGGGAACGTTAGTCAACGTTAGTCAAGGGTCGAAATTGATCGATTTTTCAAACATAAGGAGCACATTGAGTGCGTTTTTCGGCGAGGGGCGACATTGCATGGGTCGAACTTGGGGGCAAAAGTACCCCTTTAGCCTTTTATTTAATATGGTCTCAAAATTCCCCCCATAATTTCCTATCAATCAAAAAAACTTTCCCCCATTAATTCAAAAAAACTTCCCCTAAACTAAAAAATATTATTATTATTATTATTATTTTAATAGTTATAATTAAATTTTTTAATAAAATATTTCTTAAATTTAATGATCACAATTAATAAATTGGCTTAAATTTTAAATAATTTGTTTTAAATTCATCCATCACAATTTATTAATTTAATAGAACTTTTAAATTTTGAATATTTTTAATAAAATAAATTTAAGTATGCTAATTCTTATTAAATTTCACAAATAATTTATATTGAATGAGTTAGTATTAAATTAATTTAATAAATTAATACTTTACATTTATCAACACTTTAAATTTATCAAATCGTAGACTTCTTCAACTATATATTAGGTAAATATCAAGTCAAATCAATATCATTCAGGTTAAAAATAGGTCGGGTTCAAAGCAGGTCGGGTCAATTAACAGGTCGGGTTCAAAACAGGTCGGGTCCAAAACAGGTCTGGTTCAAAACAGGTCGGGTAATATCGGATCTCGGGTCAATTCAGTCGGGTAAAATCGGTTATCTGCCAGGTCGGCTTCGGGTTCGGGTTTGTTTCAGTCGGGTGCAGGTCGGGTTTCAGGTCCACAGTAACAGGTCCAATTCGGGTTCAGGTCGTTTTCAGTCGGACGCAGGTCGGGTTCGGTCACTACAGTAACAGGTCGAATTCAGGTTCGAGTCAACAACAGTCGGTTACAGATCGGGTTCGAGTCATTAAATTTTCAGGTCAAATCAAGTTCTGACTCGAGCAGGTTTGAGTCGGGTTTTCAGGTCGGGTCAGCTTTTTACATCCCTAGTTGTAGTATAGTGGTGAGTATTCCCACTTGTCACGCGGGTGACCCAGGTTCAAAACCCGCTTATCACGCGGGTGACCCGGGTTCTCTATATTTAAAACGAAGGCTTATATCAGTGAAAGTTGTGAGTAATTTACTATTTTCATTTCTTAGTTTAAAATTAATAGTTAAAGAATTATTAAACAACGGTCATGAGCAATTTCATTTTATTTATACTATTAACTTAAATGCTAGAAATCATAATCAATGAAACATGTGCATTCTGCAGGAATTATAAAATGTTTAAAAACTATATATATAAATCCAGTACCAATAAGGTCGTTGTAGTATAGTGTAAGTATTCCTGCCTGTCACGCGGGTGACCCGGGTTCGATCCCCGGTAACGGCGTAAACTATTTTTTTCCCTCACTTTCCTTCTTCAAAAAGCTTAAACAAAGAGAAATGGCGTCGCCCGGACTCGAACCGGAGACCTTCAGTGTGTTAGACTGACGTGATAACCAACTATACCACGACACCTTCGATATCAGAATTGCCATGTCATATTTGTATACCTATAATAAAACACCTACCAAACAATTTATGAATCTAAATTTGTTTGAAATAGAACAATACTAACAGTAATTACTATTAAAAAAGAAAAAGGATTGGAACGTTGAAGAATGAAGATATATGCAAAACATTCCTTCCCTAATCCCTACCATTACCTCAACTTCCAACTAAGCAGAAATTCCTTCATATACCGCCTGCTGCTGATTTCTGAATATACAAAATCCAGACTTCTTTGAGAGGCTTTAATTCTGTTTCGGAAATAAGTCTGCTTACTTGTTCAGAATTAATATAGAGATGATAAAACTCAAAACTTTTACCTTCATTCTTTTTCTGAATTAAGTCTGCTCTTCCAGGAATGAACAATGAACGATTCTCCTCACATAAAGGACTTCAAATTTAAGATTTTTGTTATATTGGGAATTTGGGAAAATTGAGTTAAATCAAGTTATAACCTTAATAGTATACATCAACAAGGTTGTTTTCCTTTTTAAATCTCTAAACATAGGCTTCGGTTATCTCTTGTTTTTAAATATCTTTCATTTTTATTGCAAAAACACCAGGTGATGACTTCTTTCAAGTTGAGCCTTAAAATCCTCTCCATCTTCCTCGTTGCATTGCTGGCTAGGTTCGAGCCATCCTCGGGGCTTTACATCGGCCGACGACATGTAAACATCGTAAACAAGCTCGAAAACCACGAGACGTTGACGGTCCGTTGCTGGCAGAACAGTGAGGACATGGGAACACGGAACCTGAAGTACAACGAAGAGCTTAAATCGGCTTTCGCGGACCTGTTTTCTTTCCAGCATGTGAACATCGAATGCGACATGGAGTTCGAGGACGGAGGGAGGAGGAGGAGAGGGCATTTCCTTTTGTATGATTCCAGCATTGATGTTAGGACGCGGGAGTGCTATAAATGGTGCAATTGGGCAGTTGGGACATACGGCTTGTATGCGTACGATGAGATTGATCGCAAATGGGATTATGAAATCCCATGGCCTAGTCATTTTTTATAGGTTTTAGCTTTTGAGGAGCATATTAGGGGTGTGCAAAATAAATCGTAATCGTTAACTGTAATCGTTAACTGGTATAATCGTTCATTTTATAGGTTAATTAACTTAATCGTTAAGGTTAAACAATTTTAGTTAATCGAACCGCTAAAAAACGATGGTTAACCTATAAGTTAAACGGTACGGTTAACCTACCATAAACACCTCTAGAGCACATAATATTGACTAATGAGATTCCAGCTGATTTGGACTTACCATCTTCTTTATCAACAATAACTTTCAAGCATTTTTGCTCAAAGTTCAATCTTTTCCCTTCTTTTTAGTTGCTTTCAAACTTTTGAGTCATTATAAGAACTTATCATCTCCTTACACCTTTGAAGAAGAGGGAATTCAACTCTGAAAGAGACAAGTCCATCCAATTCTTCCTTACCTCCAAGAAAAAATGGCAGATCATATATAGGGATGGTCATTTGAAGTTTGAACCATACCTGATAGGTTCCGACCCAACCCTATAGGGTCGGGTTACTTTTATAAAAAAAAATTGGGTTCAGGTTCGGTTTTAGGGTGGAAAATATCCGACCTGGCTCAACCGTACAGGGTCGGATTTTTTTAAAGAATTTTTTGGGTTCAAGTCGGGTTTTTTTGAGGATGGTGTCGAGTTTAGGGTGGAAAATGCCCGACCCTACCCTACTCGAAATAATATTTTAATTTTATTCTAAATATTTAGGTGTAATTACTAATTTGCTATAATGATCCTTTCTTTAATATTCTTTTTAATTGTCTCTATATTTTGTCTAATAAAAATAGAATAATTATTATAATGTACCTTTCAATTTGTATTATTTTCAATTCACTCTCTATTTTATTGAATAAAAATGAAAAAAAAATTATTTTTGTCAGCCCTGGGTCAAGTTTGGATTTTTACTTTAAAATTAGCGCCAAGTTCGGGTCGAGTGGAGCATCATAAAATTTCAGGTTGGGTGAAGGTGTTAAATTTTCGAGTCGAGTGCCGATTGGCCAAAAACTCAACCCATAACCGTCCCTAATCATATCCACGTTAAAAAACCTCTTATATTGTCTTTGATAGTTACATAGATTAATATTATAATATTATTTATTGAGAGAGTCATTTAAATTTTTTGAATTTAAAATTAATAATAAATCACATATTTTTTAGGGATCAAAGATTAAAATTTTAAAATATTTTATGGAGCTGGTCTCTATTTTAGAATATTAGATAATCGATTCGAGCCACTAATAGTGGTAAACTTAAGCCGGATTCGAAATCAAGAGCTCGATATTCAGCTAAAGTTCAATCGAGCACCGTTGTCTAAACTCGAGATATAATCGAATTACTTGAATTCGAACTTGACATAGTAAAGTAACAATAAAAAAGTATATAATAGAGAATAAGTTTGATTAGACTCATGAGCTACTCAAATCAAGTATTATGATACTTGAACTAAGCTCAACTCGATAATGATTGAATCAAATTTGATGTTTTAAAACTGAATCCGAATAGCTTGCGAGTATAAATGTCTCTTACTATTGCCAAGTTACATCAATTCCAGGGAACTTCCTACCACATTGAAGAAGATGAAAATGGAAGAAAGAAAGAAGGAACAAACAAATAACAAATGAACTTCAAAATTTTCAAGTGTCCATTAGCTCCTATAGTTAATACAAGAAGATTCACATTCATCACAATGTTTCCCATTCCTTAAAGATTTTTTTTCTTTTCTAAAATGATCATTTATCTTTTCAAAAAACGAGACGCGGAACACTTAAATCATAAACCAAAATTCACAGCAAAACATCAAATGTCAAAGTAATCAAGTCTACTGCATGAACATATTTAAGACTGACAATAAACCTCAGAGCTTAGCTAACAGCAATTGCAAAATATGAATGAGAGGAAGGAGTCCTCGAATCGCATTACATCGATATAACCGAATCGAACAGTTATCGTAACCAATAAGAACATTCAGAATACAAGGAGCTGTACTAAGAAACTGCAAATTGTAAGATTAACATATCCTGTCATAAAACAGCCACCAACCAAGACTAGTTTACAGTTCAAATATGAGCAAATAACATACAGAAGTTGAGTTATGCAATGAAAAGGAGCTGTACATACGGGCGGAGAGGAGTAGAGCAGCAGGGATGGACCGAGGGGTGCTGGTGGGGCAACTGCCCCCTAAAATTTTAAAAATCATGTATGATTTAGAAAATTTTTAGAATTTTTTTATGTATTTTTTATTAAAAATTATTTTCCGCCCCTTAAACTTTTATAAATTCGCCTCCTGACTTAAAGTCCTAGGTCCGCCCTGTAGAGCAGTAGCCCTAGCCCCTAGACCGGGGGAATGTTGGAGAAGGAGAAGCCTTTGTACCCCTTATATGCGTAATACGCAATCCTTGTATAATAGAATCCGGGAATGAACAATACGCATCCCAGTAGCGCAAAGAAAAGCCCTGAAACAAACAATCATAAACCCACAAATTAACTAATCTGATCGGTCATAATTGAGAAAAAAAAGGAATATACCATGGGCTCGGTCACCACCGACTCTGTTGTAGGCCATGAAGATACCGGAGATGATCCCGAGCGTGCCGAAGACGAGAAGAGCCAGGGCGAGGGCGATCTCCTTGAAGGGAGGGCGGTTGTTGAGGGCGTAAGGCGTCTCCAGCATGAGGTCCTCGTCGGAAATCGAGAAGGCGTGGTCTACGTACGCCATCTATAGCAACACTATGGCAAGAAGAAAGAAGAATCCGTCGCTATAAGCAAACGGTAAAAGTCTATATAGTTGCCTCTCAATTGCCGCTCTTATACTCCCCGCCAATATTTCGATTATTCCAAGAAAGCTATAATTGTTAGCATTTCTTTTATTTTTGGTTAAATTATAAATTATATCATTCAACTTTCTTATCACTCTTATTTCCTTATCAAAATTTAAAAATAAATCAATTTAATCATCAAATTTTTTATTTGCTCTTATTAAAAATAGAAGGATAACATGACACTCACGTATGCTGATTAGGCTACTTTTAACTGACATAAAAACATGTCATCCACATATGTAGGGAGGGACCAAAATATACCTTCAATAAATTTTTTTTAATTTTTTTTATAAATAAATTCAAATTTTTAGGGGCGACTGCTCTCTCGAGCCCCTTTGAATCCATCCAGGTACGTAAGAGTGAACATTTGATCGAGTTGAGTTAAAATATTTTGAGTTATGTGAGTTGATGAGTCTTATTTTATAACTTAAATTTTATTTAAAATTTTTTTAAGTCGAATTAAGTTGTTCAAATTTTTGTTAAAATCTAACTGTAAGCATTATAATATTATGGAACTAATTGATTCTAATTTAAACAACTCTCTATAATCACATATGATATACATAATATTTCTTCATTTCATGTGAAGTACATATGTTAGGATATTAGAATAGGAAGAGAGTTGAAGGACATGACAAAGACTCGAAAACCGACCCATTAATTACTAAAAACATCGAGTTATTCTAAGTACCATTTTATAACTCAAACTTTGTATGAAATTTTTATGAAATTTCTCGAGTCGAGTTTTACACACTCCAATGGTGAGTGGTTCGGTAATGGTTACAAACATTTTGAGTTGCATTCAAAAATTTATAAATATTGTCATAACTCAGGAATATAACATGCTCGTAAGAAAAATGTGAAATTTAAAACATTCAAGTCCATTTTTTCAACCTTCTGAACTCTTACAAGCATCTTAGTAAACATCATCAAAAGTTTCTTCCAAATCTCGTTAAACTGGAAAAAAAAAATATAAAATACAGCGAAGGGTTGGAAGATTGTGGTATTGAGGGTAAGGTCTTGTACTCTTCCCATCTTCCAATGAAAATACCCCGTCTTCAACAGGAATGAACTTGTTAAGGCAGCATCAAGAGCTGTACCAAACCTGCTAAACTTTACGTACCTACTCGCCTGCGACGTAAGTCTTCTCTTCGTAGTATTTCTTTTCACTCTCCGTTTTCTTGGCATTGCGTTTCTACATTGAAATTGAGCAGCAATATCAGAGGCTAGATATAAACTTGATATACATATATGTCTATACACACACTCATCCAGGAGTCGAAACAAAGAAACCAGTAAATGTTGAGAAAACTGATTGTTTAGGGATCTCTTCTAACCGAAAAGTATCAACAGAATGCGATTAGTGTTACACGAACACTCCTTTGAATGCATGCCTTATGCAAAAAGTTTCAACAATATTCTGAAACCTATAACGCAAGTGTCGAACAAGTAATGTTGTTCTGAAAGAATATGAACAACTGCCTATCAATTTCCACTTTCTGCTTATGTATCAGACAATCAACTTGCATTTCTGGTTATGTAAGAGAACAAATTTAACAATAAATGTGAACTTCAAGAAAGTTTATGCAGTCAGTGCAAGTAGTACCATGTAAGCTTCATGATTGGCAACGATCCTTTGGGCTACCGAACTTGTGGTTAAACTTTTAGGGCTTTCAAGAAAACGGAAAATCCCCATTCTCTTTGGGACTGCATAAGGATCGGTTTCACCCTATATGAAGCAAAAATCAGCAATTCCCTTAAATCCAGACACAAGGGGCCATGAGAATGAAATAAATCCAAGGGAGGTCTGTAAACTTACAGGCAACAAAGTGTTGCTCTCAGCAACTGTCCCGCGCACAACAATAGAAATGTTGAAGGTTGTAATCTGTTCAATTAAAGAAATAGCCTCGTAAGTCATGACAGCTATCCAATTTTAAAGAGTGAGAAACCAAATAGCACCAGCAGTAGAAGCAATAATGCAAATCGCCAATGGCATAACAAAAAAGCACAATAAGTTCACAACAAACAAAAAATAAGCAATCGTTAAAAAAGAACAGCATTTTAAATATTTTATGGATGGAAAAGCTTTAATGGTATCCAAACCCCTAAATCATTATAGAAACTAGCAACACTTTGTTAAGTGGTATGATGCAAGTATTTAATGGATGGGCATGCTTTGCCTATAAGTTGGATTTATTCTTATAAGGAATAAGAACTTAAATTATTGTTTCAAGAAGCATTCTCTTGTACAAAATTTGATAGAAAGGATAGGAATACATGAAACAAAGAATTATACTCCCTAATTAAACCAACACCCTTTACTTTTACTCGCCTCAAATGCCTAAACTAAAAATGGATCCCCATCACCGTGGTGTGAGTAAATCATGTAAAAACTCACCACCAAGAGACTATAAGCTTGTTGCCTATTTTTGTGCCACCACCAAGGTAATAATTAAGCTAAACTGATATTGTTACAAAGAAACAGATACATAATCAAAGGGAAATACACTCTTATGCACAGATTAATCCATATATACTTCTACGCATAGCAATATAAAATTTAAAAGAAAACCACACCATATCCTTCGTAATTTCCCAAGGTGCACCAATGATAACTTCATCAACAAAACGGCAAGCTAACACACTAAGACTGCGCTCATGAACGTGCATAACTGGGTAGGGCATCCCCCTGTGCTCTCTGCATGCAAAGTAGACTCGTAAGTTATTTCTTATAAACACTTTACTAAAGTAGGTAAACGTACAAGAGTGTATCTAATGTTAACTCTCTCAACCTTCTAAACTCAAATGTTCCAACAAAACTTAACAGGCATTAAACAAGATAAAAGATAAACCAAGCATAACATGAATAAGTACCTCACAATGTGGTCAGTATGGATACCAACTAGCAAAAAGTCTCCATGCTGCTTGGCCTTCTTGAGGATCTAAGTAAACATAAGATATGGCTTAGGGGGATGGACAACACTGAATGAGTTGCAAAAGTTTCATTGTTCCAGATAAACAGGTACCACAGAGCATAGATCAGTGGTTATAAGTGATTCTTTTCAGTTCTTCAAGTTTATGATGGTATATACCCTCTTTCATCTCTTTCACACAAACCCTCACCCAGCCCCCTCACCTAAAAAAAGAAAGAAAAAAAACAATAAAAAAGGGGTGTTTCTCCTCTTCTCCTAACAATCAGAAATCATAACCCCATAAGTTCATATTTTTAATTTCTTCGGGCTTATTCAGTAGCCGCAGGAACATCTCATTCTCAGCATTTTAGTCCTCGTTCCTTACTCCGAACTTTTTTTTTTCATTTCCAAAGATCAATTGCATATTTCTAGCAGTTACCTCCAAGATTTTGTTCCAGTTTCTATTTGCTTTGTTGACCCTCAAGAGAATCACAATGCTTCATAGGACTTTCAACGATAGATGGTCCATCAACCTATATAGGATGTGGCCAATGCCGGAAGTTTAAGTTCCTTCATAACCTTTCTTAAACACTAAACTCTGGTATTAATATGAGCACATTTTCCGATCCTGATTCTGAATTTAAACATCAGCTAATTGAGGAGGAAGCACTACATCACTTCTCTATTCAGGGCAATAGTATTTACAAATGAGAATCATTAACCTTTTCGCTGAAGAATCAGTCAGAAGATGCCTCCATCCAGATTAGCATGTTATAGATTTAGGAAAAGATTCTCAATACAACGTGTGTAATTCAATGTTACAACAATACACATCAGGCGTTATACTATTTGGATTTATCAGTTGCTTGATAGATATGATGAAGAATACTGCATTTCAACAAAGTAAACGGGCTTTCATAAATAATCTGCCACTTGACAGTATGGGTTAGCATTGCTTTCCGATTGTACCCACCTTAAATCTTATATATATAATACTATTTCACTCAATGTTGGTGGACCTCTAAATCAAAAGAATGAAGAACAGAATTTAGCAGAGTCAAGATCTTCTATATCTGATGTAAAATTGTATACTTTTTTTTGAATTTGTAAAATTGTACCCTTAATGAAGTAATTTAGAACATCTGGCATTTTAATTGGTAATTATTTCCTCCATGGGTCCCTCCAACTTAAATATTCATTTGAATATCTCAAAAGTGCTAACTAAATTATTAAATAGGTTCTGCATTAACACCCAGCTGCTGAACAGTGCTTTGCTTGCCACTCTAGTTCAAATTCTGGTAGAAAAAACGATCCTTGTAACAGGATAGGCATCTTACAATTTAATTACCATCAAGATTAAAGTTTCAGTCGGGTTATTAAATAGTCACCGTAGAGCAATAACACCGGCTAGCTACTCAGTTCATATATGCAGACATTGGTAGCCAAGCCAGATAAGAATAAGCAATGCTCAAAATTTGCAACAATGCATATTAAAAGAGGCTACAAAATGTGGATCTAGTTGAGTGCAATCACTAAATTTATGCTATCAAAATAACATAAAAAAGAATAAAATCAGAAGTATCAAAGGGAATACCTCCACGTGCCCAGCATGAAAGAGATCAAATGCCCCATCAATGTATACAACGCGAGCATTTGGTGCAGGTCCCTGAGGAAAAACTGAATGAGACTTGCATGCAAAGATAGCCACATATTCCGCACAAACAAAGACTACAGATAAAGGGAGAAAGAAAGCAAATGAATGTGAATGCTCCACCTCCATCCATACACCCCCCCCCCCCCCCCCCTTTCCCACATCTGATAAAGAAGAAAATAGGTCTTGAACTTTTTACAAGGAATTGTTGTAGGTTGCCATTGTGCTGGGAATTCATTTAACACAGAATTTTAGGCCATTTGAAACAATATTATCAGTGAGATGAAAAAGAACAAAAAAGAGAGAGAAAATGCGCCAGATTGTCGATCCATATTATACTTCAAAGTTTCTCCAACGGATTTCGTTAGATCAACTTCCCAAAATTATCTTTCATGCAAAAGATAGCATTTTATCCGGACTTTTACATTCATGATACTACAGAACAAATTTCATTGAAACAAATGCAAGGGGATTATAAGCCAAAGGGGCAGTTAAGAACACAATATGGTAAATGGGTAGTTCAGCCAGCCTGATAAGAAGAAAGATGATAAAAGATCATCATTTAATATTATTGCCAACTTCCAAAGGAAAGAAAGAATTAGCACTTCATATGCCTTTACCAAGTTAACTTGCAAAATCTAGTATAACTTGGCAAGCCTTGTATAATTTTTGTAATAGGATCGCCAAGCATTTTGGAGGTTTTGAGGCTATAACTCTTTCTTGCTAACAAATTTTAAATATTGCACCCTTTATTCCGTGTTCACGCTACCTACAATTATAATTTCAAATCAAGATCTATATCAATGAGCAACTCTTGAAGAAACTTCAGGAGGATCCTTAATACGAAACTTAGTTTCTCTTCTTTTTTATTCCACCAAAAGATAGCCGAATGGAAATTTTCACAATGCATTGATCATTATTTTCTTTCACCAAGTGTATAATTATAAACACCGGAAAAAATGCATGTATTGGAAACACACACCACTCGGCATTTTCAAATGGTATAAATCTTTCATTCTCTCTTTTTCAGGCTGACAACTAGAGAAACCAAATAGTACCTTTCCATTTGAAAATTGCACAATCCGCTGAGATGTTGGTAGGAATTGGGAAATTTGACCCTTTTGAGACTGATGTTTTTCACCTAAATCTCCATCTGAAAGTGTGCTAGTATTATCTCTGCCCCCTTCAGTATCCTTTAGAGAAGAAAGTATTCTTCCTACGTACATATAATTAGTGAAATGATTAGCAATTATTGAAATTTACAGAAGCTAGTAAATGAGAGGGGTTCCAACAAAAGGAATCGTAAACACATCTCAAGAGAATTTTTATTACCAACAATATCCGTGCTGGAGACGCCTTCAGTGCGCTTAATCTGCTTGTAGCGGCCAGCTTTCTTTGCCAAGGCATAAGCATCAGATCCATCAGGGAGGAGGCAAGGATCATCACCATGTATTATATAGTCAATCTTATGCTCATTGAACAGACTGTTCATGAATTGCTCAGTAATTGCATAAGGAGCATTTGCTATTACTTGATCCACCCACTTTAATCCACTAACAAGTGCCAGCCTGGAGAGAACTTCAATGAGACCCACAGAACCAAAAACTATTAATTACAAAAAAGCCCACTGACAGGAGCGAGTTGACAAGCAAACCATCAAGGGGAAGACCAGCACGAAGATGAATTAAGTTGAAAGTTAAGAAATTTATCTCACAATATATACTAATTTCAATACAGCTTAATAGTTAGACGAAAAGACAATACTTCATAGTATCGCGTATACAGCCTTCTAACTAACCTACATGCTCTGCAATCCATGTTTTTCATTAACTGATGTAACATGAATAACAAAGTTTGATTCTAAAAGATCTATATCTGTCACTGTTTATTTATTTGGCTTCTTAATTCTCATACTTTCAGATTTAGATGAATATACATATGCATGCATATGCACGTTAATACATGTACACACACATTGTGAATGCTTCACATATGAGGACATCACAATCTTCTGAGCTGTAACTGTCGTCAAAACTTCTATTAATAAGCCAAGACATTGTGAATGCTTTCCATGTGATTGAACTTAAACACATTTAAAGAAGATTCAAAACAGAGCTGCGGCTAGCCGGCTACATGGATAGAACACAGATAGAGCAAGGCATAAATGAACTACAGATAATCAGTACCTCTCTTCCATGGGCAGAACAGGAGGGCCTTTATTAGCAATAATCTCCTCATCACTTACAACACCTACCACCAACTCATCTCCCAAAACCTTAGCTTGCCTCAACGCATTGGCATGGCCATAATGCATGAGATCAAAGCACCCATCCATGTAAACCCGAATGCGCTTCTTCTCAGACTTCTTGTGGAAGACCCCTGAATCTAACCAAACATATGGCAATGGGAAAAGTCCAATTCCTCCGAAATAAGTGGTGGACAAACCAAGCAAGGCAACCGTTAGCATCAGGCCACCAAACAGGCGTGGGCAGTAATACAACCCATCCCAAATCCAATTCTGACTCTCGTATTCCATTTCCCTTCTCTCTTCAAAACTCAATCACAGGAGACACGAAACCTAAAACACGGAATAACAAAGTAACAATAAGAAAAAGAAGAAGATTTACACGAAAATTTATATAAATAAAGAACAATCATATAAATTCAAAGAGAATCTGAAACTTGGAAAATACGGAAATTTCTTATTTTCTGTGCCACGAGTCTTACATATCACTAAAATCTAGAAACATGCAAAAACGAACAAATCAGAAATATGAAGAAGAAGAAGAAGAAGAAAGGAATTAAAGCTAGATTTGTTAAGAACAATTCTTAAATTTGAATCTTACGCAAAATCCAGAAGCCAATTCATAAGAATTCTAGTTAAAATCCAGCAAATCTAATTGAGCTTGAGGACTACAATTCTTGGGCAATGGTAGATCGAATCTGTTACCTTTGGTTTTACTGTTGGCTTTCTTTAATTCCGGGTTCGTGTCTCCTTTCCCCTTCTCCTTTTTGTTTTTGATTCTTTTTCTTTCACTTGATTTGCGAGAAGTAGCTGTCTCAACTCTCAACTCTCAATTATATACTCCCTCTGTCCCACTAAAACTGTCACATGTTACTTTTTTGAGTCAAACATTTTCAACTTTGACCTCTTATAATTTAAAATTTATTATTGATAAAAATATGAAAAAATATATTTTAAAAACTTTGAATCAACTAGTTTTTAAATATATTTTTTATAATTTTTAATTAATTAAAATATTTAAATAAATTATAGTCAAAGTTAAAAAAAATTGACCAAAAAAAGTCAACATGTGACAGTTTTAGTGGGACGGAGGGAGTATTGTATTTCTTCGTATTAGATTACAAAAAAATATGGGTTTAAATATGTCACAATTCCCTCAAGGATTTTAGAATTCATAATTTGATCCTCATGCTTTAATTTTGTGGCATTTAGTCTCTAGAATTAATTTATGGTTTGGCTTTAATCCATATGTATCAGCATGTTGAAACGTGATATATATAAAGAAATGATAAATATTTCATGTACTGGCGGTAAAAAATTTATTTTTTACTGTAGGGTTTAGTTTAAAGTTTAAGTTTTCTTAGTTTGAATATGACAAAAAAATTTTGATGGTCTTAGTTCTTGTTGATGATGAGAGAATCAAACAAGCGTATTTGTGTAGGGACAACTTAATAAAATTTAGTCTCAAGTAATTTTATACTCCCGGTAAATAATTTTATTGTCAAATTGATAGAATATGTAATTAACAGGGATCAAATGTGTAGTTGTACAAATTTCTATTAACAACCATGTCACCTCTCTGTTAGATTCTAATAGTTGGTGGTCAAAATAGATCCAATTAAGTAGTCAGATGATTGAATTTTGAATTTTTGTAGTTCGGTGGTCATAACTAATAATTACGTGATCACCCAGGTAATTTACTCTTATTAAAACTACAAAAGTTGATCAGATAAAGTAATTTTGAATTACACCTTCATAATTTCCAACCGTATTTGTCCATGTGATAGTTTGTATCGAAACATTTGGGAATTTGCTGGCCACTTCATAGAATGGTTAGCAAAATAAGAACAAGAGCATAAACCAAACCCAATGGCTTCTGGCCACACCAAAACCTGCAACCTGCGGATTCATAATAGGGCTGTATCATTATAGGAAATCTGCAATTCCCCATCGCCGGCGTCGGATCTGTTTCCGTTATCATCGAAACATTTGGGAATTTACAGGCCACTTCAAGCTGGTTATTCTTCTGAAAATAACTGTTGAAAGCATAAGAAATGTTCCCCCTAGCATCTAGATTTCCACAGGATGTCCCATAACCGAGGCTGGTGCAGTCAGCAAGGCCACATGCATAGCTCACGCTCGGTTGCACTTGCGGATCATCGAGTCGGGCTGTAGGCTTCATCACACACCACTTCTTTCCCAAGTAATGCACATCTTTTGCAGGAACTAATGCTCCACTACTATTTGTAGTGCCAAGGTTGAGAGGGTATTTAATCTGTCCGTCATAGTAAAAGATCCCCCAATGGCGTTCGAAGTTCCCCGGATCAATGCTCTTTTCGTCCTCGTCGATCAAGCTGAATAAGTACGCATCGATCGGCCCCGGTCTCAACGGGGTCCCTTTCCCACCTGAAATATGAGTCATTAAACCTTGGTTGAAACGTCGAGCATACTCTATGTTAGCATTTCGGTCACCATCGGTTGGCCACCCGATCTCCCCGACTATAATGGGCAAATTTCCGAATCCATTCTTCCGTAATGCGTGTGTAAGGGTGTCGAGATTAGCATCAAACATGTTGTAATATAACGTCCCACCATCGTTTAGTGGCGATGCATTGCCGTCGAAGAACGCATACTCGATCGGGAAATTGGAATCGGTATAGAGGCTTATGAAAGGATAGATGTTCACTGTGAGGGGAGAGTTAACATCATTCAGGAACTTGACAATTTTAAGCATGGGGTCCGAGATATCGGTACGGAAGTCGCCGCCGGATGGATAATTATTCGAACTTGCGTAAACATCGGCATTGAGAGGAACCGTAACCTTCACTTGGCTGCCGATCCCAGCTTTGATCAAGGCAGACTGGATATTATTAAGAGCAGGGAGGGTTATCTGAAGATAGCTTCCATTATATGTCTCCAAGAAAGGTTCATTACCAACAGCAACATATCTGTAAAGAATGTAATGAAAATTAGAGAATAATCATTTCACTATTGCAACATCCAAATCATATGCAATATGGCTAAAAGGTACCGATACGACGACAAGCAAATACGAAGGTTGCAGGCACACATATGCAAAGATCGATGCATTCGAATAAACAAGAACAAGAACTGAAATCACATGTTAAACATGTCTTTTAAGGATGTTTTGAATCTTTTGATTATGACTTGGAGCATACTTTTTGGTTAATTCATCAGTCAATTACTTCCAGCTCAGGAACAAACTTAAGACAGAGGGTTTTAAATCGCGGTCGCGGTTACGGCGTTAAGAAAACAGACCTGATGTTGACATTGTTGGAGGTGATATGTTGGGAGACATTCTTGGCAACCCATTTCTCAGCAGCCTTCATGCTGCCACCCACGGAAGCAAGCATGTCGTTTGGGATTCCGACCATGACCTCAATCCCTGTCTTGCCTAGAGCCTTGAGTATACTGTCATCGGCATCGAAAAGCTTCACTTTTTGAATCCCATTCTCTCTCAGCATCCTTACCACGGTGGCCGGCGGCAGCGGGTGGGATGCCTGTGTTCCCCAGTTCACGCCGATCCCGTTCCCACACCACAACATAGTAAACAAACATACAAGGAAACTCCCAATATTCAGTTTAACACACCCCATGTTCTCGGCCACTGTAATCAGCAGAGGAAACTGGAAAGCGACAAGCTTGAACTCAGAAAGGCAAGGAAATTTGAGTGAAGAAGAGGCTGAAGAATCTAAGCTTCCATAACTCCGTCGTGTAAAAAGCAAAAGAACAGAGTCAGACACAGAGGGAATAAAGGAAGACAATAGAAGGAAGGAAACGGAAAGGAAGAGAGAAAAAGCAAAGGAAAGGAAAGGAAAGCAGATGATAAAGAGAAAACAAAACCAGGGGAGGTGAGAGATGTCTAGACAAGCACGATAACTAAAGAAAACAAAAGAAAAGAGGTGGGGCCGGGGTAGCTGCGCCTACGATATTACAAAACTGCTCTGCTTTGACAGGGACTTGATGTCGTTAGTTTAGTTGGGAATTGTGTCCGAGAGAGTCTGAACTGTGAGGAATGGAATTTACAAACGACCGACTTGTTTTTTTTTTATTTAATCTATTGATTCACTAATCTAATCGGGTACAGTAGAAGTCTATCATAGAGTGACCCTCCTAATTAGTGGTGGGCATTGTCGGGTACCCGGTTCATCCGCGTACCTCACGATCGGCCCATTATATCCAGCTACCCGTGATTCGGTTACCCGATTCCTATTTTTTTAATTTTAAAATTTTAAAAAAAATTACATGTTAAACACAAAAAAATTTAAAAATTAAACTTAAAACTTAAAAGAATATAATACATAATTCAAAAAAATATATATATATAATACAAACATAAATAAATTTAGGGATTTAAACTTAATTTTAGAGTAAAAATATTAAGAAACATAAAATAAAAATATAATTTTAAATATAAAAAATATATATTAAATTTTATCAGGCCGGGTATCCGGTAAGGGGAAACTTCCGGCCCGTGTCCTGTGAAATTTGCCGGGTCGGGTAATTTTTTTCCCGGGAATTACCCAGCATTTTTAGGTTCGGGTCGTCGGGTCGGGTCAACCGGGTCGGTATTTTTGCCCACCCTACTCCTAATTCAATTGACCTATTCACAACGTCAAGATTCAAACCTGTGATAAATTATGTGTTGACGATCGGCGGTCATGGAGAGAAATAGGAGTCGCCTACACTTTTTTGTGTCCTTTTATGTCTCATCGATGATTTTATAGAGGGACACAAAAAATAAACAAACAAATTTTACTCGAAAAATGACACATCATAAAAGATAATAAAAAAATGTAAAAATTATAATAAAAAAAAGAGTATCAATGTGGGAAAATTTAGATAAATTTAAATATAATGTAAATAAAGAAATGTTACTAATATAAACGATATAAATAAATTTATATACCAATGTAAATTAAAAAAAAGTTTGAATACCAATATAAGAAAATAGAGAAATTCAAGTATTAAATGTGACTTATACATCTTAGATTTTAATCACCTGCTACGTGTTCATGCACGTGGAATCACTCAACAATCATTACATGTTTATTGTTTTTCATAATATTCTTTGTGCATCTCACTTTTTTAAAATTTATCCAAAAAAATTAGAGAAGTAAAATCGAATATTCTGATAGGTTTCGGGTCGGATTAAGTCATGTTGGGTTAGATAAGATTCGTGTTATTTCGAATCAAGCCAATGATTTAATTTGAGTCGATTATATTCAAGGCAATTTGGGTTTGGGTCAACATCAAATTAATTCCAATTTAGATTCGATTCAAGTTTGATTGAGTCAATATCAAGTTCAGGTCCGAGTCGGTTAATTTGAGTTTAGATGGACTTTGGACCGGGTCTTAACTGAATTCAGATAGACTTCAGGTTGGATCCTTCCGATTTTCGAGTATCAGATTAAATTTAGGTTGGGACAAGTCAATTTCATGTGAGATTCAGTTCAGATAATTTCAGTTTCCAGTAAAGTTCGGGTTACATCTTTAGTATATGTTCAAGTAAGATCATTATCGAAATCGAGTTATCCTACAAAATAGTGGTTCCACTTCCACGAGAGACGAATTGTAGTACTAGTGTTTCTTTTTCACGTTTGACTTTTATTTTTATCGGGTCAACATTTGTTACTCCATTTTAAGTTTTTCTATTATAATTTGTAACATATGTATTTCGATTTACACTTTTCGCTAATTGCATGATTGACTATTAATAGGGGTGTAATTTGTAGATAGAGTTGTATATTTGGGCTACCATATTAACTTATAATTTGTCTAGGTATAATTCGACTCGAGTTAATTGGGGTTAAAAATAAAAATTGTATTAATAATTATTTTTCTCAGCGTAACAATAATAATAACAAATTAACAATTTAATAAATTTATTATTCAATAATTTCAAACAAGTCACCAACGCAAAGAAATATTACATTGTTTTATAATTTATAAATTGTATATTTGTAACCTTACTTTAACAATAAGTAAATTGTTATTTTAATAATAATGACACTAACAACGACAATAATAATAATAATAATAATAATAATAATAATAATAATAATAATAATAATAATAATAATAATAATAATAATAATAATAATAAATTATCTTAAATCAAATTACTGAAAAACCCTACTTTTTTCTCTAATCAAGTGCAACACCGCAAGCTTTTATCTTCTTTTTTTAGTAGCCGGCAGCGGTTTCCAACTTTGTTGGTTGTCGACCATCGGATCCATTATTTACCCGCCTTTTTTATTATTTGCTTCGTTTTTTTGTTTTTTCAGTTTTTTTATTTTAATAAATCTTTTACCATTTGATATTTTTTTCTGCTTATTAGCACGTTTTTTCTGTCTATTGGCGTGTTTTTTTGTTTATTTATCCTCTTCAAGGTTGGATTTGACGTCGCCACAACTGATCAGGATGACGCTCCTTTCATTATGCTGCTGATCTCTCTGTCTCAGACCCTTGAACCGAATTTGTATATGTAATTACATCTACTGTTTATCCGCGATTGAGTTGTGGTAATGACCTTATTGTCAATGTACGTTCACTGTAATATGCATTTGTTAATGCTGTTTGTTGATGATTTTACCATCATCGTTGATTTGGGGATGTTTGTATCCGTCTTTTGTTTCGAGTCTTTGGAGTAGGTTCTTTCATGTTCCTTGTTTGGTCGTCTTATGATCTAGAGCCGCTATTTTAATTTTCTGGGTTTGTATATGAATTTAGGTGTTTGTTTACTCAGCGATAAACTTTCATTATATTTTTAGATATTTTCTCGTTTAATAAAATTAGTGGATTCCTTTTAATAATAATAATAATAATAAATTAACAAGTAAATAAGAATCAAATACTTTTTTAAATAATAATAAATTAGTAATAACAACATTATTGCTGTCTTTACAACTTAATCATTATATTAACAAATGTGTTGTCTTTTAAGAGCTGGAGCATTAAAATCGTTAATAAAAAACGAAAAGATCAAAACCGTAATTTGTGGTCAAACTATTATAATGAAAATAGAAAAATTTAAAATCGAGATTCACTAATTGATCGAACGACTAAAATTTTCTATATTATTTTATTTTATACGTGTTTAGATCTCGACATTTATCTTAGAATGTAATATCTCTGCTTAATTAAAATATATATAGAAAAACTAAAACCGTGAAATTGAAATTGCAAAAGGGGCCAAATTAAAATAAGGAACAATGTATAGATCAAACTAGTTATATCGATTGCTATTTATATATCATCATTTACTTAAAAAGTTCGTATAGCTCGATGCAGCTTGACCAATGCTTTAAAAACATGATCAAATGTTAAAATTGTCGAGATTTACTAATTAGCTGAGTGGTCAAAGATATTTATGTTGTCTCATCTTATATAAATTCAAATTTTATTTATCTTAAGAATGTATATATCTTTCTACTTAATAAAAATATTGAAATGATCAGTTTAATTTTTAACTTAAGGATAAGTTGAATCAATAATTAGATGAGTAAACATTTAAAACATAAAATTTATTTTATTTATGATTAATGATATAACCATTTATTAAATAATATGTTAAAATGTATTACCGGTCACGCACCACAACTTTTCTCATAATTGAGGTCCCATCCTTTCATTATTCTCTTTTAGGCTCTTTTGACGTGGAATTTTAAAAGTTCAAAAGATTTTTAAAATATATCATTTCAAGCTATCCATTTCCATTCAATAATTAGACGCTTTTTTTGTTTTTGTTGGTTCGTTACATCTGTCATTTTTGTATAATTTTAATATATTTTAACGAATTTTTGGTGTTCGTACAAAGATCTTCACGACGCTAATATTTAATTATGATTATGTCGGCGGTCATAGAAAGATAGATCCTCACTCGATTGATGGTTGTTTATCGATGTAATCAGACCTGGATGTAGACAAAGAGATTCAAGAAGCTTATGGATTTTAACAGTATGCTAATCTCTATGAAATTATCTACTTTTCTTTGCACATTTAAATTTTTGTATGAGATTTCAGCGGACTAATCCCCCATTATTCTCCCTTTTGAATATGTTGTATTTGTGATATTTTCACGATTTTTTAATATAAATTCAGTTGTCATTGTAAAAAAATTGCTAAATAGTTGAAATTCGATTTGAAAAAAAGGTGGATACGACTAAAAACACATTTCACATGGCATGCCACATATGGCAAAAGTACTTTCAGCAAAAAACGAGAAATTATTAGATAGACTCGATTCATCCCATCATTCATGCTCCCGATAAGATCTATTCATCTTAAAATAACTTCTAAATGAAAAATTATCTTAATCACGGATAACGTGGTGAGCCGGATCCATCTAATAATCTTTCCAGCAAAACTAACCTTCGATGATATCATGTTAACAACTCATGCTTTTATCCTACGTGGTTGAAGTAAGTGTAATTTACTTAAATAATTCTTGTTGGGTGGCATTCCTTTAATTAATTATATAAATGATATTATTTAGGTAAATTTGCCCTTGTCTTTTTTTAATATGTTGGTGTGATGCAAGGGTAACATCTGTTCGACATACACAATACGTATTATTGGTGTTCGAACTCGGGTCTTAAAAGATGATGAACATCTACCTTTATCACCAGAACGCAAAGGGATGAACTAATTATTTGTCTTTTAAATACTCGTAATTGTTACTTAATCAATCAACGTTTTCAATTATCGAACTCCAAAATGAAAGGAAATTTGATGAAATTGTCACCGCCGCCCGTCTCATGCAAAGCGGGCAAGGTGGCCTTCTTACCAAACGCCAATAATAATTCTCCACAAACACTTGTCTTAGCCTTTATAATTAAAAGATTAATTTTCATTTCTTTCTTTCTTTCATGACTTATCTACAATATGAATTATTGAACTCATTTTTAATTAATCATCAGATTTTATTAAAATAATAAAAAATACACATATAAGTATACTTTTAAATATAAAAATAAACGATTAAAAACTAAAGAGTATGTAAACGTGAATAACTCAAATCTTCTCATAAAATCTTCATCAATGTTTTTCAATTCTAACACCATGGCCAAATCTTGAAGTGCTCACTGGAAGAACGCAGATCATTGAATTAGTCCAACTAACAAATAGAGAGAAAGATACTTCAATATCAGCATGCTATAGAGGTAGATAAAAGACGTGCCATAACAGAAGATGAAGAACAACAAAAACATCTGACAAAAAAATTAAAACAAAAAAAAGAACAAAAGTAAAAACAAAAAAACAAATAAAAAAAATCACTAACGGTAAACGACCAAAACCACCACCATTAATTTGAAAACACTAAAAATTACTTAAAAACTACCAATCAAAATGCTAACAGCTACAAATCATTGAACTCATTAAATAAAAATAGTGTGTGCGCATTTTTATTAGACTAAAAATAAATAATAAATACTATTATATAATCGCATCAAAATATTAAAAAAATATAAATCCTCTCACAAGCTCATTAATTACCGACTTAATGTGCACATCCAGTCCTTCAACTATAATTTTCTTTACAACTTAATCCATACCCAAATTCATATTTTTCTCTCGTTCTAACACTATTTTCCTATGTCTAATTAATTTAGTTACTTATATTGTACGAAAAATATGGTTCAATGTTACCACAGGTTAAGTACATTACTCGGTACCTAAACTATATATTTTCTTCTAAGTTAGTATATAAATAATTTTTGCTCCGAAATTAACACATAAATAATTTTTGCTTCTAATACTTGAACTTGACACATTCTTTCAAATTGGTACATAAAATTTTTTCGCTCCCAAATTGATACCCAAATTTTAATTTTATCCACTATTTTGAGGGTAAAAATCTTATACCCCTAATCATGCCCCCTTCTATACCCCACACTAAAAATCACTTAAAAATTCAATTCTAAACCCTAACCCTAATTTCCACATCCTAAACCCTAAACTATACACCCTACCCCTGATTCCCTAAACCCTAACCATAACTCATAACCTTAACTCCTAAACCCACTATTTTAAAATAGGGGCATGATAAGGAGAGAGACGATTTCCATCCTTATTTTGATACTTTTTTTAACAATTTTAATCTTAAAATTTATATATATTGTTAATTTAATCTTAATTCAATAAATTACTTTAGGTGTTAAATTAGAAGCGAAATTTCTTTAAATATTACCTGGTATGTATAGTTAAGTCTAATTAAAATGGTTCACCTAGGCTCCATGCTAACCTATCAGGTGATTCATCACTTTATCTAGTATTATAAAACGAAATTAAACATGTTGATGCAACTGGGACCCCATTTCCCATTCATGCAATTAAACATCACTTTTCATAAATCACCACTCAAAGCATTCTCAAATTACGACCATCATCCTTTTCTTTTTCATTTAACTAAGAAGCTTAAACATGTTTCTTACTTTCCAGTCTTCCAAACAAATTCAAAGCACAAGCCGTGGAATAGCAGAAAACACCCCAAAAAGCTTCATATATTCAAAACAAAAATTCAAAAGGACAGGCATGGTCAGTTCAATCAAATATTCAGCCTCACTTATGGTACAAGCATTCTACAACATAATCCAAACAAGGTCTAAGAAAATCTCGAGCATTTTCGCTTCTCAGATGCAGGGCATGTAAGAGACATGGTCGTAAAACCCAACCCAACGACGAATGAAAATAATCTCCAGTGTCTGACAGGTATTTCTCCTCCCCCCTTGCCTCACACCAATGCCTTTCGCAACCAAATTCACAAGCAGAACAGTTCATGTGACAAATGAAATCGAGCTACAATTCCCTAGACTCGAAAGAATCAGTATAAACCAGTATGTGCTAGTCCCATTAGACTCAAGCAAATGGTTGGCTTGTTAATGTAGCTGAAGCACTTGTTTCCTGGTTTTCTGGTGCCACAGGTGGTGGCACCTCTGCCAACGGTTTGTCTGCCACATTTATATCTGGCACTGGTGTGCCAGTTGCAGATGTTGCTGGATTAGTTTCCGCATAAGCAATCATATCTGGGTTGCTCCCAGATGAATCAAGAGGGCCTTTTTCTTCTAGAGGAGGTTCACTTGCTTCTGATACGGGTGGTTCGCCTGCTGTTGTTGCAACAGGAGCTGCTTCTCCAATCGGCGTGCCTGGCATTGCAGCCGGTGCATCAGAAGGTGGTGCTCCGATTGATGTGCCTGGTACTGCAGCTGGTGCATCAGAAGGTGGTGCACCAATAGGTGTTTCAGCCGGTCCACTTGGAGGAGGTGCTTCTAATGCCAATGGTTTGCTTTGTTGCTGTGAAGTCTGTGTCACCTGCGCAGGTTTCTTTTTAATTGTAATTGAAGCTGAGAGTGCTGACATTCCCGGAGGAAGGATTTCAATCGGTGGTTTCTTCCCTGCCTCTGACAAACTTGTAAGTTTGGGCTCCTCAAGAGAAGCCAAAAATGCAGCTGTAGCATCTGTTTTCGCTGATGGAGTGTGCTCCACCTCCTTCTGTAACACTCTGTTCCACGCCTCAACTAAGTTCTTCAACGTAGGTCGCCCATGAGCCTGGAACAATTTTTAGATTGGTCAGAATGCATGAAAAGAACTTTGGATCAAGAATAAATTCTCTACATTAACCAAATCATACGTGTGCGTGGAGCACAGCCTCTGCAAGCATCCCAGTATCCTGCCAAGCCTTCTCCATTAGAGCATTGTCTCCCAAAATCGCAGCTGAAAATGCAGCTTCACGTCCCAATCCAAGGGAGATCAAGTTATTCACTAAACCCTGCAATCATGAAGACTTTCTTTAATCACACAAGAGTTAAACTATATATCTACCATGACAATAACTCCAGCAACGCAAAAATGCCCCTTTCAGTAATTAAATAATTCAAAATTTTAAAATAAAATTTAGTACACTCATGGGACTCGAAGTTTTAGAATGCAACCAAAGTCCATTCAGTGACAAAATGTCAAAGAACTTCCAAGGAGCTTTCCATAATAAAATACTAATGGTGGTTCATGCTTTTTTCCGTGTAACATTAGATAAAAACTACAGAGCAAAAAGGGGGAGAGAGAGTTGGATGAACACTATTTTTTTATACTTAAAACAGGTAAAGTAGCAAAAAACTTGTACTAAAACAGTACAACTAATAACTAGAGATGATAGCTTTTTTAATAGGAGAAGGGGGAAGGGTTGCCCAGGATTGAACTCAGGACCTAATGTCAACCAGGTCTACAGTGATATCCCTTGCCATACACCACAAGCTTGGTCGACAGAGATGATAGCTTTTTAATTTCCTTAAGCAAGGTAATTGCCTTACAATGACACCACATATATGATATATCATCATATATAAGAAAATTATAATTAACTCCAACTGCATGCAAAAATAAGGGTTGGTAAAAAATTATATTTTTTTAATACTTAAAACAGATAAAAAAAACTTGGTACTAAAACAGTATTACTAATTTTGTTAGAGATGGTAGCTTTTCAATTTCCTTAAACAAGGTAATTGCCTTACAATGAGGACACTCAGATATATATAAGAAAACAAGAATTAGCTCCAACTAACTATAAAAATAAGGGTTGGTAAAATATATATAGTATTAAATAAATACACGTACAAATATAGTAAGGCATATTTAAGGTGAGTTTAGGAGTGTAAAATCAAGGCATGCAATACAAAGTTTTAATATGAAAATAGGGCAATTGCAATCAAGCATTTATGTAGAATAGAGTTCGTAAAATCAATTAACAACTATCACACAGCTCAAAAAGAGAAAGGATTGAATGAAATGGTTAAGCCACATCTGCATATGTCACTTCCATTCAAATAATAAAGTCAACCATTCATTATCCATTACATGTGATAATTAAATAATAAAATATTATTTCAGCATTTCATTAATGATTAAATTAATGAATACGTGACTTCTTCTACATATGTGATTTCGTGGCATGATTTGAATGAAAGTGACATATGCTGACATGGTGTAATCGTTTCATTCGATCCTTTCTTAGCTCAAATAACCATTTAAGAAAAGAGGATATGAAGATTGCAACTTACACCGAGCCGTGTCAACTCGCCATGATTTGCAAGGCGAAGAGCAAGCCCTCTCAACTCGTGACCCTGTAAAGCTCCTTTCACTGAACCAGCAGTAGCTAACCTTTTAAGAGCTTCACGGGCAATGTCAGCCTGGGCAGTAGCATCAGCAGCATCAATAAGGTCCAAAAACTCCTTCGCGAATTTTACTATTCCTTGAACAGCCTCGACCATATTTTCCTTCTTAGCAGTTAAATTAAGTATATCATTCAAATCAAGACCCGGATTATCCTGTCCAATGTCCCTGCTGTTACTCATTGTAAGAAGACACTGCAGAGCTCTTTTCAAATCATTACTCTTCATGGCTAAATCAAACTCCAACCTGTAAATGTAGGGTAGCAATTGAAGAAATCAGGGATAATAATGCAATCTAAGAATAACAGAGGAGTCTTACTGCAGTCTAATTGTCATAAACATGAAAAGCAGAAAAATAGAGACTCCCGGAGAATGCTTTCTTCAATGGAAAAACAATCACAGCAATTCAACCATGAATTTCTTCCACTACTTTCTAAAGTAAACAGCAGAATCAACAATGCAGAAAATGCATGCTTACATATAATGCATAGACTTCTAAACCCTCTTGTGAAAGTAGCCATGCACAAATGTAAGCAAATGGAAAAGCAAGCAAGAATGTAAATGCAAGTGTTCATATAAGAGAGGGATAAACCTAATGTAGAAAATTTGATGAAAGAACTAGTAGTTCATTTCGAAGTTGAAACTGTAAAACACCAGCCATAGGCACCATAAACGTAGAAGAAATCATAAACAAAAAAGGCAAGGGAAACCTCTTAGATATGCCGGGTAAATGAAGTGCTTCAGTAGCATAGCCCATTCCAAGCAGAAATTGTGCTAAATCATCATGATGTTCTCTGCCAAGCCGACTTGCCCTGGAGATGAAAATAATATAAGATTACAAAAAAAAAATGGTACCGTCAGAAATAGAAAATATATATTTTTATACCATTTCACAGCACTAACAGAATCTCCATAAGCAGCAAGACACCGACACCGAATGCCAGGATGACTCAGAGACAAGGCATGTGCGGTCATGTACCTACAAATGGTAATTGCAACAGAAATCAATATTTGATAATTTATTTTACCATTCTGCATGAATTCAGCTGAGCTCTACATGAATATAATACATGACATGAAAGGAGTGAGTATTTCTAATCAAGGAACCACCCCCCAAAATCATTTTCTTATATGAATCATTTATATAATCATGCAACACGAGTTACAGGCTTGCTAGGTTTATACATCACGAGAAAGTAACGGAAGGAGATGAATGCTGGAAAAGCACTACCATAAAAGCATAAAAGAAAAGAGATATATATCAATGGATCATAGTTTTAAAGCAACACAAGCAAACTAGTGGAAGAATTACATATGATGGCACACTGCCGTCAAGCAAACATGCCTATTAATAGAAAAATCCGGCAATAATCAGAGGTGCATCAGTAAAATGCAACAATTCTGAATTCTAAAAGAAAGTATGGACTAAATTAAAACAGGAAGGGGTTTTCAACTATGCACTGTGCCAAATTCATCACAGAGATGAAATTCATTGGCAAGCCATTGAATTTCTGAGTGCAAGCCAAGGTACCTATCAATAAGCCAAAGGACGCCATCTCTTACACCAACCACAATAAGTGGTCCCACGGGTCGTTTCTGCTCAGTTGGAAAACGTGTAACTGCTACTGAGACCCCACCACCACCAACAGCAATTTCATTAACCTTTCTTTCTTCCATCTCTTTTAGCATTGTTGCATCATCCCCGTCAACTTTATACTGTTTAGGCAATGACAAGAAAGGTGGCACGGAAGGAGCATGCTGGAAAGAAGCTAACCGAACCACCTGAGAGCAAACCACATTGAAGAGAAAAAAAGGAACCACTAATCAGATTAGGATTAGCATAAAATCATTAAGGCATAACATGCTGAATTATCCACTTAACTCTTGTATGCAAGAGAGATAACTAACTGTACAGAAAGAAGTCAATTGTTGCAAGCAATTGGAATGCAATATGTTTATTATGTTTTTCAACTAGTTGTACAATAACTTGAACACAATGAGCACCAACACCAAATTATATCAGCTATTCAAGTAATGAATAGTTAACATATTGTAAATCTTAAAGTAATTCCAAGGTTGGCTTTTTCTATCAAGGAAACATGATATTGCAAACATTTAGATTTTGCTTGGTATGAAGGAAAATTTGTTAATCAAATGGTTAAGATTCATAACCACTTTATTACTTTGTAGCTTAACCATTAGATTAATAGAGTTTCCATCCTCACTATTTTCCATCCTTCATACTAAGAAGAGCCTTAAAGCACCTCGCATCCAATACTTGGATTTGTTAATGTCACCAATAAATTCATTTCTTTTTTGTTCTTTTGTTGCAATGATGAGGATGGGTTGGTGGGGGATATTAGATAATATTAAACATAATTATAAATTTTAGGTTTAAATATGCCAAAGGTCCCTGTACTATTTCCACATTTAAAATTTAGTCCATATTTTTTTTTGTGAAATTGTCCATGTACCATTTTTCATTTGAAAATCTTGGTCCCTCCCCTAACTTTCGTTCAATTTTACCGTTAAATGTTGACCTGACAGCTATTAGAAAAAGGCAAAATAATTTTGAGTCCTCTACGTTAACAATTTTTATCAATTTGACCCTTAAAAAGCTGTAAACGTAGATAGGTCAAATTGATAAAAACTGTAAACGTAGTGGACTAACAAAGTTAAGTGCTTTTTCATTATAGCTGTCAGCTCAGCAATTAACAATAAAACTGAACAGAAGTTAGGGAGGGACCAATATATTCAAATCAAAAATAGTAGGACTCAACCTCGCAAAAATAAAGTATAGGGACTAAATTTTAAATGTTGAAATCATACAAGAACCCCTGACATATTTAAACCTAAATTTTACCCTATGTTACTCGGACTTGGTTGTTAGTGTTAGATATAGGTATGTGTATGACATGGTATGTTCATTTTTTCAAGATTTCCATGCATTTGGAGAGCCCACAAAGGATCATATCCCCATTACATATTCCGGATATGTGTCAGTTACGGGTACTTCAAGAAAAGCAAACAGTTAGAGACACAAGAGACTTTTTTTTTTTTGATAAGAGAGACACAAGAGACTTTGTTTGTGGTTAATTTGAGCAAGGGATCTTGAAGGAAACAGATATCTACCAATCATAAATTGCATAAGCATAAATGAAACTTCAAACCACATGAATATGATACTTCAGATATGAAAGAAGGCACAATGAATTAGAATGCTATAGCTTGTACAAATCTTAATTCGTTTAGATCATATCTCATAAGATACATCCACAATTTTGGAAAATTTTTAACATCTATTTCATGAACTTATCACTTTTCTTAAAATAGGCTTTCATATCATGCAAACAAGAAATTTTGGAAAATAAATTTAAGATGTGTTCATTTAATTACTAAAAAATGATACATTGAACTGAGATCAAGAAAACACTGACACAAAGGGTTAAGGGAAGGCGCAAAACACTACCAATATTAGTGACAACCACCAGAAAAATGATAACAATATAAGAATTCTAACCTGCAACATAGGTGGTCTCAACGCTATTCTTTCTTGTGTAGCAGTTTGAGGACCATCCACACTGATTAGAGCCAACTCTCCATGCTCAGCAACTGCTCTTGCCTGGGCCTCTTTTAATTTTATCTCTTCTTTCATCTTTCTTGTTTCAATGTCAATGGGTGCAACTCCAGCATCAACAAAAACACATCTGAAAATTTTAGCACAAAAGATACAAGTTGCACAGTTACTACACTCTGCTTGTCGATACCATTAACATTCAATAAACTTATTATATGAACTTCAATAAAATAAAGGGTTAGATGAATAGGAGCATTAACCGGGCAAACAAGGCCCTTTGTAAACAGATTTCAATGGCTTAAAGGAACTAAGGCTTTAAACTATTCTCGATTCCATTATATTGCTCATAGAAGGAAATGCGGGAAAAGTTAACAGATTTGGCAATTAAGCTTTTTGCATTTAATAAGATTACCCTTTGATAGCCATCAATCAAGAAATCAATTCCAACTAAAATTCATTTAGAAATATTACACATAAAAAAAAAGAAAACAGAAAAGAGAAAAATATTACACATTAAAAACGAAAAAAAAAGAAATATCATTCAAAAATATATATTACACATAAAAAGAGAGATTCGTAAAAAAACCCAATTATCCCAGGCAGTATCTTTATGAATGATGCCATAAAAATTTCCAAAATGAATTAAATAGTATCATGAAGTGACAACTGTTATCCATTCTCAACATGTCAACCAATCCATTCCGAATAACTAATGCTACAATCTTGTCAGAACCGAACAAAAAATATTAATTTAGCGTGTTCAATGTATATTAGAAATAACAAGGACAATCATATAGCACAACTACAAAGACATTTTTCAAGGATAGTTTTCGTTGTTTTGAGACACTTCAAAGCAAGTTAGATGCAGGAGCTTGACATGAAACATTGGTCTAGGACACAACTTATGGTTTATGAAAGTATTGGGTTAGAAAAATTAGAAATTTTAGGGATTACAGCTGATATGAGTTAGGACTGAGACTTATAAGCAAATAAAGGTTTGATCCTCTAGCCAGACTATAAAAAAAGCGGCTGGGATTGCTGAGCACCAGAAAAACCAGGATAAAACTTGTGATTCTATTCTTGTGTCATGAACGATAACCAGATATTACAGTAGTTATAAAGAGAAAATGTGGAACAAAAAGAGCGTACAAGATTTTCTAGGCATCAGCCCAGCAAACCAAACTACTCAAAAATACATTAGATAATACTTATTGAAATATTAAGACATCACAGGTATTTACTATCATTCAAGTGTCCAACCAACTCAGATTAGGTTCTTAATTGGAAAATGCCCAATAAACAAGTAAAATACAATTAAGACTTCAAGAAAGCAAACTTGTCCTCCTAGAAACCTCGTGAATAGCCTCAATCCATCAAAATTAACCCTCAGATCTAGGGGTTTACAATACAGTACTGCACATGCTACAAAGTACAAACCATTATATGAAATTCTATATTTAAATCCAAAACAAAAAGTGTGAAGAATTAGGGTATTACACTGCCTGCATCAAGCATAAGAAGTCCGTACTTTATAATTCATTTTGCAAAGCAATGCATATATCAACTGGAATAAGCAACTTTTAATGCACTCAATTGTCCTATTGATCATATTTATTCCGAGGAGGGTTCTAATTAGAGTTAATAACAGTTTCAAAAAATATAGAAGATACATTGATAATCAAGAGAGTGGAGAAAACCAAGTAATACAACCTAATGTAAACAAAATATATATATGAACAGGTAAATATATCATACTCAATTGTAGTTGGTGTTGCCACAAACAATTGTCTCCGTTGCCAAACAGCTCCAGTGGCATGGGCTATTGCAACATCTCCAAGGTATCTATACTGAGGGCGCAATGAAGAGATGACAATATAATGCTGATAACCAAAAGCACAATACTCAACGGTTTGGTCCCATGCAGTCCATTCTGGCTGAGGCAGAAGACCACCAACTGGTTGGAAAGTTTCCCAACTGTACAATTTTACTTCAATCAATTATTACAGTAAAGGAAATAGCATAGTATCTGTCATTCTATGGTAAAAGAAAATACATATAAATGCAATAGATATTAGACAACACAAAGTTTGCAAAGCACTTATTTCAGGACTAAGCAAACAAAAACTTTACAGGAATTGGAAAGACTAGTACAATTTCTATACGCTCAAGTAATACACACACAAAGGCAGGTCCAGGTGTTAAATTTAAGGAGGAGCTCACGGTTTCAGGCTCAGGAGTCAGAAATTGTAAGAAAAATCACCAAAAACGTCAAAATACACCTCATCCATAGATAAATAGCACTTTCATCTGTAACTCACATATGTTCTTACACAAAGATAGATGATACGTATACATATCTTCGTTTAAAAAGATAAATGGCACTTCCATGGCACTGAAAGCAAAACCCGTTGGTTATACAGTTCGGTGAGTCAACATCCCAACGGGTCGTTTGAAAGGCTGACAATGTCAAGGTGTGGTGGTGGACTTGGGCAGATTTGGGTGGCTGACATGTTCAAGTTTACGTGAAGAATCAGCCAAGGCCGGACTAGTTTTAGTTGAATTGGGCCACAAAAAACTTGGCCCATGATAAAAGCCCCTTTTTTGCACAAATTCTAGAGCTGAACTAATTGCCTTGAAAACAAACCTGGGTTTGCGAATCCTCACAACAGCCTTAAGGCCTTCCATGAGCCCATCAAAGATGTTCATCTAGGTTTCGGAACTCTGTGGGACCATAATTTTCCTAGGATGCTTTGACAAGCTCTTCCCATTACAAAAGAGTATGTTGCTGATCCAAAGCGAAAAGATCAAGAGCATCACCTTCTAAATACATAGCAGCAATGGCAACCTTAAGCTCATTGAAGTCTAATAGTACCGGAAATATGTTCGGCCTTTATGATCCAACCATGCAGATCGCCCCATCAAAACCTAAGGAATTCCATCTTAACATGAGGCCTACAACGGGGTTTTTAACCCACCATAGTGGATACATCCCTACATGGTCATTATCTACCCAAGATGATCATGCGGCAACCCATGGCCCCATGCTTGGTTCTGGGCCTTTCACATTAGTTGGGCCATGAGCAGCTCCCAATAATTCAGCAGCAGATTGTGCTTTTATAGCAGCATCCATGGCTTTGAGGCAATGAAGGTCAAGTACTAAAGGATAGCATCCATGGCTTTGTTGGTGTAGCGGAATGGGTACATGGTGGAGAGGGTGGGGGTGGAAATGGAACCTCTTTGGTGGAAAATGAGGGAGAAGTGACCAATATTGGATCTTTTGTGGGCTTCGATACCAAACTGATAGAATCTTCAGAAAACTAAATAGATGAAATGAAATTTATTTGCAAACTGAGTGCAAGAATCTTAAAACTCGAACAGTTTTATCCATAGGGATAGGAAAAGACTCCAATACAAGAAAACTAAATAGATGAAATGAAATTTATTTGCAAACCAATTGATTTAAAGCATACCCATTATCCATAGTAGCAGACTAATTAAGCCTATGCCCCTTGCACCAAAAATTTATCAAATGACATGTCTTTTTCCTGTACAATGGACCAGTGTGTTTTGAGTGCCTGATAATCATAGGCTAAATACATAATTACCATTTCAACTTTTCAACCTTATGCAAACCTTATACTTATAGGAGAATCCAAATAAAAGCAGGCCAATAACGTAAGTGGAGATATTTCGGCAACAACATGGTGTCCAGAAGCCCAATAAAAGCAGTACAATTATACCCAAAAACAAAATCATGTTAAAGACATGCATGGCAATAATTTTTTTCACCTGAAAAGCTGAAAGTTTTGAGGCAGTGCCTCAGCAGGAGATCTCTGAGAAGAGAATCCATCATCAAAAGTAGCAAAAGAACCACTACTTCCAAATCCAGACAACGGCATAGACTGAATTGTTGATATAGCCATCGCAGCACCAGGACTAATCTTACGAGGTGTTCGATAGGCAACACCAAGAAGTGCCCCTCCATGGAGGCCAATGACCTAAGTAGAGAAATTTTCATGTTAAGATGGGAAACTAACCGTGTAGAATGCAGCAATCGAGGAAGTAGAGCACTGAAACAAATGCATGTTTAATAGTTCGAAATCTTATAAGCACTATTTAATACTGGAAGTGTTACTCTACCAGAAAGACGAAAATCCTAACGATAGTTGAAAACAGCCTAAAATATCATAGACCATTTATTTTTCATTGAGAATAAAGAACATGCCTAACATGATGTATAATATTTATCTACTTAATAGGAAATAAAACAATTTGTTAAGGACAACAGAAATTATGGGAAAGATTGTTACATACAACTAAGAAACCATCTTTCTTCATAATCAAAGAACAAATGCATGAAGAATGAGCCTAGCTCTATTGAAATGATAAAACAATAAACACAGAGGAGATCAAGATACCGGTTCACTTCGGCTACCAATGGACCTCATTAATATGTTTGACGTTCCGTCGTCCAGCAAAATACGAACTTGAACATTAGCAGAAGCAGCAGTAGCAGCTGCTGCAGCAGCCTGAGCTGCAGCTGCTTCTTTAGCTTTTCTTGATGAACTGCCCTTGGGGACAATGGGCATTCTAGGAGGTAATGCAGACTCTAAGATAGCAAATCTGTCGGAACATATATCCCAAGCTAGAAGCCTTGCACTTCCAGAATCAACAATGGACCAATCGCTAACTTTGTAGATTGAAAAATAAGGAATATCAGGCCACACAACTGCAAGATGCCTGCACATAAGTTCACACTAAGAATTGATGCTACACTATAAATGCATTCCAACTGAAGTTTCTCCGTCAAATCATATAACATGTGAGCATGGATGTAGCAAAGTAGGATGCATTTATAACTGACTTGTACAGGAGCATATCAGCATAGATGGTTCTTTTTCCCCTCTCCTAGAATGAGAGGACATAACAAGAGGTACTAAGAGTCCAAACTGGTCATCAAACATGTAAATGAACCATGCATCCATGATCATCTACTACATTTTGTTTAAATATGAACTTAAATAGACATGTTGAAGCAAAAGCCACTTTTTTTTCTTCCTTTTTGGCCAATAGAAAAAGTCAGAGATTACTTACTTTCCAGAACTGCTTACAGAAAGAACGGAATACGAATCATGTGGAACAGGTGTACTGATGTGCTTTTTAATCTGCTTCACATGCAACGGTTCAAGTGAATCTCCCCTCATCTTTCCTGCTTCAGATAAGGAGCCATTATTTCCAAGTGAAGGGTTTGCTGTATTAGACAACTGAAAGCTTAACAGCTTCAGTTCTCTTTCAACAATGTAGACAGCAGAATGTTCTCGACTTCCAGCTGGTGTTGGGAGAGGAACTACAGGAGGAAGTGATTTAGCATCAAATTCACTGACAATAATACCAATATTGGTCCCAGTAGCAACAAGATGAGGCTGTAAAGGATGTGCAACCATGCAATAAACCTGCAGTAGAAAATTGCAAGAGTCAAAATACATATTGCTATGGAAGAGATCAGGTGGTGGGAAGAAAAGAAAGAAACATCCAGCTGTATTAAAAGAATTACAATAATATGTCAAATTCATTCAGGAAAAAAAAAATCAAATTGATGGTGAAGATTTATATTACTTTAATACACAAATATAGTTGATATTATTATGTTTTAGCGCTTTAGTTTCTAAATTCTCAGAGATATCCAAAGAATACAAACCATCTTACACAAAACAAAGTCTAGCAAGTAGCAAGCAGAGGTTGAACTAATGATGTGCCAACACATTCTTCTGCATCCTCAGTTCAGCTCTCACAGAGAATTAGAAATTACTCAAAAGAGCCAGGATATTTTGTTATCAATGTAAATCTTTTTCGTCTATAGCTAATCCAATTAGGCTTCAGCAATATTGATACTGAATAAGACATTAAGAGCATGAAGCTTAATAAGGTTCTAGGGTAAAAACACTAATAATTAATTTTTATGGAAAAAATAAAAGTGGCACAGTTCATTGCGGCTCTAAGATCACAACAACAAAAACAGCTAAATACCCTAAGTTTCTTGTTTGGCGCAACTGCTTGAGGAGGAACAAGAGAAGACAGATCACACAATGGTCTTGTAAGCGCTGAATAAGTTGGATGCTCAATAGCCCTGCGAAAAAACAGTAACTGTGATATCCTAGCGATAATAAATAAACAATACTGCCTTACATTATCATTATTTAATGCACATAGCCTTCCATTAATATCCTATAACAAGAGCAATAGTATTAAAAACTATAAATATTTTGTAATAAAAAATAAAAATGTATTTACTGGGAGCGTGAACCAAGAAATTAGTATACCATATATAGGAATCTTTGACGCAAGTCAAAATATCAAGGTTAGGTGCTCGAGGATGACACCAAGATGCCACACTATGACATGCAAGTTTAGGAACAGGCTTAATTCGCCTCAATTCCTGTAGCAAAGAACTTAACAAGATCAAAAGAGAAAATATGCCAATTCCTTGTCTCGAAAGTCATACCAATTGCTTTTCATAATTGCTAAAACTTAACAAGGGGCAGCTGAAAACCTTAAAAGAGACCGTGTCCCATATAGCCAGTGTCTTATCTGCTCCAATTGTAATTAGCTGGGGGGCGCCCCCAATAACTCTAGAAAGCTCAACAGCAACAACTCCACCATCATGTGCCTATTTGATAGTTGATACCATACAGATGTAAAATTTCCCAAAGAAGGTGCATCAAGAAAGCATGCACACAAAATATGTTCTAAAAGGCTAAGTGGATACAGTGAAAAAAGAAATATATCAATAAATTTTAATAAAAGAGAGAACCGTTTAAATCACATCACCACACTCATGAAACATTGCAATACTTCACAAGAGTAAACAAAAATACTAAGTGATCCAATCTCGAAAGCACCTTATTATTTTCTATTATTGGTGTGCAATTGAAGTTGCTCAGTAAAAATATAGCACTCTTAACATTTTAGCTTATCTTTAATATAATCTTTCGAATTCCGACTTTGAGATTAATCAATTAACTGTTTACTGTGTTGATTATTAGCCTTTATGTAGGAGAAAAATTCTCCAGAATTAAAGATATAAGCACCTTCAAGCTTAGCTTGGGTACAAGTTCTCTTGAATCTTGACCATGGTCTGCACTCCAGAGAATAAGCAGACCGTCACTGGCACCTGAAACAAGAAGTGCCTGCAAATGAAATATAAAACAAACAATGAAAAAGAATTACAATAATAAAAAATCATAAGAGGCCAAGCTTCAAGATACGAGCAAGCGTGTAATCAAATACGTCCTAGCTATTATGTAAAAATATTTTGCCAAAAAATGGAATCAAGTATTGGAGTTAGAAATTTAACTTGGAAAGCCCAAACAACTATATGTTTTCCTAAATACATCTGAATTACATGAAACTAGAGGCAAAACAATATAGAAACAATCAATCTAAATATTCCTAGAGGCAAAGTCATTGACAGTTATTGCCATTGATGCAATGCAACTACCCTTGCTTTCATTCTTAGTTGGAGAGAACTATTAGGGACTTGTCACTTCATCTTGGGATGTGAGATGAGGCTACTATCAAGATCTCATCAAAAATACAACTGCTATCAAGATTGTTTAAATCAACAGTTGCATTTTATACTTGCAGTCAATTGCCATTATGTATCTGACAGAGCATTCTTGTATTAAATGTGCATGTCCGAAAAAGGACAAACCTCAATATTGATGTGAAAGATCGAATATAGGAAGAAAGAACATAGAAGATGAACATTTATACACAAAAGAAACCTTGAAGTTGTTTGAGTAGCAACAATTTCCAGTAAAACTAACAGAATTTAATGGTTTTGTTGCTATACACCATAAGGCAATTTGATGGGCCACATTGTAGATCTCAATTAAAAAGTTACTAACATCAAGGTCGGAGATGGCATTAATCTTATGACCAGAAACGTAAACATCATCATAAACACACAATGGACTCACATGCATTGGTCATGGTTGGGTAAAATTGTTATTCTTTAAGAATGAGAATTGCCAGAAGACATTGCATAGATTTTTCTCTGAAAATTATGACCTACCTCACCAGTAGAAGCCATGAAACTCATCAAACAAGAAATTGATCCTTTATGACCCCCTGTGTATCTTCTTACAAGCTGCCAGAAATAAAATGAATTCCATAAAAAGAATGACAATTTCATAATAAAAATGTACTAGAAAATAAACAAGAAAGGGTTAAGTGGTTGATTAGTAGCGAATGTGACAAAAAAGAAAAAACAAACCTTCCATGTCATCATTGAAAGAACCCTAATAACACCATCTGATCCACCAAAAGCAACAAGAGGACTGTCACCGACAGACGATCTAGAAAGGAACTCCATACTGTCACAGAAAAAAAAATAGAAAAAAGGATACCAGCAAACTAATCAGAGTGTAATGGTATATTGTGAGAATGAGTTGAAGGACGGTAGAAGAAATTTAACATTAACAAGATCATAGGTATAGTTTGCAACCTATGCTTAACAATAAAAGCAGATGGAATAGGATTATAGATACTACAAAAGCTACTTAAGAAGGCTTAATAATTTGATGATAAAAGAATGGGAGTAATCAGAAGTTGAAGAAAGGCAGTAACAGCACCAAAAATGGGAAAGAGGGTTGACAGATAAATGAAATCAAAATGCTTTGCAGGTGAGCTGAGGATATGAAAGATGAAAGCATTGGCAGTTAAAGGTAGCAAACAACAAAGAATAAGAAGCTTCAATTCTAGAATTTCTGGTCAGAAAACGAATGTGGCATAAAGTAGAAGTAAGTTCATTTCCCTATAATAGTAAACATATATGAAGTAAATAAAATATGGCAATGGAGCTGATTCAAAAATGATCTAAGTGATAGATAACTCACCAGAGAAGAGACTTGTTGTCAAGCTCTTGTTTGGGTACATCACGGCTGCGCATCGTGACCAAGTCCAAAAAGATGGCTTTGTTTTCACAGCAGATGACAAGAAAATGCCGTCCTTTAGTTGATGGAGCCGGAGAGGCAAAAGCCGAAGTAACATGATTGACAGCAGTAGGAGCCTCGGCAGCTGCAGAACGATTGCGCCAAAGTTGCCAAAACCGCACATCATCATCAAAAAAGCTCACTTGCTTAACACTATCACAATTCATCAAAACAAAAAGGTCAAGATTTCAATTTTACAGTTAAATTATATATGAAGAAAGGAAAAAGAGGGTTCCACTAGTTACTAATTACCTCCCACCGCGGATGGCCTCCGTAGGTTTCCCTCTGGAATCTGCGAATTCGTAAAACCATATAAAAAAACCCAAAACAAAAGACGATTAAAAAATAAAAAAGAAATAGATAGCGAACCAGATTCGCCCTCAGCAAGCTTCTCCAATTTGACACCAACAAGACGTCTCTGGTCGATCCCACCGGCCTTGAGCTCGTATATGACCTGGCGATGCTCCCAGTTCCAAACGGAGACGTGATCGGAGGCATCGGCGGTCACCAACCATGGATGTGTGGGATGCACCGCTATCTTCACAATTTTCTCATTGGTGGCTCGAAATGCCCTGAGCCGTAGCATTTTTCTCCTCGATCTGATATGATCTAATCTAATCTGGTTATAAACAACTACTTTACTGTTAACTTGCAAGTGCAACCCACAAATCTGGAATCTCTACACCAATTTCGAGTTTCACGCAGAATTTCAGATCCGGGCTGGTTTTCTGATATGCTCCGGTCTGGTTTCCTATTTGCCAGCCCTCTTCCCTCACGGTTTTTCAACTTTTCCTTTGTTTTCTCTTTCTTTTTTTCTAAATAAAACTAGCAAAATGACCGTACTGACCAAGAAGACTATCGGAATCTTTTATACTAGGATGGTAAAACTCGAATCACCCCATAGATACAAAAAGGATTAATTGAAATCTAATCACTTTTAAATTATTTTAAAAAAAGTAAATTTTAATCTTATTAATTATTTAATTGAATGTTTTTAAAATACTATATTTTCTTTATTTTTTATTGATAATAAAAGTAAAAGTTAAAAAATTGACTACCAAAAAATAATAAAACGAAAATTTTAGTAGGACGAAGAGAGTAATTATAAAACAGGTTTTGAATTTTATCTATAATAGAGGTGCACATTCGATCGAGTCAAGATAAAAAAATTTGAATTAATCGAGTTGAAGAGTCATATTTTATAACTCAAAATTTATTTAAAATTTTTCAAACCAAGTCGAGTTGTTTGAATTTATGTTTAAATTTAATTTAAACGTTTATGATGTTATGATATTAATTAGTTTCAATTTAAATAGTTTCTATAACCATATACAATAGACATATATTTCTTCATTTTTTCATATGTGATATATATATATATATATGTATGTATATGTATATATGTATATCTTAGACTCAGACTTAAAAACTGATCCACTAATTACTAAAGTTTTCGAGTTATTTGAATTATCATTTTATAATACAAATTTTATTTGAAATTTTTTCGAGTCAAGTATAGTTTATAAAATTACTAGTCAAATATTTTTTGCATTAAATCGAGTTAAATAATTTAATTTTTTCGAGTCAAATTTTACACACCCCTAATTTTAGTATCGTGTATGGAATAGTTACGATTAAAATGTTATAGTATCTCGGATTATATTTTGTTCTTTATTTAAAAAAATAGTTTATGCATACTTCAAAAAAAGATAACACGTTTATAAACGCGATGATTATAAAAATATATAACACGTTTCGTTTTCTAAGTTCATAATTTTCACCAATTAAGCCATTAATTATTAAAATACATCCAATTTAAAAAATATATTATTTTATTAAAAACTATGAAAATATGTTAAAAAATTAGATTTTAGTAATCTATGTTTATAGCTTTTAATAATTCGGCACATAACCATTAAAAATAAAAAATGAATTAAAATTTTAAATATATATAATACTTTTTTAATTATAAAAATATTATTAAATTTGAATGTTAAACTGAAACTTAAATTTCGAAAGCAATTTAAAATGGTAGTGCTTTCAAAGATTACATCACTACATATCTATAACAAAAGGGACGGATGATGACCGGAACAAGTCATCCAACTTTAGAGGTATTTTTAACAATCGCTTAATACCTAAATAAGTGCTCAAATTATGCTTATAAATCAATTTTGGTGCCTAAACTATTTGATTAAGAAAATGTGTGAACAAATAGTATATTATAATCACATTAAGTCTTTTAAGCAAGGTCACAGGTTTAAATCTTGACGTTATGAATAGAAAAAAATGAATTGCCTCCGCAAAATCCGATCCGAATTAATCAACCGATGAATCAGATACATGTGGTTAACCCCCCCCCCCCCCCCCCCCAAAAAAAAAAAAAAAATTGTGTATGGCCTGTTTTTAAAATGCCTTAAGCTATTTGGTTCATTGCAATAGTCTAGTGATCTGAATTTTGCACCCTTTAAGTTTCTGATAAACTTTTTAACAATTTCCACCCTTAACATAAAATCATGCTTTTAACCCAAGATAAATCACATTACCAACAAAGAGTTCACGAGAGAAACAAAATAGTAACCAAATTACATTTCTAAGAATGATGATGAGATAGAGCGTTCTTCATGCGGTTTCGTTAAACGATAAGCGAAAGCAATAAAAAGAAGTTCACAAGGAGACTAACTGCTCAGGGTTTAAAATTGAAGGCCATTCTCCCTAGCAGAATCAGCAAGGGCTTGTATGCGTCCGTGATACGGATAACCGCCTCTGTCAAAGGCCACCTTTGTGATCCCTTTTTCCAAACAAGATTTTGCAATGGATTCACCTACCTTCTTCGCCACTTCCTGAAACCAGAATACTGGAAATTTTAGCCACTTTTAACAAACATGAGGAAGTGGTTCAAACCATGAACAACGCATCATGCAGAACCGAGCTAAGGAAATAGGGCAACTAATAAGTCAAGGTCCATGTAGAAACAGAATGAAGTGTGGCGTTGAATGGAAATAAATGAAAACAAAAGGATTGATGAAAAATCAACTACCAGCACAGCTTGCCTACAATTCCATATGTATATGATCATGTGGAACTGGAACGGAGAAACATAAACTCCTACAGACTCAACAAGTAACATTCATAACAGCTTATAGAAACCAATCGAATTGTATAAGTAAAAGAAACAAGTCCAATCAAAACCCCTTTAGCTATCATTCAGAACTAGAGCAATGCACGAAAGCCGGGTAGGAAAACTGCAAACCGATGCAGCTGACTATTAATTTGTATCTATGAACTCACAATGGTGGGACCAGATGAGTAGTTAAATTCCTCAGAAATCGATTTCTGCATTGTCGAAGCGGAAGCAAGCGTGTGCATCTTCGAGTCATCAATGACTTGGACATAGAGATGCTTGTTGGAGCGGAAGACGCACAGTCTCGGTCTATCAGGTGTTCCTTCAACCTATAAAAGCAAGAAACACCTTGTAGTAAGATAGGGGATAGTTTGTACGGTTGAGGGACTTAAACCCCAAGGAACCAAAACTAGTACATTTCACTATAGTAACATCAGGATGGATCTAGACATGCAATAGAAACGACCGCACAGAACCCCCCAATAAAAGAAGAGCCCTAAAATGAGTTAAGGAAATACTTGTGATGAAAAACAAAAGATTGGTCTGGATTAGTATAAAGCACATGAGATTAGTATAAAACACATGAGAGAGCAAAATGATTATGTACACAACAAGTTAACAAGTATTTATTTTTTCTTAAAATTTAGAGCTTCATTTTAATAGATTACACGTGACCACTTAAATCTTTGAACCGTGGCATAATAACATCAAGCTATGAAGCATCGGTACTTCAATTTAAAGTCATACCACGTACCCGATACGTACACGTATTTCATCTCCCTATTGTTTGTTATTCTTCTATTCTCCCACACTTTC